>LPNX010562504.1:685134-861247 GCA_001517045.1 Pseudotsuga menziesii | reverse complement strand
AACAAGTGATGACAATTCAATAAACATGAATCTGAAGCTCCCAGGGTCAGAGACACCATGACGAAAGAAAGAGCTTCAAAGAGCGGTAGATCCACCTTGAAGGATGAATACCACCATGGGTATGAGAGATAACTCAAGATGAAGAAAAAAATGCTATGAAAGAAGCTTTGATCAAAGAATAACAGTTGATTATGGGGAATGTTGTATATGATATGATTTCGAGACATAAAGGGAAGTATGTAGTATCTTCCATATGGATCTGCAAGAACAAGTGTACAAAGCAAGAATCGTGATTTGCCTCAGAAAGAATAGACTATGACATGACATACTCTATTGACTAGTATATATATCAAGCATAGAATCACCTATACAGAATGAAGAAGGAAGATAATACTCCACTTCAGGGGGAGTGACTACAGAAGATATCTGAGTTCGACACAGTACGACATGATGGACAACTTCCTGATGGATCTAGACTTTACCAAGAGTAAAGTGGGTTCCAACCTTTAAAGTTGAATGCAGAAGACTAGGATATGTTGATGATCTGACAAGACGAACTCATGGAAGATGTTATGATGATTTTTGGGATATAGTACTCAAACCAGAAAGCAAGCATGCGGTATCTTACAAATGGATTTGCAAGATAAAATATGTCGCTAATAGAAGTAAGGAAAGACTTGTGGCTAGAGGTTTCTATAAGAAAGAGGGAATTAATTTTGAAGAGACACTTACTCCAGGAAGCAAGGTACACTTCCTTCAGAACTATGATGGTAGTTGCTTCCATGATGAAGTAAAGACAATCCTTCCTTAATGGTATGATTGGGGAAGAGTTTTACATCGAAAGGATTTGAAGTTGAAGACAGATGGACTCATATATGTAAGTTGAAGAAGGGCCTCTATGGAATGAAGCAAGCTCCTAGAGCTTGGTATGGCAGTTTCCTGTCAATTATGGGTTTTACCAAGAGTAAAGATGATCTTAACCTTTATCTCAAGGTTGTAGAAGATGAACCTGTCATCCTGTTATTATATGTGGATGACTTATTCTTGACAGGGAAGGAGAAACAGATCATGGAAAGCAAGAAGAAACTATCAGAAGAATTTGAGATGAAAAACCTTGGGTTAATGCACTATTTCCTAGGTCTGGAAATATGACAAAGTTCAGAAGAAATATTTCTCAACCAGGGAAAGTATGCGGTAGAGATATTGAAGAGATTAAATATGTTGGAATGCAAAGCCATGGCCACACCCATGGACTCCAACCTGAAGCTGTTAGATGATGACTCATCAGAGTTAGTAGATGCGACTCATTACAGACAGATCATTGGGTCATTGATGTACTTAACAAATACCAGACCAGACATTTGTTTTGCTGTGAACACCTTAAGTCAATATCTTATTCAACCAAGATGGGTTCACCTAGTAGCTGCAAATCATGTGATGAGATATCTGAAAGGGACTATAGACCTTGGTCTATACTATGATGGTAGCCATGACTACAGATTGTATGGCTATACAGATGCAAATTGGGTTGGAAGTATCTCAGACAAGAAAAGCACATCAAGTAGATGCTTTTGTTTGGGGTCTGCTATGAGTTCATGGTTTAGCAGGAAGCAGTCCAGTGTTTCTCTTAGAACAACAAAAGCAGAATACATAGCAGATTGCTCTACTAAGTTGTGAAGCCATATGGCTTCGGAAGCTGATATCAGGTCTCTTTGAACTGAAGATGGATACTACATTGATTCTATGTAATAACGAGAGTTGTGATAACAGAGAACCATGTGTTTCGTCGTAACACATAGAAATCCAGTATTTCTACATTCAAGATAAAGATGCAGATGATGATGTTTCAATATTTACATACTATAGATGCAGATGATGGTGACCTGATGATGCTTTCAATACTCACATACTGGAGATACAGATGGTGATAGTTCAGTATTCACATACTGAAGATGTAGATGAAGATGGTTTATGATGCGTTGTCAAAGCCTCTGTCTCAGGTAAAGTTCGAACACTTTCGAGACAAGCTTGGTGTGGTTCAGAAAGACCTTCCTCGAAAGGGGGAGTAGTGATGTTGCAGTGGGATTGTATCATCCCTGGACACTTTCCTTAAAGTGACCCGGAGACCTCGGTCTTCGAGAATGAAGAGGGATTGTATCATCCCGAGACATATGTCCAAAAGTGATCCGGTGACTTCAGTCATCGAGAATGTGGTGGGATTGCATCATCCTTGAACTTCGGTTCAAAATGTATCCGGAGGTCTCAACCCCCGTGAATGTGGTAGGATTGCATCATCCCTGAACTTCGGTTCAAAATGTATCCGGAGGTCTTGGCCCCCGTGAAAGTGGTGGATTGCATCATCCCTGAACCTCGGTTCAAAATGTATCCGGAGGTCTCAGCCCCCGTGAAAGTGGCAGGATTGCATCATCCCTGAACTTCGGTTCAAAATGTATCTGGAGGTCTTGGCCCCCATGAAAGTGGTGGATTGCATCATCCCTGAACCTCGGTTCAAAATGTATCCGGAGGTCTCGGCCCCCGTGAAAGTGGTAGGATTGCATCATCCCTGAACTTCGGTTCAAAATGTATCCAGAGGTCTCGGCCCCCGTGAAAGTGGTGGATTGCATCATCCCTGTACCTCGGTTCAAAATGTATATAGAGGTCTCGACCCTCGTGAAAGTGGTGGATTGCATCATCCCTGAACCTCGGTTCAAAATGTATCTGGAGATCTCGATCCTCGTGAATGTGGTAGGATTGTATCATCCTTGAACTTCGGTTCAGAACGGATCTGGTGACTTCGGTACTCGAGAACGTGTGTTGATCCCGTAATTCCTAGAGGAAGGATTGTCTGAGTTCCACATCTGTGTTGATCCCGTAATTACGAAAGGAAGGATCATTAGTAACTCCGTAAAGACCTAAATCTCGTAATTCTGAAAGGAAGGATCATTGAATTAATCCCATAATTCCAATAGGAAGGATTGTCTGAGTTCCACAGATGTGTTGATCCCGTAATTCCAATAGGAAGGATTGTCTGAGTTCCACATCTATGTTGATCCCGTAATTCCTAGAGGAAGGATTGTCTGAGTTCCACATCTGTGTTGATCCCATAATTCCAAAAGGAAGGATCGTTAGTAACTCCGTAAAGACCTAAATCCCGTAATTCCGAAAGGAAGGATCATTGAATCGATCTCGTAATTCCAATAGGAAAGATTGTCTGAGTTCCACAGATGTGTTGATCCCGTAATTCCAATAGGAAGGATTGTCTGAGTTCCACAAATGTGTTGATCCTGTAATTCCGAAAGGAAGGATTGTCTGAGTTCCACAAATGTGTTGATCTCGTAATTCCGAAAGGAAGGATCATTAGTAAGTCTGTAAAGACCTAAATCCCGTAATTCCGAAAGGAAGGATCATTGGTAACTCTGTAAAGACCTAAATCCCGTAATTCCAAAAGGAAGGATCATGTTGATGTTTTGATGATGTTGATGTTTTTATGATGATGATGATGTTTCTAATCGAAAGATCAGATGTTGCTGCTGATGGTGATGTTCTCTGATCAAAAGATCAGAAGTTGCTGATGATGATGATGTTCTCTGATTGAAAGATTAGAATATGATGATGATGTTGTTGCTGGCGATGATGATGTTCTCTAATCAAAAGATCAAAATATGATGATGATGATGATGTTTTTCTGATCGAAAGATCAAAAGTTGTTGATGATGATGTTCTCTGATCGAAAGATCAGAATATGATGATGATGATGTTTTCTTATCGGAAGATCAGAAGTTGCTTATGATTATGATGTTGCTGCTGATGATGATGTTTTCTGATTAAAAGATCATAATGCAATGATGATGATGATGTTTCTGATCGAAAGATCAGAATGTGATGATGATGATGATGCCGTATTATCAAAGTATGATAATGATGACGTACTGATCGAAAGATCAGAATATAATGATGAGTTGATGTTAGAGTATGATGATGTTCGGTTGATGATGGTTCTGATCGAAAGATCAGAGGCTGATGATAATGATGAGTCTAATTGAAAGATCAGAGTATGATGATGATGTTGTTGCTGATCGAAAGGCCAAAGTGCTGAAGAAGATGTTGTTGATCTAAAGGTCAAAGTGTTGAAGATGATGTTGCTGATCGAAAGGTCAAAGTGCTGAAGATGTTGCTGTTGATTGAAGAGTCAAGATGCTGCTGATCGAAGTGGTCAAAGTACCGATGATGCTGAAGACTAAAGATTGAAGATGAAGGCTACATGATGTTGAAAAGATTCCAATGATTTATAGATGTATCACCCTGATGATGTTGATGATGTCCTCTATCTCTCTCCTATTATTGTTGTTGTTGATGTTGTTATAGAATACCCTTCTCGTTAAGGGGGAGTGTTGAAATATTGTAACTTTGAAGAATATTCTATATGTATTTCTTTGTGGTCCCCGATGGTCCTACCAGGAGAACCACTTGTATTACTTTGTACCCCGATGCTCCTAATCGGAAGAAATAATAAGAGTCATGAGGCATTCCCCTCTAATTGTAAAGGTGGGTCATTAGCACCCCAGTGTGGTTACTTGAGCCTACCTGTGTAACTCGAGCCTACATGACAGATGAGTTAACTTAAGTGAACGGATGAATATAAATAGAGGTGTAGTGCTCCTCATTTGGAACACACACTCTCACTTGTGTAGCGCATTAGTGGAGAAGAGAAGTAGTTGGAGAAGGAGGAGGATCACGCTTTGATCTCCTTGCTGGTTTTATCTTTTATCTTTTATCTTTTTGGGGCATCTATATTGAGGAAGATTTTGCTGGGTTTTTCCTTTTAGGGTTTTCCCAGGATAAATCTTTGTGTTCCTTTTGTATGGTTGTGCTTGTCTATCTTTCAGTGATCTTGTTTATATG
The DNA here is from genome assembly GCA_001517045.1 of Pseudotsuga menziesii. NCBI lineage: Eukaryota > Viridiplantae > Streptophyta > Pinopsida > Pinales > Pinaceae > Pseudotsuga > Pseudotsuga menziesii. The sequence goes on along the minus strand of LPNX010562504.1, from coordinate 856,345 downwards.
CTTTTGTTATGAAAATGAAATGAAGTACTGATGTCTTAGCCAAGCATATGAAAATTTAACATCGACCCCCCAACAGAGTGGTTCCTAATGCGTATCCTTTCCCTTAATGTCCATGGCTTGGGGGGCTTAGCTAAGCAAAAAAGTCTCTGTCACTTGTTCTCTTCTTATTCTCCGGATGTTGTACTCCTACAGGAAACTATGACCATCTCCTACCCAGCCCTTCTCGCTTCCTCTAAGCTTTGCCTTGGTTGGGATTTCTGTGCGATCAGTTCTTTCGGACTCTCGGGAGGCATTCTATCCAGGTGGAATCCGAAACTACTTAAATGTAAAGCTTATCATAATGTAGCAAGTATCTTGCTCAAGGCCATGATTCGTGGCTCCTCCTTTTCTCTATCCATCCTAAATTGCTATGGTCCTTATCACAACCGTGAACACTTATGGAATTTTGTGGCTAATGGTGGTCTTCTCTCTTTGCCTAACCTTATCCTGGAAGGAGATCTGAACTTTACACTGAATGCATAAGAGATTTGGGGTACTAAGGCTCAATCTGACCCTCTGGGACCCTTTTTCTCCAAGCTTATCTTTGATCATCTGCTGGTGGATGTGGCCCCTTCTTGTGCTAGACCTACTTGGAGGAATGGAAGGACAGGGGAAGAGGGTATATCAAAAAGATTAGATCATTTTCTACTATCTGATCACCTTGTCAGCCTTCTTGCTAGATATTGGGTTTGGGCTCATAGAAGTGGGATCTTTGATCACTTCCCTGTTCTTTTTTAATGGATGGACCATCCAATCTCTTGTGTATACCCATTCAAATTCAACCACTCTTGGCTGGAAAATGAAGATTTTATTCAATTTGTCAGATCTGAATGGCCTCTTATAACATCTAGTGGCTCGGAGGATGCCATGACTAATATCTCTTTAAAACTTCATAATCTAAAAGGTAAGGTTAAATCCTGGACAACAAATGAAACTATCAAGTTGAAGGAAAAATCTGCCTTACTGGAAGATGAAATCAACTCACTACTGGATTATTCAGAGTCTGCTATATTAAGTGTTGAGGAGTAGTGCAGATTGATCACACTCAAATATGAACTTAGTAATATTTTGGATCATGAATTGCGTTCTACAAGATTACAGAGCAGGGTAACTTAGGCATTACATGGAGATGCAAATACCAAATTTTTTTCATGCGGTGCCATTTGGAGTTTGCAAGATGAAGCGGGTAATTTGGTTTTTGATGATCAGGGTATCAAATATTTGGGGATACAATACTTTAAAAAGATCTTTGTTGATGATCAAAAGACGAATATTGTTGCCCAAGTTAAGGTGATACGTCTGTTTCCCTCTTTCATCAGTCCTGAAGAGAAGGAGACCTTCACTGGTTTAGTTACTTTATCAGAAGTGGAGGCTGCTCTTAAAACTTTCAAAAAAGATAAATCGCCAGGCCCTGATGGTTGACCGGTTGAGTTTTATTTGGCCTTTTTCGATTTACTAGGGCCTGAACTTGTCAATTTGGTTGAGACCTCCAGGAGATTGGGTCGAGTGACTCGTTCCCTTAACTCTACCTTTTTAGCTCTCATCCCTAAAAAAGAACTTCGGCCACCTTTGTTGATTTTCGTCCAATTTCTCTTTGTAATCTGGCCTACAAGTTGATATCCAAGGTAGTGGCCCTGAGACTCAGACCTTTTTTAGATAGATCTATCTCTCCTCAACAATTTGGCTTTCTGAAGAATCGTCAAATCATTGAACCATTAGCCATTACACAGGAAGTCCTCCATACTGTCAAATCAAAAAATAGGTATGCCCTTATCCTCAAGCTTGATTTGACCAAAACTTTTGATAGGGTTAACTGGACTTATATCCATCTTATTCTTATTCAAATTGGGGTTCCACTTGAGGGCGTGAACAGGATCCTGGGCTGTATTTCTTTTGCAAATTTTTCCATACTTGTTAATGGTTCCCCTTCGCCCTTCTTCACTGCCACACGTGGAATTAGGCAGGGTTGTCCTTTGTCTCCTTTGTTGTTCATTCTAGTTATTGAAGGTCTAAGCTTACTGATTGAAGACACCAAAGTCAATGGAATAATTAGAGGCATCAAGATTTCGCCTCAGCTATTCCTCACACATCTACTCTTTGTAGATGACATGATTATGTTTGGAATGGGCTCCTTTGAGGAATGGCTGGCTTTCAAAGTTATATTAGATACTTTCAGTGAGGCTTCTGGTATGAGGATTAACACAGACAAATATTGCTTTCTCCATAATGACCTGGAAGTTGATTTAATCCGTAGAATCACAGGGCTGCTTCCTTACAGATTTGAGTACTTAAATCATGGATTTAACTATCTTGGATACTTTCTTAAGCCATCGGGGTATTTGGTTAAAGACTGGCTCTGGATTATATCTAAATTTGAAAAGCGAATCCTGAACTGGACCAACCAAATCTTATCCCTTGGCGGTCGTCTTGTCCTTATTAGATCTGTTCTCTCCAGTCTTCCTGTCTATTGGATGGCATTGGTCCCGATTCCTCAGTCCATAATTGATAAACTCAGACGTTTGATTTTCACCTTTTTGTGGGTTCTTCACCAAAGAATAAGAAGTTCCACCTTGTGGACTGGCACCTCCTTGCGCGCCCAACATCCTTGGGCGGTTGGGGCATCAAACATTTATCTTGGTTCAGACTTTCTTTGAGATTGAAAAGCTTCTGGCTTGCACTTAATGGCAATGGAATCTGGTATCAGCTAATCTCTGTTAAATATATGAAAAATTTACCTTTGCATTCATGGCTAAGAGAAAAGTGTTTTTCTCCTCGGAATGCTTCGATTATCTGTAGAGGGTTCCTTCAATCTATCCCTTGGCTGGGCAGGGGGTTAATTTGGCAAGTTGGAAATGGTTCTGCTATTCAATTAGGAGTGGATCCCATCGTCGGTCTGGGGTCTACCTTTATCCTTCCATGCGATTTACGAGACTACCTGGAAGATTATGGTATCTGTACACTAGCTCAGGCAAGAAATCAAACACCGTTTGCTACGAGTTATTGGTTCTCGGCAAATGATCTCGACCTTCAAGGGGATTGGAAGATCATATGGGAGAATTTCACGAGGGGGCTGGAATATGGAAGAATTCGTCTCTCTTAACACTATGATTCTTTGCTATGGTCATATAAAAAATATGTGGGCCCTCTTACAACAGCTTTGGGATATGTTTGTATCACTAACTCGTATTGTTCTGAGGATCAGGCTCCGGTACTTGATGTGATTTGGACCCTCAATATACCTCTGAATATTGGTTGTTTCACTTGGTTACTGTGTAAGGGTCGAATACTGACCTGGGATCAACTACAACACCGCGGTTTCCAGGGGCCTAGTAGATGTGTTCTTTGTGGGCAGAATGCAGAGGATATTCAGCACCTCTTTCTGGACTGTACTTTTTCTCTCAGTATCCATTCTTACTATGAAGCTCGTTTTGGGTATTCTTCTCCCCATCATGCATTTGTAACTACCTTTCTGGATTATTGGTTCTGCCATACTACATCTTATGCTCCCTTCATATACCTTCCTGTTTACATATTCTGGTGTATTTGGAAACTTAGAAACAAATGCCTATTTGACTTTGGATTGCCTACTGTTCATTTAATTATCTCACAGATTGACAGCCTTCTGAACTTATACCCTGTCCCACAAAAAAATAAAAAGCTCAGGAACATCGGTCCAAGTCCTATGAAGTTTTTTCCTTGTGGCTTCTTTGACAGGGCAGCTGCTGAGCATATGGGTGGTGCTGGTTTTGTCATCTTTCTCAATAATGATAATTTCTTTAGCTTCTCCATGGGTTGTGGTAGCAGCTCAAATACCAGAGCTGAATTATTGGCACTTTGGGCTATTTTGAGAGTGAGTAAGCTGATGGGTTTACCCATGCATTCCATTTTTGGTGACTCACTTGTTACTATTTCTTGGCTTAATAGACACACATCACTAAATGTTCCATCTCTGAATCATTGGTGTGATGATATTCGTTCTATGCTGTTACATGCCCTCTGGTGATCTTCAAAAATATATATCGTGAGCATAACTCGATGGCGGATGGTGTCTCCAAACAAGCTTTGAAGTTGGATATGGGTACCGGAATCTTCTCTGAATCCCTGGAAGGATTGATCATAGATCGAGGCCAATTTATGCTTTTCTAGCTTGTGCTGAGCTTCTGTTTCTTTTTATTGGCACTCAGTGATTGATATATCTATTATATTGTATCTACTTTGTTAGAGACTATCAGCCGACAAGTTTTGCTCAGGATCTGTCTGTTTGATGATCACTTTCGATATTATCTAGCATATTCTGACCTGTATTATCAGGGATGATGAGATAAGTCTGCTATGATCAGACTTAGTGCTCCTACTCTATGGGATGGTTGTACGTATGTTCAGTACTATTCTATCATGCTATGATGTGGGTTTATACTTGCTTTCTATTGCCAGGGAAGTTGGTTATTGTTTAAGATGTCTTTTGATTCCTATTGAATAACAAAGACTGGTATTTTTTCCTCTGAAAAAAAAGAAGTGTGTTCCCTTTTCTGTGTAGACATAAATTTTCAGTGCACTTTCTATATCTTTGTACTCACTTTAACAATTGTTAAAAAAATGAAATTATTTTTATCCTGTATGACAAGGTTTATTGATTCACAATTGTTTCCAAAACCAAAATAAGCTTTCCACCCTCCATTGATCATTTTCTCAATGCTATAGTTCTTCTTTTATTTCTTGTATTACTTAAGGTTGGTTCTTTTTTTGTCTTTTTACTTGAAACTTCGATGGAGAACTTGTTAATGGAATATGAGAGGATCGTAGTGAAATTAAAATAGAGATTTTCTATTATTAATTTAATTTGTTAGGTTTATACAAAATATATGGGTTTTATTTATTTAATTCATATTACTATGAGAACATTGGTAATCCCATGTGCTCATGAGTACTCATCCCTTTCACACTTAAAAGTGTATCCCTTAATCCCTTCACACCCCCTAACAAATGAAAATACCAATGTTGATTGCCAATATAATTAGAGTCATTTTTTTTCTTCTAACAAATGCCCTTTGACATGTTGGGCCAGCCTTTGGTCTAAGAAACCATAACCCAGGGACATCTAAGCCGTCAAAATCACCCTGATGATTGCACCCGTCCTTGGCCGCACCAACCCTTAGCATGGTTGGATTTAGATGTCAACTCCCAGGAGCAGCGGGTTTTGATCTCGGGCTGCCTTGCTAAACGAAACCCGTCTTGACCGTTTTCTCTACCAGAGCTTGACAATTAGAGTCAAACTATATTTAAATGCCAATCCCTTCATTGTTTTACTCGCATATGTATACTTTCTCTTATGAAAAATTAACATACATTTGATTTCACTTGCCATTAATTGCATGGGTTTCTATTTATTGCTTATTAGTACTTGCACTATAATTTTCCTTTAAATTTCATAGACTAATATGCCCTCCATAGATTCACTGGACTTGTTTTCAACACATAAACTTATATTACTGACTTACACACAACTTTCTCTCATATTTTCAACATATCAAAATTATTTTCGGCATTTCATTTCAATCCTCATAACACATTGATCGTCTAAGCAAGTCATATACTCACCCTAGAAACTCCCAAAATCCTCAAGGATGGATTTTGAAAACATAAGATTACTTAGGATCAAGCCCCATTTTCTCCCCCTTTCCCCTCTATTTCTATGGTAGAAAGGTGGTTTTGGGAGAAAAATATTTTCTTGGTAGGGGTTGAATGAGAACCATACAAGTGGCCTCAGCATATTCACCTTGGTTAAATCCATATATATATATGTTTATGGTCAATTGTGACTTTTAAGCCATAAGATGTGATTATGTCTATGATTGCGAATACAGCGAGAATTTATGATTAGAAGGAAAAAATGTTTTTAGAGGCAAATGGACATAGCTAACATGATATTTTGAGGGAAGGGTTATATTATTGTATAGAGGTGTTGGCTTAGATGAGAATGAATCAATGTAAATGGTTAAATATCAAACTTGGTGCAGGGTGACCAAATTAACATGGAAATTCATTACCATAAGTTCCACATAACAAAATTTATGGACACAACATTCAATTTGATCACTCGATTAAGTTGCCTACATGTCACTATCTTCTACTTGCATGTTGACTTCTAAATCCTCATTTCTACTACCTACATCAGGGGGAATTGAATAATATATTTTGGGGGAGAAAATGATTTTCTTGGTAGGTGTTCAATGAGATCCATACAATTTGCCTCATCATTCACCTTGCTCAAAGTCCATAATTCATAAGATGTGATTATCTGTTTAATTGAGTACATCGAAAAGAATTTGTGATAAGAAGGAACAACATGATTTTTTGGGGGGAAATAGACTTTGCCAACAAGATATTTTAAGTCAAGGGTTATATTAATCTATAGGGGTGTTGGTTTAGATAAGTATAAATCAATGCAAATGGTTAAATGTCAAACATGGTATAGGGTGACCAAATTGAGATGGCAACACATTAACATAAGTTCCACATAACAAAATATATCCACAAAGCATTCATTTTTACCACTAAATTAAATTGCGTGCTCATTTCTTTTACCTACATCAAGAAGGATGAAATTGACACTTTTAACAAGAGTAATCACTAATCTTCGACTTCATCACAACAACAATCATCATTGTATCAAATATGGTTTAGCATTTACAAAAATAAAAAAGATACATATTTCAAACTTATAAAAAGTCTCATTTTTATTTTATTATTATATTATAATTAACAACCACTCTTTAGAATTAAATTTGAATTTGAATTTGAAACGACCTTAGTCTATTTATTGCCTAATTATAGATTAATATAATCTATAATTTATGGACACCCTTTAAGTATTTATCAATTATGTCAACTTGGATTATGTATTAATTATGTAAGCTAAGATTTATTAGTATATGTAGATAGATATATTATTTTATTAGTATTTATGATAAATGGCCCTTAGTAATGAATATGGATGGGTGAACATCTTAATTGAACTCATCCATGCCCTTGAATTTACTCTAAGTGAACAACTAAGTTAAATGTGCCCTTGAATTTACTTTAAGTGAACAACTAAGTTAAATGTATTTGATTAGGGCAAGGAACTTTATGTTTATATATTATATATAAGTAAATGTGTCTTTGCAATAAATAAACTTACATGTAGAATGTTTAAATCAAATGGAACTATATTTGAACATTATAAATATTTAAACATAACCGTAGTTTGTTCCTTCACGTGATAATATTTAATGACATTTATTTAAATATATAATATTATTTTTAACACCTTTAAGAATAAAAATCTATAACTAAGAAACATGCAAATGCCTCCAACCAGAACTGAATGTAAAGTCACTCGCCTTCTCAATAATATATCACACTCAACCCGAAGCAGTAGTCTATAACACATCAAATTGAATTTTTTGTTGGAAGCTTACTGGGAATTACATGTTTGTACATGATTAGATGAAATAAATGATAATCTATAACACATCGAACTAAATGTTTTTTCCAGAAGCGAATTACATGTATGTACATGATTTTATGCACCGTTAAGTTAATTAGATTATCAACTATGGATCAATTCCAATGTTAATTAGAATATGGTAATATTTCCCAACAATTTGGAGTCATGTAATTGCATGCATAGCAAGTGGAATGGCTATAGAAGGGCTATGCTCCTCGTGAGGGGGCATGCACAAGACTACATGAAACATAAATTGCAAAACACTTGACGTGTCAATACTAAACATTTTCATCTAATGCTCCTTGCCTTTCAGCCATCAGCCATCACACAGGGTTGAATCCCATTAACTTGCTCGTCATTCTTTTAGAGTCATTAAAAAAAGGTCTGGTTCAGCGCAGCTTCAGCCCAATTTGCCTATAATCCACTATATTTGGGCTGTCGCAGTGTGGGGGAGGAGATCCAGGGCACTACTATGCTTCAAGGCTGGGAATGTCAAGTTTTATTAATGCAGGATACTCCTTTCGATGGGCAACAATTGGAAACGTTCCATGACTTCAAAGTCGCCATATTAAAACTTTTGGTTTCCAAATAATGATTGAATGAATCTTCTTGCAACATGGCTCTCCTTAGTGTTTGCGAATCAGTGGACTCCAATTTTCTACAAATAGAGGAATATACAAATGAATACTTCCAAGCTCCCTGCTTCATTTTTCAAGAAGAATATTAAAATGATTTTTTCTTGCTAGGTTAATGCTGTGAGAAAAGATTTTTTTTTGGTTAGGTAGTGTGTTCTGATAATTTAATTGTACAGGTCAAATATGGACTTTGTCATGATATCATTTTTGATAGATATCTAATTTTAATTTTAAGTTCCAACTTGTGCAGATTTTCCAAATTAAAGAAATAAATCCGGATGTCAAATTTGTAAGGTGAGATTTGAAGAAAACAAGTCTATGTGCTACAATTTGAGTATCCATGTTTTACCCTTTTTCCAGTTCTACAGAGGGGCACAGGGACGTCTTTGTAGCCTTAGTTTTACTAATGTAATAGTAAGTTTAATTGTTCTATTGACTCAGTATATTGTCATTGTTTATTAAAGCTCTCTTCTTATCTTCAACAAGTTCCATTAAGCCGGCTTTAAAATTGAAGTGTTCATGCGTCCATTAAGCCTAAACATAAAGGTTAATGTGGATTATGTTTGTATGTTGTTTAGTATTGCACATTGCACTGGCAAAGGAAGGCATCACCATAGCCAGACCCTAGAATTAACGTAAAGTATGGAATGAAAGCTAACAATTTGTCATCACCTCGCTTTCATTGGTTTAGGTTTGTCTTCATCTCCATAGCTTGCACTAGTACTATTTATGAGCTAGACATGACCTTTTCCTGCATGTCAAGATTAAATTGGTAAGTCTAGTAAGTCTCCCTGCGTGTCAAGATTAAATTGGTAAGTTTAGTAAGTCTCCCTGCGTGTCAAGATTAAATTGGTAAGTCTAGTAAGTCTCCCTGCGTGTCAAGATTAAATTGGTAAGTCTGCTTTGGGATTAAAATGGACCTGCTAACTCTATTTATGCTACATTATGATTGTTTTGTTTGAATAAAAAGTATATATATTGCAACTTAAAACCTTCCAACAAGATACTTTTATTATGTGATTATTTATTCCAAAATAATCTCATTGTTTAATAATTTCCTAATAGTTAGCATGTTAGTATTTGTATTGTTTAATAATTTCCTAATAGTTAGCATGTTAGTATTTGTATTGTTTAATAATTTCCTGATAGTTTGCATTTTAGCAATTTAACTGGTATTTACACATACATTTGCTGAATTTTGTACTACTACGAGTTTTGCTTTTGCACTAATAAGCTTGGCATATACAAGTACAAGTTGGCTCTTTTTAGGAAATGATCGTTTCATAGTGAGATGTGGCTCTATTTTAGGAAATGATCGTTTCATAGTGAGATGTAACCAAAAAAACCAGCGAATAAAGTTGTTGTTGAAGAAAAAACCAGCGAATAAAGTTGTTGTTGAAGAGTTGAGCAGAGGCCGGTTGTTTTATCCATCCATCAACTGGCGAAATGGATGTTATTTTTTCCCCAAATTTTTCGTAAACCTTGGCATTTGGTCTTAACGAAAAGACGGTTGGGGTCTGGAAACTGCATGGTTATGAGCCAAAGTTAGTAATCACAGCCTCACCAGCCTCGGAACAAAGGCTCTTTCCTGCCAGAGTCATTGGAATCCAGACAAGAATACACTGATCCAGAATTCAAAATTCTAGTACGAATCCAAGTTTGTAACCGGTGATGGCCTTATAGTCTCTAAGGGAGCTTGTGAGCCGTCAAATCTATTTATCTGGGAAAATATGCTCCTGTGATTCTCTGTTTTCAAAAATCCTCGCTGACTTTTGATATGAAAGTTAAATGAAATTGGTATGGCAGACGACGAATTCAAACTCTTTATATTAAAGTTGGATAAAATTGGTATGACAAAGGGCGGCTTCGGCGGATTCGAAATCTTTATATTAAAGTTAGATAAAATTGGTATGACAAAGGGCGACTTCTCATAAACGAAAGCCCGAGTAAGACCGTCCCCTTAAACAACGCCTTCAGCGTAATAAATACAGCTATACAAAACTAATAAAAAATACATATTAAATGTATTTAAAATCCTTTCACAATTATATATAAAGTCCAGACAGAACTAATTATATATATATTTATATATTTCAATTGGTTATATTGTCAAAGTTATACATTTGTACTTGATCGGGTTGTCGATCAGAGAAAATGGACGCTCGCCACGTAGAAATAAGGTTTTTAATTAATTTTATGGTAGCTTAAATTTTATAAATGGAAGAACTTTGATTTTGGATTTTTTTAATAGGATTTACAAATTAAAAAAGACAGTAGATTAAGTGGAATTAGTGTTCAAAATATTATATTCATATTGAATGTTAAAGGTTTTAATTAATTTTATGGTTTTATAAATTTTATACATAGAAGAATTTTGATTTTGGAGGTTTATTTTGAGTAGGTTTTAAAAATTTAGACTAAAAATGATTAATAAATTAAAAAGAAATTTTATTCAACAAAAATGTTTTTACCTATTTTTAAGTGTGGTTGTCTTTTGGTTTCAACGTTATTTAAATGCAAAAATGTTAATGTAACATAAAAGGTCTAACATGTCTACATAATCAATCATAAGAAATGATCATAATCAATCATAGGAAATGATGTGAAGTGTTTCAAAAATTGTATTCAATGTGACTTGATTGATTTGTTCACATCACATCTATATGGTAGAGTACATTTTTTTAAACTTTAGCACTCATCTATTTGATGTTTGAGTTGGTGGTGAGCTTAAAATTAGATCATTATTTTTATTATTATAAAATAATCTTATCAATAGACTTTATTAATGAGATAAGCACTCAATCTTATTTAGAGGCAGAAGTAGTTCACTATTTTGGCAATATTTTTAAGAATCTCGGAGTGACAAACATTGAAGATTAGTTGGAAGTAAATCAACGGTTCCCAAGATTCTTTTCTGAGGAGGAAGGCTTGAAGGTGGGCAATGTTGTAACTCTTGGTGAGGTTGAGGATGTTATTAAATGCACGGCGAGGGACAAAAGTCTAGGCCCAGATGGCTAGACTGTGGATTTTTCTCTCATTTCTTTGACATCATGGGGCAAGTTATCCTAGTTGTGGTTGACAAATCTAAGATCAAAGGGTATGTTTTTGAGGCTCTGAACTCCACTTTTTTTAATTTTGATCCCCAAATGCTTAAATCTTGAATCCTTCAATGACTTTAGACCTATCTCCAGTACAATATGGCTTACAAAAAAATCACAAAGATTATTGCAATCAGGATTAAGCCAACCCTTACTAAGCTCATCTAAGGAGCAATTCAGTTTCCTTCCAAATAGGCAAATTATGGATGTTATTGGTGTTGCTCAAGAGTGTTTACATTCAATCAAAGTGGAAAATCTAAAAGCTCGGGCCTTTAAGATTGGCCTTATTAAGGCATATGATCATGTAGTTTGGGTGTTGTTGAGGCTGATCCTTTTGCATATTAGTCTCCCTCTGCAAGTCATTGACTGGATAATGTATTGTATTAGCTTTGCTTATTTTGCGGTCCTCGTTAATGGCTCCACTACTAAAATTCTTCAAGAGCTCCAGAGGGCTAAGGCAAGGTTGCCCTCTTTCTCCTCTGCTCTTTTATTCCAAATATTGGATCTGGCTCCTTAAGAAAGTGGAGAAGATGATTAATTTTTGGCGTTTTAAATGGATTTCTCTGGGAGGCAGATTAATCTTTGTCAAATCTGTCCTTGAAAGTATACATGTTTATTGGATGCCTATGGCTAGGATTCCAATGTCTAATTTAGATACTATATGAAAAAATATGATGAACTTTATGTGGTCAGGCTAGGGCCATAAAGCCAAATTTCATTTGGTTAAATGGGAACAAATTTGTTCACCTAAACATTGGGAGGTTGGGGCATTAAGAACCTACAATGGTTCAACAATTCTCTCTGTCTCAAAAGCCTTTGGTGAGGGTTGTTTGTATCTAGTCCGTGGAGTGAGGTTTTCAGGTCCAAATACCTTAAAAAGCATTCGGTGGAAGACTAAATCAAGAAAGAGGATAAATCTATTGCTTAGGCCTCCAATACCTGGCATGGGTTTACTAGAAATTTTCATTGGATTTGATCCTGCCTCTCTTGGAAGATTGGCGATGGGGAAAGGGTGGCCTTGGGTATTGACTCCTTCATTGGAGGGGATACCTTCCTCAATATTTCTAATCCTTTGGTCTCTATTTTATCCAACTTGGGACTTTCCAAATTATCACATATTAGAGCTTTGGATTCATATATTAATGTTTAGTCTTAGTAGTTCACTACTCTTGATGTGGGTTTGATAGGATATTTGACCATAGAATGGTCTCAATTTGTTACAGGTCTTAAACATCTGGGCATTAGACTCAACAGGGAACTAGACTCCCTTGTTTGGGCTTGGAATTCAAAGGATGGTCAATTGAGGGCCAAAGAAGCCTATCAAGCAATCCCAGGCTCTCCAATGGGACAGTTTCCTTTTGGTGGCATAGAAAATTGTGGACAGGAAATCATCCTTTAAAAATCAAATGCTTTGTATGGCTCTGCTTGGGAAAAAAAATATTGACTTATGATAGTCCAATGAAGAGAGGCGTCTCTGATCCAAATGTATGCAACACGTGTAAAAGCTATGAAGAGACTATCCAACATATATTCGTTGATTGTGTTTTTAGTCAGCAAGTATGGTCTGAGCTCCTCTCCAAGCTTAAGATTTCCTTTAGTTAGCATTCCATGCAGATGGAGGATTTGTTGTTGCAATGGTTTAAATCCTTTCGAAATATGAAACAACTTCCTTTGCTTGTATTATGGGGTATTTGGATAGCCTGGAATAGGTGGATATTTGAAGATAATGAACAATCCCCAGTAAAGGTCGGCTTGAAAGCTTCATGTTATTTTAAGGATTTTCACATAACTCCTACATGAAGAAAAATGACATAAGCATGAAATTTCACATTTAGGCATTATATCAAACACTTTGAACATCTAGGGTTTTAATTAAATATTTACACATAATACTTTAAAATTAAAACCACAAATTTAAGTCCTTCAAACACTGAAAATCAAGCAAGCACATAGAACACAAGTATTTTTGGTCAATCTAGATTGGGCAAAAACCCAACCTGGGAAAACCCAAATAGGAATTTTTTTCATTAAAAAGGGTACACTTAGAAAATTATTTTACATAAAATTTTCCTTCTCACTCTCACAGACAAAATTTCACAAAATACAACACAACAACAACTACCTTGAAATTCGTGCCAAAGAGAATTGTACGGTCTGCTCTATGGTTGTCCACACGTGTTGTACGGTACTGTACATCCTGCTCAGTCCGATGCCTTGAAAATCAAGCCCACATGTCCCTGCAATTAATGGTGTATGATTGTTACAGTTTGCATTTAATGTTGAAGTCGCCTACCTTGGGATTCGAGCCCACACATGTGACTGTACAATACCATTGTATAGTCTCTACATGATGTCTTGGAAACTGTGCTACTATTATTTATTGGAAATCGTGGTCTTCTTGCCTTGATAACCCTTCTCTATTCTTCACTTCTCCTCTTTCTCTCTTTGTTGGTGAATGTGTCCTCCTTATCCCTTTTCTCATTGTTTTATACTTTAAATTTTGTAACTACTTCCTTAACTACCCATCCATGGGTAGAGATCAAATTATTAAATTATTAAATGTGTCACTTAAGTGAGACCCACTTCATAAAGTACAAAACATCATAACTTTATTTTTATAAAAGTCACTTTTTAGATAAATGCATAAAGGAACAAAGCCTGTTTAAGTCCCCTCGTCACACTCACACCAAAAACAGGAGGGGGGACCTTCATAGATATCTTTTCAACACTCCCTCCTAACGAGGGAGGTCCTTCCAACACCATCTAAATCTCCACCTTTGATTCCCGATGCAGCTCTCTCCTGCTATGGAATGCCTCTCAGAGACAAGTACCCAACCCTAAACTGAAACTCTGACTCTCGAGACTCCACTTGAGGCTCATAAACCTTCTCATCACCATCATTAGTTGAGTCTTTTGTCAGTACTCCAGAGAGATCCACTCTCCTCATCAGAAGAAATGTAAATAACATGTCAATCAAGTGCATCTCCTTGTTGGGAAAACTAATTGCTTATTAAAAACAAATCAATTTACAACATAAATTATCAACCCAGGGTAATGTCTTGCTATTTCAAGGTTATCATACAAAATCTATGTAGGCGACAATTTCCTCTTCTGGCATTGGTAATCTAATATGTGTTGCAGCAAAGTAAATCAATCCACTCTTGCATAAATAAAAATATACTTGTGGAAATTGAAACACACTCACCCTTGCAAGAAAGTAAATCACACTTACGAAAAAGTAAACCAGACTTGCTTAAAAAGAAATCACACTCACACTTGCAGAAAATTAAATCACACTATGATTGCAACCATGTTAATCTATGAATCTAACACACTTGCATAAATAAAGAAACTTAAATTAAAATTACATCTACAAAAATAATGAATCAAAAGGAAATGCATTCTATGCTAATTAATAAGAATGAGTTAGTCTAATTACAAATTACGAAAGTGAAAGAACTACAACATACATCAACAAAAGAGAAATAAATTAAAGAATTACAATCTATATTACAAAAGAGATAAAAAGAAATATAATTCTTATTGCATCACAAATTGGACTTGTTGCTCTAAGAGTCCTCCCCTTGTAATGGAGAATGATCTCTTATTTATACATGAGTTTTGCATAACAAATGATAAATGAAGATCCAAAATATCATCACCAAATTACTAATAATTTGGATCTCAAAATCAACTCAAATCTAATCCCAAATCCTCTGCTAACCTCTTTGTTATTTAGGATGCCTTTGAAGTCAAATTCGAATTTAGAGATACGAGTCATCATAACATGCCCAAAACTCATCCCAAATTACTCCTAATAGCATTTAATTTGTTGGGTCCATCATATGTTACATGGAGGTCTTCAAATCTTTGTAAATAAACCAATTTTTTACTCTCATCCACCTCCAACGTGTCCCTTTTATCTTCAAATAATTATAATATCATAATTTAAGATATATAAGAAGAGCAAAAATAATGGATTTATAAAAATCCATCACCCTTAATGAATATGTTTCTCCAAGGTCGCTTCATGGAGTAGCAACAATAGTAATGACTTAATAATTCCTCATATGAAAAATATCAAGTATCCACTTTCGTTGATCTTCAACAATATGAGTTGCGGCAAATATCCTGGAGTAACAGCAGCTGGCCTGGAGTTGGTTTTGCAAAAATCATCAAACTAATCCATGTTTCAAAGATAAGTGCAAAATATGTTATTTTTCCAATGTTTAATCATAATTCACATGAAATACTAAGAAAATGCAAATGGAAACCACTTTAAGTATAAATCCCACAAATAAACATAAAAATGGATTAATAAGCATTAATACAAGGTCATGGGAATGCAAGAAGGGATTAAAAGTAGGGAAAAGACAGTGTAAAATAGGGACAATTCCATGGCCCAACATCACCCCCAAACTGAATATGTTGAATGTCCTCATGCAACCCAATACCTTTGTATCAACCAAGCTATAAGGGCTCCCATTTTTCAATACACACTAACCAAAAACCATTTATGTAACACTTCTATGCTTGTCCAACTGATAATACTGATAAAAAAAACAATAGTGTCCAAAAGAACCTTGAAATCTTTTAAAAAACAATGGTTGTTGCACTTCTCATGAAACATGTCATCATTAGCAAATCAAGAACACCACAAGTAATGATTTCTCAATACAAGGTCATGTAGGTCATCATAGAAATCATATGCTCAGTTTTCATAGCCAACACACTTCTAAAATCAGTTCTCAAGTGATGCTAAAACACTGTTAAAACATTGTTGAAACAATGTTGAAACACCACATTTTCTCACAAAGTACAAAGTGGATTTTGTTGGAATTTTGTAGGCATATTTCTATTGATCCCATGCTTCACTATACCAAAAACCACAACAAATCAGCTTACCAATTTCAAGATATAATCAAATAAGTCACTATAGGTCTGTATCAACAAATTTTGCAGGTGTATCAACAACTATTTCAACAACCTTCCTAAACCAATTTCTCACAAACTACAAATCGAGTTTGGATGAAATTCTGCAAGCAAGGTTTTATTAACACAATGCATCTCCAAACCAAAAATAAGAAAAACCCACATCGCGTATATTGATAAAAATGCAAAAATGGTTGTAGGTAATGATGCCCACTTTCTCGAAAACTGCGCATTGGATTGAGCTAAAACTTACCAAGATTGTTCTTCTTACCATAATGCTTCTACCCTCAAAGTTTCGTGAAAAAATAGGTTTACCATTTGCAAGATATCTTCGGTTCAATTTCTAGACTTTTATAATAATAAAAATGTGGTCAAAAGTCGTTTTGAGCATCCACAATAAATGATTAAACAATGATTAGCTATGAACTTGACAAAGAATGGCAACGACCACTTCACCCCCAGATTGAAGATTTTACATGTCCTCAGGTAAAAGAAGAGCTAGAAGTACCCAAAAGAACCTTATTGGCATGCTACAAGTGTAATTGATGTCAAAGAAATAGCAACGCAGATAATAATTGTCTAAAATACTACCTCCAAGTTTAATGACAAAAGTATCAGACAAGACAAATAATTTGCAGGAGTTGATCCACTTGTTTCTTGTTCACCAATATTTCATCTTCAACATGTTGTTCATTCTCCTCAGATATTTCATTTAACAGTTTAGCTATCTTTTTTCTATAATCTTTATTGTTGCTTCTTTTCACATAAATTTGAAACCTTGGAGAGAAGCTACATGAATGCCATGAAAGCTTCATAATCATTCTTCCAATTAATGTAAGCTTCATAATCATTCTTCCAATTAATGTGGATGGATAGGATACTTCTAAATGATTTTTTCCAAGAATGTCCATCCCTTCATACAAATACACCTATATAAGTAATATTTGAAACAGTGGTTGCATGCTAATCAAAGATATTCATGTGCACACAAAGGTCTTCAATCATTATCATTGTCCAAATGCTAAAAACAAATGATGGCTATGTATGCATTTGGTAGAAAAATATAAATCCAAAATAAAAATAACTATGTACTTCCTCAGTAATAGCATTGCCATTCATTTATATAGACCATGCTTCCATTTATGCTCGACTGATGCAAGAAATTTAGTATATTTTAAATCTTCAAGCAAATTTATTTTCCATACTTTATTGCAGCAAGCATGTACAAAGATTTGAATATTCCTTGTTAGTATAGTGGCCCTCCCTCAAGATGAAAGTTTTAACTTAACAAAATGATAATATGAAAAGTGATTATCATAACCCTTCCATCCTTATGGCGTGATCATCTTGAAATTAGTATTGTAATAAGAGAAGTGGTAGCGAAAGATATGTAAAGACAACCATGATATCACTCACCCATGTTGACCTTGCAAAAAGGAAATGATAATGAAGAGTTGGATTACATATTGTTGTTGCTAACTTGTGAGAAGCACCATACCTATTTGGAGCACCCATAAAAGATATCAACATTGCCAGCACGCGGTTGCCAAAACTATTTGGAGCACCCACAAATCGGTTTTAAACTTTCAACATTGGGCTGAAATGAATACTTGAGCTACCCTTCACCACTATGTTCAACATCATTAATCTTGGAAGAAGTACATAGCACCTTACCAAAACATTTATACTAGACTTTGTACCATTGTTACTAGTGACTTTTAACGACTTGACCCCTTATAAAATAACTCGAAGCAACAAATGAAATCAACATCATTTTTTATTGAAAGTAGAGAATTTATGTTAGTCCTGAAATCATTTTTTCCATTGGTACAATTAATCTTCTGTCAAACCATGAATACACCCAAAACCAACCAAGAGAGGTATTTTTCATCCATATTTCATAGAAAGTGTGAGGGATTTTAATCAAGGAGAATAAATTATTTCTAGGAAGAACAGAAGACTTGTATGGCAACAAACAATTATGAGGAAAAATGCCATGGTAGCAACTAAACTAGATTTGACATTTGAAAAACATTTGCACTCCTCATCCCATGAGTAATGAGTATTCATTGTAACTTGGAAAAAGACAACAACTATAAAGAAGTAAACCATCAACCAAGAAACTCATACCTATGTTTTCATCCATATTGTATGCCAACATGTGTTTATTAGAAAATGGCTTATATAATAGCTTCTTCTACTATAGGTTCTTGTGGCCATCCTTTTCCTTTATTGAACGATCCATGGTAGCTACCCCTTCTCATCTTACTACTGGTTCTTGTGTGACACTAGTATTAATTTGTCACAGTGGTCTAGGAACTGAAAACACAGTCTCACAAAGAATATAGTCAAATATGCATAAAATTGGCAAAATGGTGCTACAATGGAAGTAGCAGCTCTGTATAATCAAATGAAAGAATGATGATACAATACAATGATCATGTCAGATGCATGAATTCCAAGACAATTTGAATTCCCAAGGAGGTCATTCGAATTGAATGAGTGAGTCTAAATTAACTAAATGTAAGCCACGGTGAACACACGGTTAACCACTGATCAAAACCCTAATTGACTCAACTGAGTCCTAACTGAAGTTGGAGTGTAATAAATGACCGAGTCTAACTGAAATTAGCTCAGAATCATGTCACTGCAAGCCAACCAACAAGTGGTAGCACATCAATAACTCCAATGAACCCCGATGAGGTAAACTTGAAGTCTAACTGACCATCGGAGGTGGTTGGAGGCGCCCCTGTTGACTCCAGTTCGTTAAATATTAATTAAATAATCAATTTAATGAAATGAGGCGCCTTCACTGCCCTGTTTAACTGATTGTAACCATCAGTTAGCAATTAAGTGCATTTATGACACTCAGATTACCCCCGGAGTGCTCCAGTTAGCCTCCCCAAATGAAGGAGAAGGCTTAGTTGGCCTCCTTGACTGAAGGTAGGTGTGGGTGTGCTCATGTTGATGTCATATAGTGCTCCTCTGATGTCAATTAAGTCAATAAAACTAAGGATAGTGGTTTAACTAGGCCAAATTGACCAAATTAAGTGTGTATGGTGGTAAATGTCTCCAACACCCCCCTTAAGCTATACTCAGGAGAAGTAGAAAACATAAAGTGCATAAGAATGGTAGGGCCCTGGCAACAAAGGCCATAGGTCACCTTGTATAATACTAAAACTCAAACAATGCTCAAAACAAACTAAGTGAGGAAAAGAGGGAAAACCCAGTGGGAAACCCCCCCCCTCAAGCTGAACACTGAAAGTAGTTGGATCACCCTGATGAACTCACCCCCAACAGTGAACGGAGGTAAGTGAACTTCTTTTCTGAAAATCTCTTGGTGAAGATGTCTGCAATCTGCTCATCAATCGGGCAGTATTGCAAAATGATGGTCCTGTCATGCACTAACTCCCTAATATGGTGGATGTGTATCTCTACATGCTTGGTCCTCTGCCTGGTAACTGGATCTGTGGATATCTTAATAGCACTTTGATTGTCACAAAAGAGGACAGTGGACAAAGTACTACCAAGATCAAACTATGAAAGAATGCCTTGCAACCAAACAGCTTGGATGCAAGCATTCACCGCTCCTCGATACTCGGCCTCTGCTGAAGACAATGCTATGGCGGCCTGCTTTTTTCTAGACTAACAAATGGAGCCACCACCAAACATGAAGAAATATCCGGAAGTTGAATTTCGATCAATAGAATCACCCACCCAATCGAAATCTGTGTATCCAACCAGCTCTAGCTCGGAGTCTGCAGCATAGTGAATGCCGTAGGTCCTGGTTCCCTGAACATACTGGAGGATCCTCTTGGCTGCCTTCCAATGAAGATCATGGGGTTGCTGCATGTATCTTGATACAACATTCATGGCATAATAGATATCAGGCTGAGAATGAGTCAAGTACAACAAGCTACCAATCAACTGTCGATAAATAGTGCAGTCCATGGGAGGTGTGCTTTTTCCTTATTCAAGGTTGATCCCTGAAAGGAAAGGGAATGGAGAAGCTCTACATTCAACCATGTTAAACTTGACTAATGGGTCTGATATGTATTTGGACCGAGTGACCATTATCCCATCATAATTTTTCTCAATTTCGAGCCCCAAAAATTGTTTTAAGAGCCCCAAATCGCTCATTTCAAATGCATTATGGAGAGCAATTTTGATGACAGAAATAGAAGCAACTGTGCTACCTGTGATCAGTAAGTCATCAACATATAAAACAATAATAATCAAATGACCATCAGACTGCTGTATATACACATTTGTATCTGATTTACACCTTTGGAAGTTTTGCGAGAGAAGGAAGGCATCCATCTTGGAATACCACTCTCTTAGGGCTGGTTTTAACCCGTATAGTGACTTCTTTAGCTCACAAACCAAAGATGGATTAGAAATGTAGCCCTCAGGCTGCTTCATTTATATCTCCTCATGAAGATCTCCATGCAGAAAGGCTGACTTAACATCCATATGATGCACTACCCAGTGCTTAGATGCTGAAATTGCCAAAACTAGGCGGATGGAGTCTATTTTTGCAACCGATGCAAAAGTCTCATGGTAGTCCACACCTTGGACCTGGGAGAAACCTTTTTCTACCAGATTTGACTTATATTTGTAGGTGTTTCCATCTACATCAACCTTAGTTTGAAACACCCACTTGCATTGAACCAATTTCCTTCCCGGAGGAAGAGAAACTAGCTCCCAAGTAGTGTTTTTCTGAAGAGAATTCATCTCTTCATCCATGGAAACTTACCATCTCAGATCCTTCCAAGCATGGTAGTAAGACTTAGGGTCTAAAATTATCATCAAATAACAAGATTCAGACAACAAATAATTAGGACAAGAGAACACAATACCTACACTTTGCAAATCAGACCGGGTTCTCCTTTGATCATCCAGATTTCTGATGTTATCTCCTGCAGAGGAGAGTGTCTGTCGGGCCCAAGTTGGAAGATGATTTTGTACTTCAAGTTCTGATTCAGCATCTAATGTTTGATATACACTAATATCACAAATCAGAGGATCCAAATCAGGGTCATCACCCCCAATTTCATCATCCAAATATTTAGTAGAATAGGAAGGAAGTTCAACAGTTTTCTCCTTCACTAGTTCCACCTCCTGAAGAGGCTCATCGAAGTTGACACTCCTTTCGATGATGATATATTTTGTTTTGATATCCAACAGCTTGAAACCTTTTGATTCATCAGGATACCCAATAAACATACATTCTATGCTTTGTGGTTTCAAATCCCTCCTTTTATCAAGTGGAATTCAGGTCCATGCAATGGACCCAAACACTTGCAGATTCGACACATCCGGCTTGTGTCCGAAGTATGCTTCGAAATGGGTCTTCCCTTTCATGGATGAGTGTGGCACTCTATTCTGAATATATGCTGTAGCATGCATGGATTCAACCCACAAATTTGCAGCCAACTTCTTTGATTCCAACATACAGGTGGTCATCTCCTTGAGAGACCAATTCTTCCTCTCCGCTACATCGTTCTACTGGGGAGTGTAGGGAACTGAATGCTGGACCTGAATACCACTTTGGGAACATATATGTAGTAACTCATTACTGACATACTCCCCGCCATTATCAGACCTCAAGATCTTGATCTTTTGGCCAGATGCATTCTCAATCAAGGCCTTCAATTCAGTGAATTTTTCCAAGACTTCCGACTTCTTTTTTATACAAAAAAGACCCATGTGTATCTGGAAAAGTCATCAATGAAAGTTAGAACACACCTTGATCCATTCATGGATGTGATAGGCATGGGACTGTTGATATCAAAATGTATCAGTCCCAAGATGCATGATGCTCGGCTTGCCTTCCCCCGATCGAACTTGTGCTTAGGGTGCTTTCCAACAACATAGCCCTTGCAAATTCCAGTGGTTGCCTTGATGACTGGGAGGCCTTAAACCAATAAAGAGAAATCCAACCACTTACCAGCATCGTACAAGTCTCAAGCTTGAAGTCTTCTACATCCTCGTAGCTCCTCCTATACTAGGATCTTCATTCAACAATGCTTCTTTCTTCTTACCAATTTGCTGCAAAAGAAAGATTAGTAATATTGGTGGCTCTTACCGTACCACTAAGAGGAATGATGCAAAAAATGAAATGAAACTTTATATGCAAAGAAATAAAAACATCACTCAAATAAAATTCAATCTATTGAAAAGTAATCAAACAATCTACATTCCTTGACCCTTATGAGGCTGAGACCGTTATATTCTGTTGAATGATGTGTAGCTCTTCACTACGTCTTACCTCCTTAACACCTCATGATTAGGAACACATCTACCATGAAATGCAACTAAAACCAATGTTAGTTTGTACGTTAGTGCCTTCGATGATTTCCCCGGCAACGACGCCAATATGTTGGGCAAACTAATTGCTTATGAAAACAATCAATTTACAACATAAATTATCAACCCAGGGTAACATCTTGTTATTTAAAGGTTATCATGCAAAATCTATGCATGCCATACTTTCCTCTTCTAGCATTGGTAATCTAATATGCGTTGCAACACAGTAAATCAATACACTATTGCATAAATAAAAACATACTTGCAAAAATTGAAACACACTCACCCTTGAAAGAAAGTAAATCACACTTACGGAAAAATAAACCACACTTGCTTAAAAAAAACCATACTCACACTTGCAGAAAAGTAAATCACACTATGGTTTCAACTATGTTAATCTATGAATCTAACACACTCGCATAAATAAATAAACTTAAATTAAAATTACATCTACAAAAATAATGAATCAAAAGGAAATACATTCTAAGCTAAACAATAAGAACAAGTTAGTCTAATTACAAATTACAAAAGTGATAGAACTACAATCTACATCAACAAAAGAGAAAGAAATAAATAATTACAATCTATATTACAAAAGAGATAAGAATGAATATAATTCTTATTCCATCACAAATTGGACTTGTTGCTCTAAGAGTCCTCCCCTTGGAATGGAGAAGGAGCTATTATTTATACATGATTTTTGCATAACAAATGATAAATGAAGATTCAAAATATCCTCACCTAATTACTACTAATTTGGATCTCAAAATCAACTCAAATCTAATCTGAAATCCTTTGCTAATCTCTTTGTTATTTAGGATGTCTTTGAAGTCAAATTCGAATTTAGAGATATGAGACATCATAACATGCCAAAACTCATCTCAAGTGACTCCTAATAGCATTTAATTTGTTGGGTCCATCATATGTTATATGAAGGTTTTCAAATCTTTGTAAATAAACCAAATATGCACTCTCATCCACCTCCAATTTGTCCCTTTTATCTTCAAATGATTTTAACATCATAATTTGAGATATATAAGAAGATTAGAAATAATGGATTTATAAAAACCCATCACCCCTAATGAATATGTTTCTCCAAGGTGGCTCATTGAGTAGAAACAATAATAATGACTTAATAATCCCTCATATGAAAAATATCAAGTATCCACTTTCATTGATATTCAACAATATAAGTTGCGACAAATACCGTGGATTAACAATAACTAGCTTGGAGCCGGTTTTGCAAAAATTATCAAACCCATCCATGTTTCAAAGATAAGTTCAAAATATGTTATTTTTCCAATGTTTAATCATAATTCACATGAAATACTAAGGAAATGCAAATGGAAACCACCTTATGTACAAATCCCGCAAATAAGCATAAAAATAGATTAATAAGCATTAATACAAGGTCATGGGAGCACAAGAAAGGATTAAAAGTAGGGAAATGATAGTGTAAAATAGGGACAATTCCATGGCCCAACACTTCTTCCCCATCCTTTGACTCTAACTCAAATATCCATCCACCTGTGCCTGGAAGTACAACATGTCCTCTCAAATTATATAATAAATCCCTACGATCACCAAGTGGGATTGTGGTGACAACTAGTTCATTTTCCCGATACAGGAAAACATGACTAGACCTGAATATCATCCCATCACCATCATCCTCAAAATATGACACCAAGAGTTTGCTAACTCTCATCCCATGAACAAAGAGAACTCCATGTATCTCTAGGACCTCACCAAGATCCAGTTGGAACCTGACTATCCCAACCCCTTGAATAACCAACTGTGGATTGTCAATATCTGTCTGAATATAATGTGTTGGTCCCAACTTTGTGATAATATGGAATGCATGATATAATCTAGTCATATTTTTGGTTAACCCATTGTCAACAATCTAGACAAGCTCAAATGATGAACTCCCCACACTAGAGTCAATGGAGATAGGAGAAAACCCCTGCTCAAACTTTGTTGCAAACTCGTCTACTGCAGCAGATGATATTGTGCCTTTCTCTGTCTTCTCCTTCTTCTTCTCAGGACATTTTTAGGTTGGTTTCCCAACTGACCACACTAGAAGAATCTAATCTGACTCAAGTCTTTCTTCTTATTTTTTGCCTTTGTTGCAAGTGCCACATTCTGCTCAACACCCTCACTAACTTAACTAACCTGAGACCCCTCCCCAGGGAGGGTGAACACGCAATTGGTTGTGGGGGAGGCCGAGAGGCACGTGTCAGGGCTCATCACCCTCGGTGCTAACACCCCACCACCCTCATCCGACCTCCATTAATTACACATCTCACATGCGTCGATTGCAAAGATCTTTTTCGCACTCCGGAGCATCCAACAAACGACGACTGCAGATTTTGTTTTGGGTGGAGGCTAGTACGAATGCTCAGGGCTTGGTAATTATTACAGGGTTTAGTACAATGATGGTTTTGAATGGGACGATATGGTGGAGACGCTGGCAGAACTCCTGCATGCTATCTCATGATTCTACTACACTGGGTTTTATTGAGATTCACCCTCTCCACTGGAAGGCTATCCCGATTTGTTCTTGTCAACTAACCATCTCTTGTATTCTCCCCATGGAGATCCCTTGTAGCTCTTTCAGGCCAGTGGTTGACGCTTTCCTATTCCTGCTTGTTGAAGGGTGGTGGGATACTAGTGGATGGCGGTGCCATCTGCGTGCTGTAGTCTGTAATTGCGGGTTCACTTAGGCTACAGACAACCCGAGTAAGAACATTTTTCCTCCTGCTTTTTGTTTACGTCTTCATCCCTAGAACATTTGGTCTATCCACCACCCCCTTGTCTTAGCTACTAAGTTGTTTAGTGAGGCTCTTCTCCCCATTTCGGTCGACATTCCTGCTGCCCCTAACTGCGCTTATCTTCATCTCTAGTCAGTAGCCTTCCTTCTTGTTAACATGCCCCCCTGTAAGCCCTCCCGCCATTAGTGAGGCTCTTCTCCCCATTTCGGTCGACATTCCTGCTGCCCCTAACTGCGCTTATCTTCATCTCTAGTCAGTAGCCTTCCTTCTTGTTAACATGCCTCCCTGTAAGCACTCCCGCCATGTTTCTTCCCCTCCCATGATTAGCATGTCAAAGCCTATGAGTCTGCCCCTATGGTTCTAGAAACCGATGGTGGAAAAGAGCAAACGACACAAACGTGAAATCCCTGAGTCGGTCCAAGCCAACATCCAACGGGCTGAGAGAGAGGCGGAATTGGGAGGTATATGCTTGGGACCTGAGGAGATTAAAAAAAAAATTAAGGAGTTATTACCCTATCCTGGTACCTCTAGAGGCAGACTCACTCTGTATCAGAAATCCCTGGAGATGCAATGGTCACAGAATATGATCCTAGGCAAAAATTTAGTGGAAAAGGATGAGCATCATGGGAAAATTCTTCTTCAGCAGGACAAAATCATGCTGCTCTTGCAAAGGAATTTGGAAAATCAGGATGAGTTCGTTGAGAGACTGGGCATGAGGCTTGAGCCTCATGAACAGTCGTTTGATTGGCTATGTTTTTCAATCAGTCTTTGTTTTAGTTTTTCTCTGTTTTAAAACTACTACTATTAACGGTGATATTTTCAGTTTTTATGGAAGAAACATTTCTGAGACTTATCAAGAACTCAAAAACACTCTGGTTCAGTCTTGTTTCCTTTCGAGGGACACTGCTAGTTTGATTTCCAAGCCTGTTTTCCCAGAAATGGGAGGGCTTGGTTTTTTTCTGTAAAAGTATGTTTTTGGAAATAGAAGGAAATAGAAGGACCTACTAATTAAAAAAAAAACTAACTTGAGACCCCTCATGGATCTCCTCTTGGGTGAAATCATCCCATAATATGGACCAGCTGGGATGCTTTTCTCTACCTACAATGCACTTTACAAAGACATCTCACTTATTAGTGAAGCCCTTCAGGGCTATCCTCACCATCTCTGAGTCAAGGGCAATCTCTCCTACAACTACCAACTCGTCCTTTACATGTGCAACATGAGTAAAGTAGGAGCCTATACCCTCATGCTTAGTCATTTTTTTTATGTTGTGTAGCTTGTCTCTAAGTGCCATCTTGCGGTTCTCATTCTTAGCTTCAAACAATTGGTTCAAAGTGTCCCACATCTCCTTAGTTGTTTTCTTCTCTTCTAAATGTGGAGTGAGATGGTATTTAACCCCATCAACGGCAAGGTATTTTTTAAGGATTCTAATTCTGTACTTAAGTATAGTATCATAGGCGATTATGTTGGGTTGAAAATGTTGATGTATTTGTAACTTCAGAATGTATTCACTTATATTGTACCCCGATGTTCCTATCGGGAGAATCATTTATATTTCATTGTACCCCGATGTTCCTATCGAGAGAGTCATTAATATAATAAAGTCATGTAAAGTCATTGAGGTTAACCCTCCATTGTAAGTTGGGGAAATAGACCCCACAATTGAGTTGAGGTTAACCCTCCTTGTTGATCAGGGGCAAAAAGTCCCCACAGTTGAGGGGCACTAGGGTTATTAGACTCTCCTAGAGATGTCGGCCCTGGTAAGTAATTGTCAAGTTGGAAACTAGTATAAATAGAGAGTGAGACTCTTTATTTGTCACACACACTCACCCAACTATATCGCATAGGTGAGAGAAGAGGAGCTCACACAAGTGAGAGAGAGAACAATTGTTGGAGATCATCTTTTCTGTCTTTAGGTTTTACTGCTGCCATTGGTGCTCATTCTATCTCAGAGGAAGTTGCAGGGTTTTCTCCTTTATGGTTTCCCCGAGGAAAATTCTTTGTGTCTCTTGTCTCTTGTGATTATTGTTTTGCATGTTATTCTCTCAGATAAGATCCTAAGATCATATTGCTTAAATGATAAAAATCTAACATGGTATTAGAGATAACCTGAGAAGAAGACACTCTGCAGCTGCAAAATCTAGGGCTTCTTACTTTTTGGGTCTCTCTCCACAATCCAACAACAAAAGGAGGCGAGGCTAACTCTCCATTGAAGGGCGCATCTTTCTGTCGAAGCAGAATTTGATTCTGGGCATTTTCAGTTTTTGTTGCGGGAAATTAGGGATTTTTACAGAAGACGAATTTTTGAGTGAGCCCAGCATAGGATTTCTCTCCTCATTAAAATCAAAGTTTAGAAACCAAGGTCAAAGTTTTTGGTTGAGTAAAACTCTGGGAAAGTCAAACCCTAGTTTGACCCCGGGCCTGAAAAACCCTAAAATGCTAAAACAGGTAGTTTTGGTACATTCGCTATATCTAGAGATTGAAGAAGTCTCAGGGGCCAAATTTTTCATAAGTTGAATATAATATACTGATTTACCCTATGTAAAACTTTTCACCTCAGATTCGCTATATTCTGGGAGATATGATTCCTCCAAATCAGGGTTCCAGCCTCTTCTAGGATTCATCCCTAAACATGACACCTAAGGATAATTGCTATATCTCAGGCTACAAAGGTCCAAATGGAATTTAGCAAGATGTTCCAGATAGGGAACGGTCTGTACTTTCTATGGTAAAAGTTTCATACCCTGATGATGAAACATGGACACATGGCAGTCCCTACAAGTTCATTGTGTTGAACAGTCCTGAAATAAGTCACCTTGGGAAAACTATCATAAGTCCCAATTGGTGAAACCAATTTTGCTAAAACCTATGGTGTTGGAAAGAGAACAGAAAAGGATACCTTAGTATGAAATTTCAGACATAGAGGAGTGGCACTTTCATAGATACCACATAAATAATATCAGGAATTTCTATAGAGAAAATTGGAAAACTAGGGCTTCCTGTTTCCGGAGCTTCCCTCCACTGTTTCCACAAAAGGAGTACATTGGATAGCTTGCCTTGAAGATGACCATATTTCTATCCAATCAGATATGAAAGATTCCAAGTTTTGAAAATTAGGGTTTCTCTAACAAACCCTAAATTAACCAGCTCCAGAATCAAGACGGACACCTCAAATCAATAAGATCTAATCTTTTGCTATTTACAGTTGAGGTTCTCATTTCAAGATGACTAATCAAACCAGCTTGATGACAAGCTTGGTGAAGCTGACAACTTCCAAGCATGGAAGTATAGTGTTACACTGGTTCTTGAAGAAAATGAATTGGACACCTACATAAGTGGAGAGGTTCCAGTTCCAGAGGAAGATGAGGCTAAAAGCCTTACATAAGAAGAACTTGGTCAAGGCCAAGAAGATCATTGCTGATTCAATCAAGGATCACCTTATACCACAAGTGTCTTCCCTAAAGACACTTAAAGAGATGTTTTATTCCTTGACCAAGCTATTTGAAGGGAAGAACATAAATCAAAAGATGACTTTGAGAAACCAGTTGAAGAATGTGAAGATCCAGAATGCAGAGACCATACAGTCATACTTTACAAGGGTCTCTCAAATCAAAGAACAACTTGAAGCAATAGAAGAAGAAGTGGAGAATACAAAAATTGTGATAACCACCTTGAATGGCCTCCCAGTATCATGGGATTCATTCATTCAGGGAATGTGTGCTAGAAGGAAGTGAATACTTTCAGCAGACTCTGGGAAGAGTGCACACAGGAAGAAGCTCGACTCATAATAAGAGAAAGAGAAGATGGGAGCAACTGAAGATCTAACGAAGATCCCTCAAGAGATGAGGAATATGAAGGACTCAATTCTTGAAGAACCTCTTATCCATCTTAACACTTGTATAAGAAATGATGATGTTATGAATGAAGAAGATGTTGAAGCTGAAGGATCAAGAAGGAGTCTACCCACGAAATGAATAAAGATAAGTATTCAATTGTCATTTCATGATATTATTTTGTTAAGCATTTGTTTATATTCAGTTGATGTGTTATGCATGATAGAATGTTTGCATTAATGACAGTATACTACTAATATTCATGTGATGGGTAAGTATCTCATGGTGCTATACAACTCTCCATTGCTACTTATCTAGAATGAAACCTCTTTGCTGACATATTGGATTAGTGCACAATCTCAATGATGTCTTGGTAGAGATGGAAGGCATCTAGAAAGTTTCTGTGAGATATGAATGAATGTTGTATTGGCTAAAATAGTTGCATGATTATATATTTATGCATAAGAATGTTCCATTATGAATATTCCTTATGAAAATTTTCTAGCCATACAATTGGTGCATTTGACTTGTAGGAAAGATTGCGCACAATCGCCTACAAGAAAAGAAGGATGAGACTTGTTCCGAAGAACAAGTGGCGATAGCTCAAGAAATAATCCAAAATGAAGAATGATGTCTAGGATGTGGTATCTGCAAGTTCCATCATGCAGTAGATGGAAACATTGTGGGATACAAGGCAATATTCGTAGCACGAGGCTTCTCACGAAAATAAGGCATTGACTACGAAGAGACATTTGCAGCCACTAGAAGTTAAGACACATGACAGCCAGAATCAGGTGTGCAAATTAAAGAAGGCCTTGTACGAACTCAGAAGACACCCATGGGATAACACATATATAAGGAGCTTGAAGATCACCTAGAGTGATGAAGATCTTAACCTTTTCTACAAGGTTGAAGATGAAAACCTATAGAGGATGACAAGCTCACAGATGGGTGCGAGAAGAACGTTTTCAAGATAGAGGATCTTGGTATCCAGTGACTCTAGATGGATACATAGAATAATATTAGAAGAGGAAGCTACTTGTCACTCCAGTACAGGATACATAGAGTACGAAAGGCAGAGGGAGAATGATGCTCCACTTCAGAGGGAGTGACTGCAGAAGATCCTGAGGTTCGACATGGTATGACATGATGGATAGATTACTGATGGCTCTAGGATTTACTGAGAGTAAAGAAGATTCCAACCTTTGCTTCAAGGTTGAAGGTGGAAGACCAGTGATGCTCCTGTTATATGTCAATGACCTGTTCCTGACAGGTAAAGAGGAACTCATTAAAGATGCAAGAAGGAGACTTACTGCCGAGTTCGAGATCAAGGACATGGATATGATGCACTACTTTCTGGGCATGGAGGTGTGGCAGAATGTGGATGGAATCTCCCTGGGACAAGGG
Organism: Pseudotsuga menziesii; assembly: GCA_001517045.1. Taxonomy (NCBI): domain Eukaryota; kingdom Viridiplantae; phylum Streptophyta; class Pinopsida; order Pinales; family Pinaceae; genus Pseudotsuga; species Pseudotsuga menziesii. The sequence goes on along the minus strand of LPNX010562504.1, from coordinate 825,831 downwards.
AAGTATGCAGTAGAGATCCTGAAGAGGTTCGAGATGACGGACTGCAAGGCCATGACTACACCTATGGCATCGAACCCAAAGCTATTGAGTGATGCTTCATCAGAGATGATTGATGCCACGATGTATCGTCATATGGTTTGTTCCTTTATGTACCTGAAAAATACGAGACCAGATATTTGCTTTGTTGTCAACACATTGAGACATGTTCACCTGATGGTTGCAAAGCATATTTTGAGGTACCTAAAGGGTACAGTTTATTATGGGCTCACGTATGAAGTGAATCAGAAGATTAACCTAGAGGGTTATGTGGATTCGGATTGGGCAGGCAGTACAATTGATAGGAAGAGCACTTTGGGGTGCTACTTCAGTATGATATCAGGTGTGATCTCTTGGTCTAGCAGGAAGGAGTCCTGCATGGCGCTGAGAACAACCGTGGAAAAATATGTTGCCACTTGCTCGACTATTTGGGAGGTAGTATGTTTCTTGTGAAAACTACTATTTGATTTGATTGATCTGACTTGCATTTTTGTATGATGCAAAGAGGAGCAGTGAAACTCCAGTTTGTGATCTAGATCGAGATCTCTCGAAAGAGGGAGTTCTAGCATATCCAGTCAGACAAGTTGTCTGAGCATAAATCCTGGCAAAGCTCGTAGGTTTCTCAGACATAATCATTCATGTAGGTTGTCCTCAGATGTAATCGATCCTGGCGAAGCTCGCAGGTTATCCTTGGAGGTAATAAGCCCTGATGTGGTTCTATGCTAGAAATGGCTAGAGTGAAGTTTGAGTACTTCCGAGAGAAGCTTGGTTTTCTCTAGATCGAGGTTCCTTCCAAGGGGAAGTGATGAGTCCATGAGACCTTTTGACATGGTGGTAGGATTGGTTCCTCCCATGGTCAAATATAAGTGTTGTTCCCTTTTGACATGGTGGCAGGATTGGTTCCTCCCATGGTCAGATATAAGTGTTGTGCCCTTCTAACATGGTGGCAGGATTGGTTCCTCTAATGGTTAGATGTAGGTGATGTGCCAATCTGACATGGTGGCAGGATTGGTTCATCCCATGGTCAGATGTAAGTGCTGTGCCCTTCTGACATGGTGGCAGGATTGGTTCCTCCCATGGTCAGATGTAAGTGTTAAGCCTTTCCCTAGATGGTAGTAGGTGTGTCCTATCATGCCAGTGGATGTAAGTGCAGAGCCTTTCCCTAGATTATAATAGGTGTGTCCTATCATGCCAGCGGATGTAAGTGCAGAGCCTTTCCACAGATGGTAGTAGGTGTGTCCTACCATGCTGGTGGCTGTAAGTGCAGGGCCTTTCCACAGATGGTAGTAGGTGTGTCCTACCATGATGGTGGATGTAAGTGTTGGGGCCTTTCTTTGGATGGTAGTAGGTATGTCCTACCATGCAGGTAGATGTAAGTGTTGGGTCCTTTCTCTGGATGGTAGTAGGTGTGTCCTATCATGCCAGTAGATGTAAGTGCTGGGGCCTTTCCATGGATGGTAGTAGGTGTGTCCTACCATGCCAGTGGATGTAAGTGCTGGAGCCATTTCACAGATGGTAGTAGTTGTGTCCTACCATGCTGGTGAATATAAGTGCTGGAGCCTTTCATAGATGGTAGTAGGTGTCTCCTACCATGTTGGTGAATGTAAGTGTTGAAGCCTTTCTTGGATGGTAGTAGGTGTGTCCTACCATGTCGATGATATACGTGTTGTTGATGAAGACCTACATGGAGGCTAGGCCTACAACCAGCATGAAAAAGGGATAGCTCTGTAGAACTTACTATGATGAGAAGAATTGAGAGATAGAACCATTTGATCGAGATAGTAGTAGCGGTGATGATGATCTAGTGATGATCCAGCTTTGATGATGATCCAGTGATGATCCTGCTTTGATGATGATCCAGCTTTGATGATGATCCGAATTTGATCTAGTGACGAAGACTTGTGCTGATGAATTGTGTCAAGAGAATACCTTCCTAGTTAAGAGGGAGTGTTGATGTATTTGTAACTTCAGAATGTATTCACTTATATTGTACCCCGATGTTCCTATCGGGAGAATCATTTATATTTCATTGTACCTTGATGTTCCTATCAGGAGAGTCATTAATATAATAAAGTCATGCAAAGTCAATGAGGTTAACCCTTTGTTTTAAGTCGGGGCAATAGACCCCACAATTGAGTTGAGGTTAACCCTCCTTGTTGATCAGGGAGGCAAAGTCCCCACAGTTGAGGGGCACTAGGGTTATTAGACTCTCCTAGAGATGTCGGCCCTGGTAAGTAATTGTCAAGTCAGAAACTAGTATAAATAGAGAGTGAGACTCTCTATCTGTCACACACACTCACCCAACTATAGCGCATAGGTGAGAGAAGAGGATCTCACACAAGTGAGAGAGAGAGAACAGTTGTTGGAGATCATCTTTTCTATCTTTAGGTTTTATTGCTACCATTGGTGCTCATTCTATCTCTGAGGAAGTTGTAGGGTTTTCTCCTTTATGGTTTCCTCGAGGAAAATTCTTTGTGTCTCTTGTCTCTTGTGATTATTGCTGTGCATGTTATTCTCTCAGATAAGATCCTAAGATTATATTGCTTAAATGATAAAAATATAACAGAAAAAAACATGTATATAGATAGGTAGGCAAATATTAAGTATGAAACATACAATTTACTACTGAAACGTGTAAACTTTGGCGAATTTTATGATAAAAAAAACATATTTTATGTAAATATAGGCAATATTAGAGACTAAAACGGACCAAATAATGAATTTATTCTTTGAAAAAATTCCCCAAAAATAGCCAATTGGTGAAATTTTGACCCTAAACTTACCCTGGGGCCTGACTCAATTACCATATATGCCCTAGCTTCAAGAGCTTCATGCTCTTCAAGCTCATCCCTATTTGTTGGTTTGGTCACAGTACTGTTTGCAAACCTCCGAATTTTCCATTCTTTCAATACAACAATAATTCTTACTTTCCAAGGTATATAGTTGGATATACCATCCAACCTATCCTCAAATTGCATGCTCATCATTGGAAAATCACCTACAACAAGAACAACTTAAACACTACTACAACACTTATGCACTTCTTTAATGTGAAACACTTGCTTGCTTCCTACTTTGGTATTGTTATGATACCATGAATAAAATGTCATAAGAATGAAATTTCTCATTTAGGCATTATGTCAAACACTTTGAATATCTAGGGTTTTAATTAAAGATTTACACAAATACTTTAAAATTAAAACCTCCAATTTAAAAGTCCTTCAAACACTGAAAATTAAGCAAGTACATAGAACACAAGTATTTTTGGTCAATCTAGACTGGGAAAAACCCCAACCTGGGGAAAACCCAAAGAGGAAAAATTTTCATTAAGAAGGGTGCACTTAGAAAAATCTTTTACATAACATTTTCCTTCTCACTCTCACTGACAAAATTTCACAGAATACAACGTAGCAATAACTACCTCGAAATTTGTGCCAAAGGGCACTTGTACGGTCTTCTATACAACTCCACACGTGTTGTATGACCTGCTTAGTCTACTACCTTGAAAATTGATCCCACACGTGTTGTACGACCTACTTAGTCTACTACCTTGAAAATTGATCCCACACGTGGATGCCATTAATGTTGTACGGCTAGTACAGTCTGCATTTAATGTTGTAGTCACCTTCCTTGGGATTCGAGCCCACACTTGTGACTATATGGTACTGCTGCACAGTCTCTATAGGATGCCTTGAAAACCATGATGCTGCTATTTCTTGGAAATTGTGCCTTTCTTGCATTGAGAACCCTTCTATGTCCTTCACTTTTCCGCTTTCTCTCTTTGATGGTGAATGTGTCCTCCTTGTCCATTTCTCATTGTTTATACTTTAAATTTTGTAACTACTTCCCTACCTACCCATCCAAGGGTTGAGATCAAATTACAAAATCAATGGTCTAAATTAAATGCACCCACTTTCTAATAATTAAATCATTAATTATCAAATATGTCACTTAAGTAAGACCCACTTCATAAAGTACAAAAAGTCATAATTTTATTTATATAATAGTCATGTTTTACATAAATACATAAAGGAATAAAGCCTTTTTAAGTCCCTCTCATCACACTCACACCAAAAATATGAGGGAGGACCTTCAAAATTATCTTTTCAACAATACATCCAAAAAATCGAGACTGCTTCATGATCTTGAGAGTAATGTTATGTTTCCCTTATGGGTACTTCGATGGTGCATCCAAAGATAAGCTTTTTGGTGGAGGCATGGTCATCAAGTTGGATTCTAATCATTTTTTTCTGCTTCGGATGTGTTGTGGGAATGGGAGTGATACTTGAGTTGAACTAGTAGCTATGTGGGGTACTCTATCCTTTGCATTACATAGAAACATCTTGGAAATTCAGATTTTTGGGGACTCCAACACCATAGAGGATTGGGCCAATGGTCTCTCTTCCCTACAAGTAGTCTCATTAGACCATTGTTGCTACAAGACATCTCTGCTGATGAAAATGTTTAACTCAATTTCTATTAAGCTTTTTTTGTGTGAACTGAATGGGTTGGTAGATGACTTTTCGAAGAAAGTTGTTGGTGATATTGAAGATTTTCTTTACTTCGAGGAACACAAATAATTTATTATGATCAGCTGAGAATCAGTGTGCCTCTACTATTTCAACCAATATTTATATCCTCATCTTTTTTCCCATATTTTTTTTCTTTTCTCGGATTTACTGTGTAAAAGATCGACATTTGATTTGAATATGCATATCTTGATAGCAGGTTTTGTAGCTAGTTTTTTGTTCTGATGTTGAACCCTTCAAGAGGCTTAAGGCATTTTGGATTTTTCTTGTTGATGACCTTGGGTAGGGTATGTCTCAGTAGAAGACTTGATGCAAGTGTGCACATTTTTGTAACTTTGATTCGCTCCTTGAATAGCAAGTTACAGTGACTTTTTTTTTGAAAAAAAATCACAAATTTGTTGTCCTTAAAATTAAAATAAATTATTATTATTATTATTATTATTATTATTATTATAAAATAATTCATAAATATATATTCATGTACTTTGTCATTATCAATCATAATAATGATATTATTTTATTTATCTATTAAGATCGAAATGTGTGTGTGCGTGTGTGTCTTCATAAGAATAGTGAAGTTAAACAAATCATTTTGGTTTTAAAAACAACATTGATTGTAGTTGATTATGATTTGATATAGTTATTTTTTGTGTACTTTTAACTAATCCAACAAAATAGCCTCATTTCTTTGGTTATATTTTTATGATGATGTTTGTTTGCTCTAGTTTTTTCTTTCCTGGGAAAAAAACGTAATTTTATTTCATTCGACAAGAACAAAATTACATTATGTAGATACACATAAATGTGTATTTCTGTTCACCTAATAGGACTTTTAGTAAAAGAATTTGTAAGTCTTCTGTAAATCCCACAAAAAAAAGCCCGGTTACATTACTATTATAAATATGTTGTCAAGTTCAGAAGAAAGATATTGCCTTTGACAACCTGTAGTAACCTATTCAAAATATAGAGTTCTGCAAACTGTTCTAAAACAGTCCTCTGTGCAAAATACATCATGTTTTGTGTACAATACATATAAGGAAGTTGTTTGTAGAGTTGTAAAAAAAATATAGAATGTTGCTCATTCTATAAATGGTATATGGTAATATTCCTGAGTGCTACCCTCTTGATGTTCTCTTATCTTCCAAAGCCCCAAGGCCATCTGCAACCCCTCCTTCGAGGCTTTGTACGCCTCTTTGTTGTTATCCCTGTAAACATGTCTGCATGAAAAGGAAACAAAAGAGTTTAGAACATCTTTTATAGATGTTAAGATATTGGCAAGCCTTAGATTTCTGCAGTGTTGAGTCCCTTTTGTCCAATTTATAACATTCATTGAGTCTCCAAAATTTTTTAGATTTCTACACCTTTTATCTACTGCAAAGATAAGGAGGAGTTTGAGGCTCAAAAGTTCATCAAAATTGTTACTGCCTTCCCCTAAGCCCACTACCAGCTCAAAGAAATTGACCTCTGATAAAAATAAATGCCCCTCCCTCACAAGAATTATTTTGTGCTGCTCCATTAAAAAAGCCCTAGGGCACCGACTTATCAAGTTCCACTTCCAGAGCCTCCCTCTGTCTAGATGCTCTGATATGTTGGGGGAAGGCAGAAAGAATGCCACAAGAGAGGCCTGTTGTAATTTCAGGTGTGCAAGGTTTATCAACAAAAAATAAATTGTTTCTATCAAGCCAAACTCCCCAAATTACTAACAGAGGTTGAGCTTTCAAATTTTCCTGAGTTGCCACCGTCCTCCAACTCTCCCAGGCTTGGAGAATCATATTGCCCACCCATCTACAAGGAAATCCTAGAGACCTCGAACACTCTTTCTAGAATTCTTTGATAAAAGGACATTTCAATAAAAGATGGGAAACTAACTCTCCATCAGACTTGCATAGCATACACCATCCAGGCCCTTGAAAGCTCCTTTTTCTGCAAATTGTCCCAAGTTGGAGCCTTGTTCTCCAAAGCACACCACATAAAGAGTATACTTTTTGGTGGAATTTTGATTTTCCACAGTTTCTTCCACCATCAGACTAGATCCCTTTGTACGCCATCTGCACTAAGTTTTATATAACCAGCCTTGGGGGTATAGATGTCGAGCGGGTCTATATCCCAGATAAGTTCATCCTCCCTGTCCCTTAACTGGATTTGTTCTCTAATCAATTCTCCAATGAATCTTGCTAACTCCGTTTCGTCTGGCTCTGATAACACATAAAAAAAAGGTTGGCCTTCATGATTGGAACCAGGGATTATCCTGAACAGGTGCAACTAGTTGAAAGAGGTAAAAGAACCCTCTCTGTCTCAGAGCCTCCACCGTGCGGCCTGGGAGTATATGTTTTTGAGTACTTCCTGCTGATGGGTCCTCGCCAACCCTTAAATTACTTCCATTCCCCACATTCCACTCTAGGTTGGATTCAAAGACATGGAAGGATAGAACCATTGCCTTCCAAATCACCGAACGTCCTGCATGGGATTTCCTGGGACTCCTTATCCAGTCTTGAACATAATCAGGGGTTATGTATTTCTTTGAAATCACTTGGGTCCATAGAATTTCTAACTTTAGTAATATCCATCCCCCATTGGTCGCTAGTGACTTTGCAAACAAAAATATATTTTTAAGACCCCAGCCCCCCAACCCTTTAGGTACAACAATCTTATCCCAACGCACCCAAGGGGTCACCTGGGTTTCCTTCTTTCCACTTCAGAGAAACCTTAAAAAAATTCTTCTTTTCTCTTCCAGAATTCCTTTAGGGATCCAGGAAAGGGACATCGAGTAAATGAGAATTGCTTCCAACACTGCTTTTACCAACACCAGCCTCCCTACTCTAGAAATCCATTTATGGCTCCACACTTTTATGCGCTTTTCCAGTTTTTCCAAAAGCAACTTCCTATCCCATTTTTGATAATCATTAGGTTTTAAGCAGAACCCTAGATAATTCAAACCAACATCTAGTCCTACCAAATTAAAGGGAAATATCCTACTGAGTTCATGTATCTCCTCGGCCTTCAAAAGATGAGTAGAAAAAGTTGATTTCCTTGAATTTATCTCCATCCCTATGGAATTTGAGAAAAGGCCCAGGATTTCTCGAAGAGTGTTTGTGTCCCTCACCGTTCCTGAGTAGAAAATTAGGATATCACCCACAAACATGAGATGAGTTATGTACAAATTCTGTGATATTTGTATTCCCTTCAAAGAACGTTGTCTCTTTTCTTCCCTTAAATCCCTACTCAATCCTTTAGCTACCAACAGGAAAATCAAAGGGGATAATGAACATCCCTGGTGAAGACCTCCCTCATCATCGAAAAAAGGAGAGGCAAACCCATTAATTAGAACTGAAAAAGAGATTGTAGTAATAAAACTCATGATCCACTTGATAAAACCAATACCAAAGACAAGATGAGTCAGAAGCATATGAATGTATAGTCAACTTACTTTGTCATAGGCTTTGGACAAATCAATTTTTAGTATAGTCCCTTTGAGTGTTTTTGTTTTTATGTTGTGTAAACCCTCCTGGGAAATCTCGATGGCTTTGTGGATCTGTCTCCCTGTGAGGAAACCAAATTGTTCTTTTGTGATATGTTTTGATTGAATGTCTTTGAATCTTCTTGCTATAACCTTGGATACCACCTTGTAGATACAGTTGCAGAGTGAAATGGGTCTAAAGTCATTCAGAGAGGAAGGATTGTCAACTTTAGGGATTAGAGCAATAAAGGTTGAGTTAAAACTGGCAGGTATCCTTCCCAATTGTCTGGTATCTTCCACTACTTTCAATAAATATCCTCCCATGAGATCATAAAGTCCCAAAAATAATTCTATCATCCAACCATCAGGTCTCAGGATTTTATCCTTCTGAAAACTATGAAGAGCTTCCTTTAGCTCTTCTTCAGAAACTTCCTCCATCAGTAATCTATTGTCTTCCTCCTCAACAAACCTTGGGAAAAGTTGAGCTACTCTGATAACTTCTGCAATAGAGGCCTAGTTGGGAGCTTTAAAAAGGTTCTTGAAATGTTCAACCCCAATTCCTTCCTTTCCTTCAGAAGAGGAATGAGTTTCACCCTGTTCATCTAGTAGACTCCAAATTGTGTTTGTAGCTTTCCTCCCTCTTGCAAAAGCATGAAAGAATTTTGTATTATCATCCCCACATTCCATCCAGGTAGCCTTGCTCTTCAATCTCCAAGTATCCTTCTCTAACAACAAGATGTTCCTTCTCCCTTCAAGCCTGATTAAAGTTTCTTTGGCCTCCTAATTCAACATACCCCCCAATCCTCCTCAAGGATATTTGAGAGATCCTCTTCTACTTGCTTCAATTATTTTTCCTCACGAAGTCTCTTTGCCATAGACCAATAATTTATAGCTTCCTTTAATCTTTTGATGTTTGCTGCAAATTGAAAAGCTGCAGTTCTCAGGCTTCTTGGATTAAAAGGAAGCCACCTAAAAGAGATCAATAATTTAAAGGACTCATCATTTAACCAAGTCTTATTGAAAATTAATGGACTTGGAGGTTTTGTTGGTCCATTTTTTAGTTCCAGAAAGATAGGGCAATTATCTGTCTGTCCTCAAATTTCCACCCATTTTCTGAGTTGATGAAGCATGTCCACCACATGTTCAACCACCAAGAATCTATCCAGCCTCTTCGCCACTCTCCCTTCTCCACACCAATTATTTTTCCATGTAGGCTTGAGTTTGATAGGTTCAATGTCTAAGAAGTTCCTCTCTACCAATTTCTGAGTGAAATAATCCGTCAACAAATCAGCACGAGCATGAGGCCCCCATACCTTAGCCTGCCCCAAATAAAAGTTTAAGCCTCCCCCTAAAATCACCAAATCTTCTCTTGAGAGAGGATTGTTAAATAGGGCATCCCAGAATCGGATCCTATTTAGATACAGGTCATAAATATTAAAAATAATAAAAGAGACCTCTAGATCGAGTGCCACAAAGTTCAAGCCAAGAACCGATTCCATACCCCGCAGGTTCAAAGCCTTGACAATTCTTTCATTCCACCGGATTTCCAATCCCCCAGAATGACCTCTAACATTCAGGGTCTCAAAATTCCACCCTAGAAACCAACTTTCTAGCCTTGCTTTAACCCTTTCTCCTACTCCTAAAGTTTCTTGTAAGAGAAAAATATCAGGTTGTTCCAACCGAAAATATCAGGGTGTTTCATCTACGACCCTTCTTCTGGGCTCGCACCACTCTAAGCGCCCTCTCAATTGACTGTTATTTCCCATCCAAGAGATCCTTTTTAGCTTTGGATTGTGCCCTAGAAATAAAGGATTCCCTTTCTCTTCCCTTAGAAACTAGGTTTGTAAATTTTCCCAAACCCCCTGAGGTCACCTTGGAGCAAGACCAGAGGAAATAACCGAAATCCGACGAGTCAGGAGGGGAAAGTGGAGGCTTAAAATCACCAATGTAGGGATCAGGTTCAACAGGTAGGGGAGACTCCTCCAAAGTAGCAGCAGAGATGGGAAGTGAGGCCAGTGTGAGCCGGGATGAGATAGTCAATTTTTTTAATCCCTCCACCCAATCCAAGCCAGAAAAAGTAGCATTATTTAAAAATAAATTTAAGGAAGGGGATAATGAAAAGAGGAAGTACTCGGGAAGGGAATCAAATTCAAGATCTGGACATCAACCAAACTTCCTCCCTCCACTTTAGACACGGGCACCAAGGCCTCCTCCTCTTGGCTACTTTCTTCCACCTCATTGCTGATAGGGTGCAGTGGCATAGAGGGCTGGGAAGAAGGTGGTCCTTAAAAACCCTATGTTGCACCAACCTTGTTTTCACCCTTCTGATGCCGATGACTGTTGAGAGTTCGGAATGAGAGCTTGTAATATGAGACCGGGTGCCCATAAGCATGACAATGTCTGCATCGAAAAGGGACATTTTCATAGTCCAAAATATGCCTGATAACACAGGGACCCCAACTCAAATTCATATGTTCATCTAAACCTTCTCGAACATTTAGGCTAACCAAGATCCTAACAACCTTCGTTGTTTAGTCTCTAGGAAGGATAGGTCTGCGTCTAAAAAGTTCCTAGAATGTTCCCAATGTTTTTAAGATGTTCGTCCGTCTAGTAATGAATTGGGAGCCCTAGAAGACAAACCCACAATGGAATGATGTTTAGTCTTTCCCTACTAGCATCGAAGAGGGGATTCCATGATTTGAGTAACACACGCGTATGATCCAGAGTCCAATTGCATTTTAAAACCCACTGAAGATGCTCAAGTTGTAGAAAATTAAAAGCATACCACCCTCTAGTAAGGGCCACCACTTCTGGAACAGAGCCCAAGGGATCCAACCATTTATCCGCCATCCATTGCACCATATTCTACAGAGAGAAAGCTCTACCCAAGACTCGCCCCACCAAACTCTAGTTATCCATTTGAAGAACTTGATGCCAACCAATGTCCTCTCCCAAAGCGTAATTATAACCATCCCTCTTAGACTTAATCCAGTTTTTACTGCTCCTCTTATATGCACCCCTACCTCCAACCCTACCTTTGGCCTCGCTGCTGGATCGTGAACCAAAATCCCCTTCCCATCCCAGACAAGGGCATCCCCACTGTTCTAGGGGTCCAATGAAATGAGAAAGGGAACCTTGCTATTCCTCCCTCAAAGGCCCACAATCAGTAAGCCCTAAGGGTTTCGAGCCTCCTCTCAAATCAACCGTTGAGCCCGATCCAGAGGTCGCACCCTCCAAAACCCCACCATGTTTGATATGTGGTCCAACAAATCGAAACCCAACCGGAGAGATGAAAGTTTCGGTCTCACTCCATCGTTGTCTGTTCAGGGCATTTCTGGCAAAGCACTCTCCTATGAACGTCTGAGAACCCTCATGAAGTTGAAAGGGAAGTGGGGAGGAAAGAAAAAAATATGAAGGGGATAATCCCTCCTCATGTTGCACAGGGGAATAGATAGTTGCAGCGGAGCCTTCAACCCAAGGAGGGGGGGGGGAGCCTCCACCTCATCAAAACCTCTTCCACTTGTCATAACCTAGATGTCTCCTTCTTCCAAATGATCATTGGAGTAGCCAGTTTGCTCACTGCCTTCCATCCTGTTAGTAAATAATTAAAAATAGTATTAAATCTTGGAAATTACCTGCATGTAAAAACCCCAGTCTTTGCTTGATAACTTCACCCACGAAAACCATGAAAGGGACCTTTTTCCAGGGAAAAGTGAGCTTCCCTCCCCACGCAGTCTAGTAGCCGACCGGGCCGTGGCCAACATATCGTACAAGCTCCTCGGTCCTTCGAAACCCTACCCACCCTTCCCCATTAGAGCCCAATTCCCAGCACCGCATTCATTGTTGTTATCATCATGTGAAAACACCACCGTTTCTTTGCTCTAGTTAATCAAGCAAAATACTTTCTTTATGATTTTTACTTTTAGTTATGTGAACACAATATTTTTTAAGTTAAAATTGAATTTATCAAAGTATTTGGAATTTTCCTCCTAATTTGAGATTTTATTTGAATATTTTCTCCTACTATGAGTTTTTTTTGTTTGAAAATACTTTCACTTTATAGTTTTTATTTGAAAATGATTTAGAAATATCATAGTTGGTTATTCATTTTATAGATATTATTAGTCAAATAAACAACAGTAAATTTAATGAACCTAAATAAAGTAGCAATAACAATATTAGAACATCGTGATTTTTTTATTTGAAGGGAAAAGGTGAACATCAAATTCCAACCATGAGTGGAATTTGCTTGTAATATAAATGGATTATAACCTACCTAATTAGAAATGGGGCATTTTGTGTGGCTTGAAAATGGTGCATTAATTAGGGTTGCAACTTATTGTTTTCTCTTATTTATAGAATATTCTACATAGAAACAATGATGCATTGAGAATATAAGTTATCTCATTTAGCAAACAAAATTGAATTCTCTCGAGGCTTTTAAGGAGCTCAAACTCTTCTAAAATAGTATCCAATAAATTAACTATGGCATAGCTAATCGAAAATGGACATTTTAAGTGTCCCTTATCAAGCTTCCTCAAAGTTGGCTTAACGGTGTGCCTTAATTAGGGCTACCACTTATTGATTTATCTTGCTTATGGAAAGTTATACTTGAAAAAGTGGCATGCATTGGGAATTCGAGTTAACCATTAAGTGATCTAATTGAACTAGTTTGAGGGATTTTAAGGAGCTCAAAATCTTTTAGAATAATATTCAATGATTTATTTATTTTATGTTTTATGATTTTTTTTGAAGCAAGAAAATCCTACAATACTTTGGGCTACTAGCATAGCCTTTGTTGATACATTCTCCATTCCTCGACATGTAGTTGCATCATTGTGTGCAAACAAAACCTAGCTAGTTAAAATTACATGTTGGTAGACCATTATGAGGCAAACTTCTACTATTGCTAGATGTCTCTATGTCTTGGGCCATTGACATGTTTCCTTAGGTATGAAGAAGATGAGCTCTTAACCAACCGGATACAGTTGAAGGCAATACTCCAAGACCAATAGGACAATTTCATACCTAAACAGTATCCACGAAATGCCCAATATCCCTATCAATAAATAGTATTCAATAATTAATTGTGAAATAAAAATTTAATTTTTTTTAAAATTTACATGTCATTTATGAAAGTAAAATATGTAAAATGTAGAAAGGGGGATCAAATTTTCTAACAACTCATTAACACCATATTAATTATAAATGAAAACTTCCACCATCATCATTAACGACAACAACAATTACATGGTTCCTTGCTATCATCATTAATCTTGGATTATTATCAAGGATGTTATTGCCAAAGCTTGACAAGTGTAGCAATCCGTAGTCATCGAAATCGAGCAAAAATCAATTCACATACCAAATTCCCCTAAAGATGAGAAGAAAGCAAGGATCAAAGATTGTTTTGTACTTAAGTAGGAATAATATTTCAAGCTTCATACCGACATAATTCTTTGGGATTACTGGATTATCATTCTTAGCTCTATCTCACAACATGCTCTCTAGTAATTTGTTTTCTTGTTCCCAACTTCAAAACCTTATTTCTCTTGACATATATTCCAACAATTGGTCTGGGTATCTATTGGAGATGACACTGCTCTAAGGGTTATTTGCAAGTGAATTGTCTAGTAATGCAATAGTTTGCACATTAGAGAACGTAAATTTCTTTAAAAGTGTCCAGGCACCTTTGAATGGGAGCATTGTGAAGATAAGTTGGTTATGATCCTTATATTTGGTGAGAGAAAAATGATGATGCTTTTAGGCCTCTAGTTGGTGACAAGAGTTTGTTTAATTAATGACCCAAATATGGAGGATTCAAAGACCAATTCACCATGGAAGATGAGTTCATTTTAGAATCTTATGTTCTCAGGTGAACATGTCGTCAATGCTCTCATTGACAAAGATATAGTCATTAATAGGTGTTAGGGCATTCTGGTACAATGCAGAGATGGGCAATGGCAATGTGATTGCATTGAAAATTTTGTGGACATTTAAAGAATTAAAAAGTGAGAAAGTATGGAACTCCTCCTTAGTGGGAGTGAACACACTAGACTAGTGGATGCCATTCAACCTATAAACATAATTCTCCTTCTCAATTGTTGCACAAACACATGATCAAAGTTTTTGTTGTACAAATACATGCCTAGCAAAAGCTTAAGCATGCTCCTATGTGAGAAGAGGAGTATGTTCATATTGGAATTCAAGTACAATATAAAGGTTAGAGATGTACAAGGGTTAGTATACACTAGTACAAATTGAGAGATTAATGACTACGTGACTAAAAATGTTAGTCACCACAGTTTTTCAAGTGATTTACTACCAAATTTGAGCAATTTTGAGTGACCGAACCAAAAACGACTAACTTAAATGACTAATTTAGTCATTGGTTAAAAAATATGACTAGATAATTAGCAACACAATTAAAAATGACAAATGTAAATGTCTAATTTAGTCAAGAAATTATATATATATATATATATATATATATATATATATATATATTTCTAATAAGAACCAGAGAAGATTTTTATATATAAAAAAGGTTGAGCACAACCATACTTACAAAAAGGAGAAACCAACATATCAAACTGTTATGGAATGAAAAGACTGTGCTATCTATACTGATTACAAAATTCAGGAAAGTTCCTTGATGCATTTTAAAATAACTTATACCCATCGGAGGGTAAATTTTAACAAATTGACTATTTAACAAAGTGCAAAAATACATATAAAACCCATAGCTGGACCTAATGCTTCTTCTTGCCTCCTAGCCCGTGAACGGGTTGCACTACAAAAGTTGCCTCCTAGAGCTCTTCCTCAGAATCGCGATGTAAAACTAAATTCGATGGGAATGTATTCATCCCTTTGCATTCTTCCATGACTTGTATGAGCGTTCGCTTCAAAACATTGGGAAGCAAGATGCGAGGACTCGCATTTAAGCACTTCACATGGGCTCTTGAGCCACATGTCCATCGTAGAGGAGAATTTTCTATCGAATGCCAGAGAGGTGGTAGGAAAGGAGGGTTACAAGAGGGCCAAACGAAGCACCCCCCCGCCCCCCAACTTATATTGCATGGGTTGCTAAGGGACATATTTATAAATGTTGAATTGGCCTTTGATTGTAACAATGCCCAAATTGTTTTTGACACCTTGATTTGCATGTTTATCCTCTATGGTGTTATTACCTCTGAGGATGTGGAAGTGGGTGACCTGAAGATCTGAAGTGAGGTGAAAAATACGATAATAGATTCTTCTACAGTTGGTTGCATCATGATTGTAGCCGATTATCATTTTCTGGATGACTTGCTTTGAGTCTCCATAAACTATGAGATTTGAAATATTATTCTGTCTCGTGAGATCAAAAAAATATGCTCTATCTATAATATTAAAACAAATGTAATATTAGAAGAAATATAATATAATATAATATTAATCCTAAAACAAATATAATATGAAAACAATATAACATAATATATAATATTAATCATAAAAAAACAAATATAATATAATATGATATTAATCATAAAACTAATATGCAAATGGTAATGTTATTGTTAACCCACCTTTATTTGACGACATTCATGGCCAAATATCCCGAACTCATGGAAAATTCATGGAGATTTCATCCTCCAATTACGCAGATAGCAACCTGTTGGCTCCAAATAACCAATCCAAGCAGACCATTGTTCCCAAATATTTTGCATTGGATGGAGGCGATGAGAGTTTGGTGGGTTTTGAGGGAAAGTAGTCGTGAATTGGGTCTAGAGCCATTTTGGGCATTTGTTAGGCCACCATTGATACCCGTTGAGGAAATTGTGATGCCTATTCACAATTGTTGAGGGTTTAAAATTTTGAGGGTTTGGTGGAATCTGAGGGGCAAGTAGTTGTGAATTGGGTCTGGAGGCATTTTTGGGTAGTTATTAGGCCACCATTGATTCCCGTTGAGGAAATTGTGATGCATATTCACAGTTGTTGAGGGTTTATAATTTGGGTATTTAATTGCCAGTGTTGTCATGGCTAAAAGAGCATTGGAGAGAATCTTGAAACTCTTGAAGAGGCGGGCCATGAATTCTGCAACTCTAGAGTCAAAATCTCCTTCTTCCCTTGCAAAATCGCAGGTAAGTTTCTTGGTTCACTGTGAAATTTTAGCTTTTGCGTGTTAATATTAGTTATAATCATGAAGCTTGATTTGTGAATGATCAAAACTTTCCAACATCCTGCATCTGGATTTTTATTGTGAATGCTCAAACCTACATATTTGTGTTATGACCTTTAACTAAATTGTCATGGCCTTCCATCCTCCTCGATCCCATTAGATGGCTTGGATTCGACTTGGTTGTCTCCTTCATAAGATACTAGTGTAAGTGTTGTACCCACAAAGCATTCATGAAATAAGTGGTATAGGGAGACTAGGTGTAGTTCTTAAGGTAGGTAGGTCGTTTGAAAACACTAAAGTGAAGGTAGTGTAATGCCATTCCATCCTAGAACAAGTTAACAAATGTGAATGGAAAACAATTGTGGTTCCTGATATTCTCTTCAATCCCATTCGTCTTGCGTTGTATTCATATCATTCCGTTCTTATTCCCATTCATAGTGTTACTGGATCGGTCTTGTAACACCCCGGCTTTGACCCCGTTTGCATTAAATATATATAATGTAAATATTGTAATTAATCATGGTGTGGAGCTAAAGGAAAAGGCCCCACCATTGATTTAGTGTTTTATGTTTCGGCGATTAAAATCGATGCTAATGGTATTTTGTGCTAGCCGACACATTATAATTTTGGACATCATATAAATATGCAATTTAATTAAAAACCCACAACTAGCCATGTCAATGCAACAAATAATGAGATGGGGGCATGATTTCCTAAGGATAAAGGGGGGGGGGATGTTTAACCTTGAGCCATTGGGGGGAAAGCCACGTATCAAAAGAAAACACCCAAAAATGTATGCCCATTCCCTCATGCATTCACATTTTCATCTTCCCTCACGTTTTGGGGAGCGACGGGATGTTTTTGATCATCCATCCTTCATGTTTCAGTTTTTTTTCCTCATTGTGCATGCCCAGTCCATCACTTGGCTCTCACCGAAACGTTGTGGTCCATTCTGATAATTCTCTATTCCATTTTGTTTATGCATGCTTTGCGTTCATCTTGCTTGCAAAACCGTGTTTTGTTATGGGTTGTTCGCCTGTTGTTACCATCCTCGGTTGTGCAAAGGTTCGGGGTCTCCTTTGTTTGTTGAACGAATGAGTAGTGGAGATCACTCGATTTTATGATAAATAGTGTTCATTTATGGTTTCCTTAGTGTTGTTGTGCAATGGTCTCCTCTGTCACATAGTGAGTGGAAGCCTATTTTTCTATGTTGACATTGTGGTTTGCTGTGTGTGCATGTTTTTCCTTGGTCTGAACTGGTTTGGAGTGGAATTGGGTCTGAACTAGCTTGATAAACCTAGTGTAGGAAGGAACCTCACAGATAGATCTAGAGGGGTTGGTTTTCTTCTTTGCACACCCTGAACAACACTGGAATGGAAGTCATAGCCCGAGGGACTGTGTAGCAGAGAAGGGGATGCTTCTTTGTGTTGGGTGTGTAGATGTTTTAGAAGCCAAGCCTGATTTAGTGCATGTGTCCATAGCTTGGTGGTTGAGCTCAATAGCTTAGCAGTTCAAGCTTTCCAGCTCCTTTGCAGCATGATAAACCCATTTGTTAGTTGGCTTGGATGGTCCTTAATGTGAATGTTGGCTTGACTGACTGTAGTATGATAAACCTAGCAGTGAGATGGATTGGATGTGTGGCCTGCTAAACCCATATGTTAGTTGGCTTGGCTGAGTAGCCTGATAAACCCAACTGTTAGCTAGCTTGGATGATTAGCCTAATAAACCCAGCAGTATATTGGCTTGTTTGTTTGCAGCCTGATAAACCCAACTGTGTTGGCTTGGCTGAGTTTTGTTACATCCTTGGTTATGTGTGTGTTCCTTATTCCTTGTGGGAATCATGCCCAGCTTGGGGGTGGCAGTACTGCTGAGAGATTGATGAGCGCAATGGCCTGTGGTTGGGTGGAACGTTGCAGCGACGTAGATAGTTGTGGGACAAACTTCTTTCAAGATAAGTATTATTGTCTACGTTAATCTCTGCAATTGTATTTTCTTAATGAAATATGATGAACATGCCTAATGTGTTGAATTGATGAATTGCTTCCGCTGTATAATTGCAATTGTATGCATCTGTGTATGTTTTCTTTCAATGCATTTTGAAATTACGTTATGGGGCTTAGATTGCTGGATTGGTGATGGCCTGAATGATCAAATCTGGCAAAGATTCTTTTAACAGGTTGAATTTCCTTCCGCAACTTGCGAGATGCGGGATGCAGAAACATCCTTCTATTCCCCGCAAATTTCCTTCCACAACTTTCCTTTCCACATGCAGGATGCGGCTTCACACTCTCTATTTACGCAACTAATTTTGTGCTAATTATATCCACAACGGCCTATTCTGCACGCGGGATGTGGGATTGCAATTCCCATATTTCCCCGATTCCACAAACTCAAGCTTTCCGCCCATAGATTTTTGTGGGTTGATTCTCAGCCGTTGATCTATCTCCAGATGCGGAACAGATTGTGAGCGTCGATTCCGTCGCAATATTTCTCTGCCGTTCGATCTCCTCTGAGATATTTTTTCGTAGATCGTCAACTTGATCACTGGCAGGATCAATTCTCTGCTATTGGGAAGTTAGATAATTTATACTCAGACTTGAATAGAGTGAACACAAGATGAATTCATGCCTCTATAGATTTTCTGAAAAAAAATCGGGAATCCATCAAAATATATACATAGTTCAATGAACTTCAAGCTGGGTGGTCCTGCAACAATCAGAGCGAGCCGTTGTGGTCGCGTTTTCTCTCTAGTGGATGGGAGGGGACGTGACAGTGTGGTATCAGAGCCGTGGGTTGCAGCATTGGGCCTTGATGGGCCAAGTTGAATAGTAAACAGAGTTGTTGGTAAATGGTTTTTACTTCTAATTTTATTATGCAGCTAACGATTTTGTTTATTAACATATTTTGCAGAATTATAGTCACCCTCAAAGGGCAGCATTCCAGATAGTGCAGTTTGGTAAATTTGGTTTGGTTGAGGCATGAGAACCGGCATTGTGATGATGCGAAGAACCCCAATGAATATGAGGAAAATGATATGGGGGAAAATGTCCGAGTTGGAAATGATGAGACAGAGTCTAATGGGATGAGGTTTCAAGATACTCCCCCAGGTTTTGCAGTTACCATGAGAAGCCTAAGGGTGGAGATGCAAAGTCATAGGGAAGATAATGAAATATTGGTTAAGGCTTTGGAGGAGCAGAATTAGCTAAATGCAGCCATGTTGCAAAGTTTGACAGACATTCAGAGGCGGATGAACTCTGGGGACCGGACAGTAAGACCAGAAGGAAGTAAGAGCACTACTAGAAGAAGAAAGAGATCTCCTAGTGGGTCATCTGACTCTAAAGGATCCACTGGTGGTTCAATTTCTTCTTCTCACGAGAATAAGAGAAAGAGGTGCTATCAAAACTGTTCACGTGATGAATTTAAGAAGGCAAGGCCTCCTACCTTCAATGGTGAGATAAAGAATGGTCAAGAAGTTGAAGCTTGGCTTCTTGGGACGAGGAAATATTTCCAAGTCCAAGACTACTCGGGAAATATGAAGGCTAGGGAATCCATCTTCAACTTGAGTGTAAGAGCATCCATATGGTGGGAGCACTTCAGGCAAGTGAAAAAGATTAATGAAAGGAAGATTGTGTGGAAACAATTCCAGAAGTATTTCAAGTAGAAGTACCTCTCTGAAACGTACTATGATTATAAGATCAAATAATTCCATGAGCTAATATTGGGGCGGCAGACCATGGAAGAGTATGCAAGTAGGTTCTTGGAGTTGTTGAGGTAGGTCAGGTACATCAAAGATGAAAACGTAAAATTCCAGGGTTTCCTGAGTGGATTGCCTCAGTCTTACAAATACAGAATTGAATTTTATGAACCTAGAACTCTAGAAGAAGTGATAAGGAAAGCTAAGTATTGCTATGAGCAAAGAAAAGGCAAACCTAATTATCTTAAGACATGGAATTACAAGAAGAATGGGAAGTCTAAACAAAGGAAGAAAGGTTTCAAACCTTCTAACTTTAGGAATCAATAGAAGTAGCCATCCCAAGTTGAGAAGCAGCCAGCTAGAGTGGCGGGAGAAAAGCTAAGAGATCCACAACAAAACAAAGAACCACTCCAATGTTGGAAATGTGGTGGACCCCACATGCACAGGAATTGTCCACTTGAGAATGAGAATGCAAGGACAACTTACAACATTCAAGAGGCAGAAAAAGTGGGTCAAGTAGCAAGGGCCATCCCTAGGATTTATGCAGCACTGGAGGACCGCCAGGCAGATCACCAGTCAACTTTGGTTGAAGTTGCAGGAAAGATTGTTGAGCAACCTGTTTCTATTTTGATTGACCCTGGTTCTGCCCACAATTACATTGCTCCTAGAGTATGGAGATTTGTGCTTTTAAGAAAGTAAGGCATAGAAAATTGTGGTTAGTTCATCTAGCCACTGGAACTAAGAGAAAGGTTAGTGAAGTGGTAGAAAAATGCCCATTGGTGATAAATGGATTGGTCACTTGTGTAGATCTGAATGTTCTACAACTTGGTTCCTATGATGTTCTCATTGGAATGGATTGGTTAGAAGCTCACAGGGTAAAGCTTGACTGTTATAATAAGACTTTTGAATGCATGGATGAAGAAGAGAACCCAATAGTTGTAAGAGGCATTCCGAAGGTGAATTCTGTGAGGCAGATTTCAGCAATGCAGTTGAAGAAGTTTTGTAGGAAAGTTTGCCAGTTGTATGCAGCTCATATTGTGGAGGAAACAGAGAATGAAACTCCGAGGTTGGAGGACTTTCATGTGTTGTAGGAATTCAGGGATGTTTTTCCTGATGAGATTCTAGGACTTCCTCCAAAGAGAGACATTGATTTCACAATTGAGCTTGTGCCAGGAGCAGCACCAGTGTCCAAGGCACCCTATAGGATGAGTACACTAGAAATGCTAGAGCTGAAGATGAAACTACAAGAGTTGTTTGAGAAGAATTATATCAGGCCGAGTGTGTCTCCTTGGGGAGCACCAGTTCTATTTGTGAAGAAGAAAGATGGTACACTCAAATTGTGTATTGATTACAGACAACTAAACAAAGTCACCGTGAAGAATAAATACCCTTTGCCTAGAATTGATGACCTCTTTGATCAAATGAGAGGAGCAAAGGTATTTTCCAAGATTGACTTGAGGTCTGGTTACCATAAGGTGAGAATCAAGGATGAAGACATTCATAAGACAACCTTCAGAACAAGGTATGGACATTATGAGTTTGTAGTGGTACCATTTGGTCTCACAAATGCACCAGCTACATTTATGTGCCTTATAAATAGTGTCTTCAACAGGTATTTGGACAAGCTTGTTCTTGTTTTCCTTGATGACATTCTTATTTATTCTAAGAATGAGGAAGAGCATGAAGAGCATCTGATATTGACATTACAATTGCTCAGGGAGCATCAGTTGTATGCAAAGTTGAGTAAGTGTGACTTCTATAAAGATAGAATTCAGTATTTGGGTCACATTATCTCAGAAGAGGGTATCTCTGTGGACCCTGAAAAGATTGAAGCCATTATGAATTGGCCTACTCCAAGAAATGTGATAGATGTAAGATCTTTTATGGGAATTGCAGGATACTACAAGAGATTCATTGAAGGATTCTCCAAGGTTGCACATGCCATCACTTCTTTACAAAGGAAGGAGATAAAGTTTGAATGGACATTGAGGTGTGAAGAAAGCTTCCAGCAGTTGAAGAATCTTCTCACATGTGCACTTGTCTTGAAAGTTGCAGACCCAGAGAAATATTTTGTGGTGTGTACTGATGCATGCAGTCAAGGACTTGGAGGAGGTCTTATGTAAGACAACCACGTAATATGTTACGAGTCAAGAAAGTTGAAGGAGCATGAGAAGAACTATGCCACTCATGATCTGGAACTTGCAGCCATAGTACATGCTCTCAAGATGTGGAGGCATTACTTAATGGGCAGAAGATTTGAGCTAAGGACAGACCATTGTGGCCTGAAGTATTTGTTTGATCAGACTAATCTAAATGCTAGGAAAGCTAGATGGTTGGAGTTTTTATGTGAGTTTGATTTTGAAATCAAGCACATAAAGGGAAAAGCGAATAAGGTAGCTGATGCACTCAGCAGGAAGGTGCAGGAAATGCATGTGGCATCTCTTAGTATTTTCCAATCGGAGTTGAGGCAACAGATTGTTAATCATGTTGCTGAAGATGAATTGTATGCACATGTCAATGATAAATTACAGCAACAAAGATTTGAAAAGAAGTATGAGGGATATAAATTAGAAGAAGATGGACTTCTTACCTATAAGAACATAATTTATATTCCAAATGTAGCATATTTGAGGAGAGTCGTTATGGATGAGATCCATCAAGCTCCATATTTTGGTCACCCAGGATATCAGAAGACAATTGCTACAGCTAGAAAGTAGTGCTTTTGGCCAGGAATGAAAAAAGACATGGCTGCATATATTTCAAGGTGCATGAAATGTCAGTAGGTGAAGGTTGAGCATCAACACCCAGTAGGTTTGTTGCAGCCTTTTCCAGTGCCAGAATGGAAATGGGAAGTTATTTCCATGGATTTTATTACAGGATTTCCAATGACTTGGAGACAACATGATTCCATCATGGTTTTGGTGGACAAGTTGACAAAGGAAACACATTTTATACCAGTTAAGTCTACGCATAAGACTGATGACATTGCAAAGATATTCATGAAGGATATTTTCAAATTGCATGGATTGCCTAAGGTAATAGTCTCTGACAGAGATGCCAAGTTCACTTCCAATTTTTGGAAGGGATTGTTTGCAGATTTGGGTACAAAGCTGAATTTCAGCACTGCCTACCATCCTCAGACTGATGGGCAGACAGAGAGTTAACCAGGTGCTTGAAGACATGTTTCACATGTATGTGATGGACAAACCAACCAAGTGGGAAGATTATTTACACTTGGTAGAATTTGCAAATAGCAACCGACAGCAAGCATCCTTGGGGATGAGTCCATATGAAGCTCTGTATGGTAGAAGGTGTAGGACACCAGTGACTTTGGATAATCCAGTGAACAGGGTTGTGCTTGGTCCAGAATTTCTCAAGGAGATGGAGCAGGAGGTTGTAAAGATCAGGCAGAATCTGAAAGCAGCCCAGGACAGACAGAAAAGCTATGCAGATAAGCATAGGGTGAACATAGAGTTCAGTGTTGGGGATCATGTTTACCTCAGAGTGAGGGAAAAGAAGAGTTCCTTGAAGCTTGGAAGTTGTGCCAAGTTGTCACCTAGATACTATGGGGCGTTTGAAGTGCTTGAAAGAATAGGGCCATTTGCATATCGACTTGCATTGCCTGTTAGCACTAGGGATCATAATGTCTTTCATGTTTCTTTGCTTAAGATATATGTACATGATCCTAACCATGTGATAAATTGGGATGTGATTCAGGTGGAACCTGAGGGAGAATTCCAAATAGAGCCAATGTGCATCCTCACCAAGAAGGTCACAACACTCTGGAACCGAGCCATAGGGCATGTAAAGGTGCAATGGGAGCACTACGCTCCTGAAGAGGCTACATGGGAGTTGGCGGATGCCATGTGATTGGCACATCCATTTTTGTTCAATTCTGCAGAGCACTGAGGGAGGTACCAACGTAACATTTTTGTTCAATTTTGTAAGGCACTGAGGATAATGCTGTTGAAGGGGGAGGGGAATGTAACACCCTGGTTTTGACCCCGTTTGCATTAAATATATATAATGTAAATATTGTAATTAATCATGGTGTGGATCTAAAGAAAAAAGCCCTACCATTGATTTAGCGTTTTATGTTTCGGCGATTAAAATTGATGTTGATGGTATTTTGTGCTAGCCGACACATTATAATTTTGGACATCATATAAATATGCAATTTAATTAAAAACCCACAACCAGCTATGTCAATGCAACAAATAATGAGATGGGGGCATGATTTCCAAAGGATAAGGGGGGGGATGTTTAACCTTGAGCCATTTGAGGAAAATCCATGTGTCAAAAGAAAACACCCAAAAACGTGTGCCCATTCCCTCATGCATTCACGTTTTCATCTCCCCTCGTTTTGGTGAGCGACGGGACGTTTTTGATCATCCATCCTTCACGTTTTAGTTTTTTTTTCCTCATTGTGCATGCCCAGTCCATCACCTGGCTCTCATCGAAACGTTGTGGTCCATTCTGATCATTCTCTATTCCATTATGTTCATGTGCGTTGTGCGTTCATCCTGCTTGCATAACCGTGTTTTGTTTTGGCTTGTTCGCATGTTGTTACCATCCTCAGCTGCACAAAGATTCAGGGTCTCCTTTGTTTGCTGAACGAATGAGCAATGGAGATCACTCAATTTTATGAGAAAGAGGGGCCATCTATGGTTTCCTCAGTGTTGTTGTGCAATGGTCTCCTCTATCACAGAGTGAGTGGAAGCCTATTTTGTTGTGTTGACATTGTGGCTTGCTGTGTGTGCATATTTTTGCCTTGGTCTGAACTAGTTTGAAGTGGAATTGGGTTTGAGCTAGATTGATAAACCTAGCGTAGGAAGGAACCTCACAAATAGATTTAGAGGGGATGGGTTTCTTCTTTGCACACCCTAAACAACACTAGAATGGAAGGAATAACTTGAGGGACTGTGTAGCAGAGAAGGGGATGCTTCCTTGTGTTGGGTGTGTAGATGTTTTAGGAGCCAATCCTGATCTAGTGCAGGTTTCCATAGCTCGGTGGTTGAGCTCACTAGCTTAGCAGTTCAAGATTTCCAGTTCCTTTGCAGCCTAATAAACCCATCTGTTAGTTGGCTTGGCTAGTCCTTAATGTGAATGTTGGATTGACTGAATGAAGTATGATAAACCCAGTAGTGAGATGGATTGGATGTGTGACCTACTAAACCCATATGTTAGTTGGCTTGGCTGAGTAGTTTGATAAAACCAAGTGTTAACTGGATTGGCTGGTTAGCCTGATAAACCCAGCAATATATTGGCTTGTTTGTTTGCAGCCTGATAAACCCAATTGTGTTGGCTTGGTTGAGTTTTGTTGTATCCTTTGTTATGTGTGAGCCTACTAGTGTTCCTTATTCCTTGTGGGAATTATGCCCAGCTCAGGGGTGGGAGTGCTGCTGAGAGATTAATGAGCGCACTGGCCTATGGTTGGGTGGAACATTGCAGTGGCGTAGCTGGTTGCGGAACAAACTTCTTCCAAGATAAGTATTATTGTCTATGTTAATCTCTGCAATTGTATTTTCTTAATGAAATATGATAAACATGCCTAATGCATTGAATTGATGAATAGCTTCCACTGTATAATAGCAATTGTATGCATCTGTGTATGTTTTCTTTCAATGCATTTTTAAATTACGTTATGGGGCTTAGATTACCGGAATGGTGATGGCCTGAATGATCAAATCTGGCCAAGACTTTTGTTAACATGTTGAATTTCCTTTCGCAACTCTTCTTTCTACAACTTGCGAGATGCAGGATGCGAAAACATCCTTCTATTCCCCGCATATTTCCTTTCGTAAATCTCCTTCCGCAACTCTCCTTTCTACATGCAGGATGTGGGATGCGGCTTCACACTCTCTATTTCCACAACTAATTATATCCGCGATGGTCTATTCTGCACATGGGATACAGAATGCGAGATGCAGGATGAAGGACTTGGATATGATGCACTACTTTCTAGGCATGGAGGTGTGGCATAATGTGGATGGAATCTCCCTGGGACAAGGGAAGTAGGCAGTAGAGATCCTGAAGAGGTTTAGGATGATGGATTGCAAGACCATGACCACACCTATGGAATCAAACATGAAGCTATTGAGTGTTGCTTCATTAGAGTCGGGTGATGCCACGATGTATCATCAGATGATTTGTTCCTTGATGTACCTAACGAATCAGAGACTAGATATTTGCTTTGCTGCAAACACATTGAGACATGTTCACCTGATAGTTGCAAAGCATGCAGTGAGGTACCTGAATGGTATAGTTGATTATGGGCTCAAGTATGATATGAATCAGAAGATTAACCTGGAGGGCCATGTGGATTCGTATTGGGAAGGCAGTTCCATTGATAGGAAGAGCACTTCAAGGTGCTACTTCAGTATGAGATCAGGTGTGATCTCTTGGTTTAGCAGGAAGGAGTCCTGCATGGCGCTGAGTACAGCCGATGCAAATATGTTGCAACTTGCTCGGCTATTTGGGAGAGAGGAGCAATGAAGCTCCAATATGTGATCCAAATTGAGATCTCTCAAAAGAGGGAGTTCTAGCATAGCCAAAGAGATAGGTTGTCTGGGCATAAAATCCTGGTGAAGCTCGTAGGTTTCTCAGACATAATTAGTCCTGTAGGTTGTCCTCAGATGTAATCGGTCCTGGTGAAGCTCGCAGGATATTCATGGACGTAATAAGCCCTGATGTGATTCTATGCTAGAAATGACCAGAGTCAAATTTGAGTACTTCAGGGAGAAGCTTGGTGTTATCCAGATCGAGATTCCTTCCAAGGGGAAGTGATGATCCCTTCTTACATGGTGGTAGGATTGGTTCATCCCATGATCAGATGTAAGTGTTGTGCCCTTCTGACTTGGTAGTAGGCGGGGACTCCCATGTTCAGATGTAAGTGATGTGCCCTTCTGACATGGTGGTAGGATTGATTCCTCCTATGGTCAGATATAAGTGCTGTGCCTTTCTGACATGGTGGTAGGATTGGTTCCTCCCATGGTCAGATGTAAGTGTTGGTTCTTTCTGACATGGTGGCAGGCTCGGCCTCCCATGTTCGGATATAAGTGATGAGCACTGCATCCATTATGAAAAAGGACTGGCTCTGTAGTGGAAATCCTTGCAAAATCAAGGTGCTGCATCCAGTATGAAAAAGGACTGGCTCTGTAAGGGAAATCCTTGCAAGAGGCAAGGTGCTGCATCCAGTATGAAAAAGGATTGTCTCTGTAGGGGAAATCCTTGCAAGAGGCAAGGTGTTGCATCCATTATGAAAAAGGACTGGATCTGTAGGGGAAATCCTTGCAAGAGGCAAGGTTTTGCATCCAGTATAAAAAAGGACCGGCTTTGTAGGGGAAATCCTTGCAAGAGGCAATGTGTTGCATTTAGTATGAAAAAGGACTGGCTTTGTAGGGGAAGTCCTTGCAAGGCAAGGCAGTACATCCAATATGAAAAAGGGATGTATCTATTGATGAATACTTACATGGAGGGTAGGCCTACAACAACATGAAAAGGGATGGCTCTGTAGAACTTCTTGTGATGAGTAGAATTGAGAGATAACACCTTTGATCGAGATAGTGGAAGCAGTAGTGATGATCCATACTTGATGTTGATCCAGTAATGATGATCTAGTGATGATCCAGCTTTGATGTTGATTTAGCTTTGATGTTTATCCAGTGATGATTCAGACTTGATGTTGATCTAGTGATGATCTGGACTTGATGTTGATCTAGTGATGATCCAGTGATGACGACTTCATGTGCTGATGAATTGTTTCAAGAGAATACCTTCCTAGTTAAGAGGGAGTGTTGATGTATTTGTAACTTCGGAATGTATTCACTTGTATATTTCATATATTGTATTTCATTGGTCCCCGATGTTCCTATCGGGAGAATCATTAATATAACAAAGTCATGTAAAGTCAATGAGGTTAACCCTCCGTTGTAAGTTGAGGCAATAGTCCCCACAATTGAGTTGAGGTTAACCCTCCTTGTTGATTAGGGGGGGCAAAGTCCCCACAGTTGATGGGCACTAGGGTTATTAGAATCTCCTAGAGATGTCGGCCCTTGTAAGTAATTTCCAAGTCAGAAACTAGTATAAATAGAGAGTGAGACTCTCTATTTCTCACACACATGCTCACTCAATTGGGGCGCATGAGTGAGAGAGGAAGTGCTGGCACAAGTGAGAGAGATTAGTTGTCGGAGATCATGTTTATGTTTTTGGGTTTTACTATTGCCATTGGTGCTCATTCTATCTCTGAGGAAGTTGTGGGGTTTTATGGTTTCCCCTAGGAAAATATTTGTGTCTCTTGTCTCTTGTGATTATTGCTGTGCATGTCATTCTCTCAGATAAGATCCTAGATCATATTGCTTAAATGATAAAAATCTAACATGGAATCATAGCTAACCTGAGAAGAAGTCACTGTGCAGTTGCAGAAGCTAGGGCTTCTTACTTTTTGGGTCTCTCTCCACAATCCATTAGCAAAAGGAGGCTAGGCTAACTCTCCATTGAAGGGCACATCTTTTTGTCGAAGCAGAATTTGATTTCGGGCATTTTTAGTTTCTGAATTGGGAAATTAGGGCTTTTAACAGAAGTGGAATTTTTGAGTGAGCCCAACATAGGATTGATCTCCTCCTCAAAATAGAAATTTAGATACCAAGGTTGAGATTTTTGGTTGGGTAAAACTCCGTGAAAGTCAAACCCTAATTTGACCCCAGGCTTGAAAAACCCTAAAGTACAAAAACTGGTCGTTTTGGTACATTCGCTATATCTTGCGATTGAAGAAGGATCAAGAGCTGAAATTTTTACAGGACGAAGATAAAATCCTGATGTACCATGTGTAAACATTTGAGCCTCATATTCTCTATATTCTGGGATATATGATTCCTCCAAATCAGGGTTCCAGCCTCTTCCAGGATTCATCCCTAAACAAGACACCTAGTGAGAATTGCTATATCTCTGGCTACGAAGGTACAAATGAAATTTCACAAGATGTTCTAGATAGGGCATGGATTTTCATTTACATGGTAAAAGTTTCAGACCCTGAAGGTGAAACATGTTAGATTTTTATCATTTAATCTATATGATCTTAGGATCTTATATGAGAGAATAACAAGCACAACAATCAATCACAATAGACAATGGACACAAAGATTTTCCTCGGGCAAAACATAAAGGATAAAATCCCACAACTTCCTTAGAGATAGAATACGCACAAAAAGTAAAACCCAAAGATACAAAGATGATCTCCCGACTACAGTTGTCTCTCTCTCTCTTGTCCCATCTTCTTATCTCTCTCAATTATGCACTACAACTGAGTGTGAGTGATTGTGTGATAAATAGAGAGGCTCACTCTCTATTTATAATAGTTTTCAACTTAACATTAACTCACCAGGGATGAAATGTCTAGGAGAGTCTAATAACCCCAGTGCCCCACAACTATGGGGACTTTAAACCTTGATCAATAAGGAAGGTTACCCTCTATGACTTTACATGACTTGTTTACATTATTGATTCTCCCGATAGGAACATCGGGGCATGACATGACTTGATTACATTACTGATTCTCCTGATAGGAACATCAGGGTACAATACATAAGACATACAAGTGAATACATTCCGAAGTTACAATTACATCATTACTCCCTCTTAACTAGGAAGGTATTCTCTCGACACACTTCATCAGCACAAGTCTTCGTCACTGGATCATCATCATCGGTTCATCATCAAGTCTGGATCATCATCAAGTCCACCATCATTAAGTCTACCATCATCAAGTCTGGATCATCTAGATCATCACTGGATCATCATCAAATCTGTATCATCACTGCTTCCGCTATCTTGAAAAAATGGTGCTATCTCTCATTTCTACTCGTCACAGGAATTTCTACAGAGCCAGACCTTCTTTTTTTTCATGATGGTTGTAGGCCTAGAGTCCATGTAGGTCTTCATATTCTACAACACTTATATCTAACCCTGGGAGGAACACATCCAGCGACCATGTCAGAAAGGCCCGCCCAACACTCACATCTGACCATGGGATGAACACATCAACCATGTCAGAAAGGCCCAACACTCACATCTGACCACGAGATGAACACATCAACCATGTCAGAAAGGCACAACAATTATTTCTTACCATGGGATGAACACATCAACCATGTAAGAAAGTTTCAGCACTTATATCTTACCATGGGATGAACACATCAACCATGTAAGAAAGGCTTAGCACTCACATCTGACCATGGGATGAACACATCAACCATGTCAGAAGGGATCAACACTCACATCTGACCATGGAATGAACACATCAACCATGTCAGAAAGGCTCAACACTTTTATCTTACCATGGGATAAACACATCAACCATGTAAGAAAGGCTCAACACTTATATCTTACCATGGGATGAACACATCAACCATGTCATGGAACACTGGATTCTCTGACAACTTCACACAACTATAGTTGTCACAATATAAGCAAGTAGCATCCAACTAGAGATAAAACAAATTAGATACTAGATTCCTATACCACACTGCCTCACAGCTAGCCGAACAAGCTGCAACATCCTCTGCTTTGGCTGTACTCAGTGCCACACAGGATTGCTTCCTGCTAAACCACGAGACCACACCTGATCCCATACTGAAGAAACACCCTGAAGTGCTCTTCCTATCAATGGAAATGCTTGCCCAATCTGAATCCACATACCCTTCTAGGTGAATCTTCTGATTCGCCTGATACTTGAGCCCATAATCAACTGTACCCTTTAGGTACCTCAGAATATGCTTTGCAGCAATCAAGTGAACATGTCTCAGATCTGTCAGGAACTGGCTCAATGTGTTCATAGCAATGCAAATATCTGGTCTCATATTCGCCAGGTACACCAAGGACCCAATCATCTGATGATGCATCGTAGCATCAACCGACTTGGATGAAGCATCACTCAATAGCTTCAAGTTTGATGCCATAGGTGTGGTGATGGCCTTGCAGTCCATCATCTCGAACCTCTTCAGGATATCTACTACATACTTCCCTTGTCCCAGGGAGATTCCATTCGTATTCTGCCACACCTCCATGCATAGAATGTAGTGCATCATACCCAAGTCCTTCATCTCGAACAAAGCATCCAGCTTCCTGTTTGTGTTTGTAATCAACCCATCTACACCTATTAAAAACAGGTCATCTACATATAGTAGGAGCATCATTGGGTTCCCTTCTTCAACCTTGTAGTAAAGGTTGGAATATGCTTTACTCTTGGTAAAGCCTAAGCTAGTCACGAAGCTGTCAATTCTGTCGTACCATGTCCTGGGTGCATGTTTCAAACAATATAGGGCTTTCTTCAATTTGCACACACGATTCTCTCTGTCATGTGTCTCAAAACTGAGTGGCTTCTCCACATACACTTCCTCTTCTACTACACCATTTAAGAAGGTAGTATTGACATTCATTTGGTGGACCTTCCATTTCATGACTGCAGCAAAATCAAGTGCTAATATGATGTAACTGTATCTGGCTATAGGTGCAAAAGTCTCTTCATAATCTATTCCTTCTTTCTGGGAGAAACCACGAGCCACAAATATTGCTTTATATTTCTTTATTCTACCATCTTCAGCATGCTTGATGTTGTAGATCCACTTGGAAGTCACAACAGACTTCCCCTCTGGTCTTGAGACAACATCCCAAACATCATTCTTCATGATCAACTGGTACTCCTCGATCATAGCATCCTTCCATTCTTTCTTCTCTGCTGCTTCTTCATATTTGGAAGGTTCTTTATCAATGATGTCACAAAATAAGGCTACATATCCAGAGTAGGACCTAGTTCTCTTTCTTTCTCTGTTCATTTCTTCTGGAGCCCCATATCTTTCTGCAGAGTGGATAGCCTCTCATACCCATGCAGGTTTCATATTGTGAGGAGTCTTCTCTTGAGGTGGATCTACTGGTTCCTGAGGTTCTTCCATTTCTTGATCTTCTTCTGGAGTTGCTTCGTTCATAGTTGTATTGCAGATTCTGGGTACTTTCGATTCTTCAAAATCTTCAACAGGTCTTTTTCTGGACTTGATGTGAGGTGAGTCTTCGTCAAATTTTACATCTCCGTTGATGTCGATCTTCTTGAATCCCTAGAAGTATATTCTGTCAGCCTTCAATTTCTTAGAGTATCCCGCAAATATACCCTTATTTCCTGAAGAATCTAACTTTGTCCTCTTTTATTTTGGAATGCGTATGTACACTGGACAACCAAATATTCTAAAATGACTGACTTCTAGTTTTGTGTCGGAAAAGACTTCTTCAAGTGTCTTGTTCTCGATTACTCTATGTGGAGTACGGTTCTGTACATACACAACTGTCCTGGCAGCTTCTGCCCATAGATGCATAGGAACGTCTTGATCATGAAGCATTGCCCTTGTTGCTTCCATGATTGTTCTATTCTTTATTTCTATAACCCCATTCTGTTGTGGATTATATGGAGTGGTAAACTCCCTCTTAATCCCCGAAACCCTGCATAATTCTTTAAATTAATTTGATGTGAATTCTCCGCCATTATCTGATCGAAAGATCTTGGTCTTCTTGTCTGTGTAGTTCTTGATCAAGGATTTGAATTCTTTGAATTTGCTAAATACTTCATCCTTGTTATTCATGAAGTATATCCATGTCATCCTATAAAAATCATAATATACATACCCTCTTAGAGAACTAGATGACATTGGACTGCATACATTAGAGTGGATGATTTCCAAGATTCCTTTTTCCTTGCTCTCGCTACTTGGAAATGTCTTCTTTGTGTTCTTTCCTTTTGCACATCCTTTGCATACACCTTCATGTTTTTCCTGCATTCTTGGAAGACCTTCAAAAACTTTGCTTGCAAGTGGTAGTTCCCTGTAGTGCACATGTGCAAGCCTTCTATGCCACACTTCATTTGTTTCTACTGAGTCATGAACCAAAGATTTTTCTGGTTGGCCCTTCAATTTTTATAGTCCTCCCTCTTGTTCTCCAATTACTATTGCATCATCAATACTATTTCCTTTTGGCCACATCAGGTCTTGGCCATCTATAAATGCAACCCTCATGCCTTTTGCATCCAATGGAGAGATGGAGAGAAGGTTCTTCTTTAGTCCTGGTAGAAATAGGACATCCTTCATCTTTATAGACTTTCTAGAGAGTTTGTAAGAGGATTCACCACTACATTTTATTGGATACTGGTAGTCATCCCCAAGTTTCACCTTGTGGGGTGATTCATGTTCTAATAGTCTCACAAAGGATTCCTTAAATCTCGTCATGTGTTTGGAAGCACCATTATCTATAAGCCAATCATTGCTACCATGTGAGACAGTTCCTGTGAGGGAAGAGACAAGAACATATTCTTCATCACTTGAAGAATCATCACTTTCTTGCTTGATTCTATTCTTGGGAGGTTCATCATCCTCTGCAATGTTAGCATGATGTCTTTTCTTCTTTCCCTTCTTCTTGTGAGAGCCATTTTTGTTCCTAGGACAATCTCTAGCATAGTGTCCTCTTTCATTGCATGTAAAGCATCTGAATTTAGGTAGATTCTTGTTAGATCTTCTAGGATGAGAGTGCTTACCTTGGTGATGGTCTGTTTTGCTCTTCTTGGATTGTATTGTGAGAGCTTGATCTTCATTTCCCATCTTCTCGAGCTACTATTCGAGCTTCTTCTTGTAAGCATTCTTCTCACAGTCTGCTAAACTTGATCAGTTTCTTCCTAGCACAAATCCCTTGAATGAAGGAGTCCCATGCTCTAGGGAGACAATTCAAGGTGGTCATCACAATCTCTGCATTCTCTACATCTTCATCTACTGCTTCAAGTTGTTCCTTGATCTGAGAGACCCTTGTAAAGTAAGACTATATAGTCTCTGCATTCTGGATCTTTACATTCTTCAAATGATTTCTCAGAGTCATCTTCCGATTTATTTTCTTCCCTTCAAACAGCTTGGCCAGGGCATCAAATATCTATTTGGGTGTCTTTAGGGAGGACACTTGAGGTTTAAGGTGATCTTTGATTGAATCAACAACAATCCTATTAGCCATGACCAATTTCTTTTTGTGTAAGGCCTTAGCCTCATCTCCCTTTGGAACTGGAACCTCTTCACTTAGGTAGGAGTCTAATTCATTTTCTTCCAAGACTATGGAGATCCTATAGTTCCAGGCTCAGAAGTTGTCAGCTCCCTCAAGCTTTTCATCAAGCTTGGTATTATGAGACATCTTAACAGAGAACCTCAAATGGAAATACAAAAGATTTAGATCTTACTAGTTTAAGATGTCCGAATTGAACCTGGAGCTGGATTTTTGTAGAGATGGTTTTCTGGTTCAGGATCATATTAGGGTTTGAATTTTTGAGAGTTATACCCAACCAAAAACTTCAATTTTGATCTCTAAAATTTGATTTTGTGGAGGAGATCAATCTTGTCT
This sequence comes from Pseudotsuga menziesii, assembly GCA_001517045.1. Taxonomy (NCBI): domain Eukaryota; kingdom Viridiplantae; phylum Streptophyta; class Pinopsida; order Pinales; family Pinaceae; genus Pseudotsuga; species Pseudotsuga menziesii. The sequence goes on along the minus strand of LPNX010562504.1, from coordinate 791,539 downwards.
TGGGATCACTCCAAAATTCCACTTTTGTGGAAAGCCCTAATTTCCCGCTATAGTGTCGGGTAAAAAATTGAAAATCCTCAGAATCAGATTATGCTTCGACAAAAAGATGCACCCTAGAGAGGAGAGTCAGCCTAGCCTCCTTTTTATGATGATATGTGGAGAGAGATCCAAAAAATAGGAATACCTAGCTTCAGCAGCTGCATAGTGTGTTCTTCTCAGGTTAGCTCTGATACCATGTTAGATTTTTATCATTTAAGCTATATGATCTTAGGATCTTATTTGAGAGAATAACAAGCACATCAATCAATCACAATAGACAATGGACACAAATATTTTCCTCAGGGAAACCATAAAGTAGAAAACCTCACAACTTCCTTAGAGATAGAATAAGCACCAAAAGTAAAACCCAAAGATACAAAGATGATCTCTCGACAACAGTTGTCTCTCTCTCTCTCTCTTGTCCCAGCTTCTTCTCTCTCTCGGTTATGCACTACAATTGAGTGTGAGTGACTATGTGATAAATAGAGAAGCTCACTCTTTGACTTGAAATTAACTCACCAGGGCTGACTTCTCTAGGAGAGTCTAATAACCCTAGTGCCCCACAACTATGGCAACTTTAACCCTTGATCAATAAGGAAGGTTACCCTCTATGACTTTACATGACTTGTTTACATTTTTGATTCTCCCGATAGGAACATTGGGATATGACATGACTTGATTACATTACTGATTCTCTCGATAGGAACATCGAGGTACAATACATCAAACATACAAGTGAATACATTCCGAAGTTACAATTACATCAACAAAACAATGACATGTGGAAGTCCGTACAAGTTCGCTATGCTGAATAGTCTTGAAATAAGTCACCTTGGGAAAACTCTCATCAGTCCCAATTGGTGAAACCAATTCTGCTAAAACCTATGGTGTTGGAAAGAGGACAAATGAATCTACCTCAATATGAAATTTCAAACACAGAGGAGCAATACTTTCAGAGATATCACAGAAACAATATCAGGCATTTTTGTAGAGGAAATTGGAAAACTAGGGCTTCCTGTTTCGAGAGCTTCCCTCCACTATTTTCAGAAAAGGAGTACATTGGACAACTCACCTTGAAGAGGCCCATATTTCTATCCAATCAGATCTAAAAGATTCCAAGTTTTGAAAATTAGGGTTTCTCTAACAAACCCTAGATCAACCAGCTCTAGAACCAGGACGAACACCTCAAATCGGTGAGATCTAATCTTTTGCTATTTAGAGTTGAGGTTCTCATTTCAAGATGACTAATCACACCAGCTTGATGATAAGATTGGTGAAGCTGACAACTTCCAAGCATGGAAGTATATGATTTCACTGTTTCTTGGAGAAAATGAATTGAACACCTACATAAGTGGAGAGGTTCTAGTTCCAGAGGGAGATGAGGCTAAAATCCCTACACTAGAGGAACTTGGTCAAGGCCAAGAAGATCATTGCTGATTCAATCAAGGATCACCTTATACCACAAGTGTCTTCCCTAAAGACACCTAAATAAATGTTTGATTCCTTAACCAAGCTATTTGAAGGGAAGAACATAAATTGGAAGATGACTTTGAGAAACCAGTTGAAGAATGTGAAGATCCAGAAGCAGAGACCATACAACCATACTTTACAAGGGTCTCTCAAATCAAAGAACAACTTGAAGCAGTAGAAGAAGAGGCGGAGAATGCAGAAGTTGTGATAACCACCTTGAATGGCCTCCCAGGATCATGGGACTCATTCATTCGAGGAATGTATGCCAGAAGGAAGTGATTACCTTCAACAAACTCTGGGAAGAGTGCACACAAGAAGAAGCTCGACTCATAATAAGAGAAGAGAAGATGGGAGCAACTGAAGATCAAGCTCTCATGATTCAAAGAAGATCCCTCAAGCCATGAGGAATTTGAAGGAATCAACTCTTGAAGAACCTCTTATCCATCCATTTGGATAAGAAATGATGTTGTTATTAATGAAGAAGATGATGAAGCTGAAAGAAGGAGTCTACCCACGAAACAAATACATATAAGTATTCAATTGTCATTTCATGATATTGTTTTGTTATGCATTTGTTTATATTCAGTTGATGTATTGTGCATGATAGAATGTTTGCATTAATGACAGTATACTACTAATATGCATGTGATGGGTAAGTAGCTCATGGTGCTATACAACTCTCCATTGCTACTTATCTAGAATGAAACCTCTTTGTTGATATATTGGATTAGTGCACAATATCAATGATGTCTTGGTAGAGATGGAAGGCATCTAGAAAGTTTCCGTGAGATATGGATGAATGTTGTATTGGATAAAATAGTTGCATGATCATTTATTTATGGATAGGAATTTACCATTATGGATATGCCTCATGAAATGTTTCTAACCATACAACTAGTGCATCTGACTTGTAGGAAAGATCGTGTACAATCGCCTACAAGCAAAGAAGGATGAGACTTGTTTCGAAGAACAAGTGACGACAGTTCGGGAAATAATCCAAGATGAAGAATGATATGATGATACTCTCAAAGAAAGAAGAGGTCTCAGACACGGTGCAATTATGTGACACTGTTGAGAGACATCATTGATGCAGAACCTTCCAGCTATGAAGAAGTAGCCAAGAAGAAAGGGAAGGAGAATACCAGTTCAAGAAGAATGATGTCTAGGATGTGGTATCGAGACCTAAAGGGAAAAACATAATGTCTTCCATATGGATCTACATGATCCAACATGTAGTAGATGGCAACATCGTGGGATACAAGGCAAGATTCGTAGCACGAGGCTTCTCACGGAAAGAAGGCATAGACTACGAAGAGACATTTGCAGCCATTGGAAGTTAAGACACATGACATGCATATTCATGTGTGCAAATTAAAGAAGGCCTTGTACGAGCTCAAAAGACACCCATGGGATAACACATACATAAGGAGCTTGAAGATCACCTAGAGTGATGAAGATATTATTCCTTGCTACAAGGTTGAAGATGAAAGCCTATAGAGGATGACAAGCTCACAGATGGGTGCGAGAAGAACTCTTGAAAAGGCTCAAGATAGAGGATCTTGGTATCCAGTGACCCTAGAGGGATACATAGAATATTAGTAGCAGAGGAAGATACTTGTCACTCTAGTACAAAATGTTTCAATACATAGAGTATGAAAGGCAGAAGGAGAATGATGCTCCACTTCAGAGGGAGTGACTGCAGAAGATCCTAAGGTTCGACATGGTACGACAGGTTGGACAACTTACTGATGGCTCTAGGATTTACTTAGAGTAAAGCGGATTCCAACCTTTACTTCAAGGTTGAAGGTGAAAGACCAGTGATGCTCCAGTTATATGTAGATGAATGGTTTTTGACAAAAAATAGGAACTCATTAAAGTTGCAAGAAGGAGTCTTGCTGCCGAGTTCGAGATGAAGGACTTGGATATGATGCACTACTTTCTAGGCATGGAGGCATGGAAAAATGTGGATGGAATTTCCTTGGGACAAGGGAAGTATGCAGTAGAGATCCTGAATAGGTTCAAGATGATGGATTACAAGAACATGACCACACCTATGGCATTGAACCTGAAGCTATTGAGTCTTGCTTCGTCGGAGTCAGGTGATGCCACCATGTATCGTCAAATGCTTTGTTCCTTGATGTACCTGATGAATCAAAGACCAGATATTTGCTTTGTTGTGAACACATTGAGACATGTTCACCTGATAGTTTTAAATCATGCAGTGAGGTACCTGAAGGGTACAATTGATTATGGGCTCAAGTATGATACAAATAAGAATATTAACCTGGAGGGCCATGTGGATTCGTATTGGGCAAGAAGTGCCATTGATAGGAAGAGCACTTCAAGGTGCTACTTCAGTATGAGATCAGGTGTGATCTCTTGGTTTAGGAGGAATGAGTCCTACATGGCACTGAGTACAGCCGAGGCAAATATGTTTCCACTTGCTCGGATATTTGGGAGAGAGGAGCAGTGAATATCCAGTATGTGATCCAGATTGAGATCTCTCGAAAGAGGGAGTTCTAGCATAGCTTGGGAGATAGGTTTTATGAGCATAAAATCTTGGCGAAGCTCGTAGGTTGCTCAGACATAAATAGTCCTGTAGGTTGTCCTCGGATGTAATTGGTCCTGGCGAAGCTTGCAGGTTATTCTTGGATGTAATAAGCCCTGATGTGATTCTATGCTAGAAATGACCAGAGTGAAGTTTGAGTACTTTAGGGAGAAGCTTGGTGTTCTCCAGATCAAGATTCCTTCCAAGGGGAAGTGATGAGCCCTTCTGACATGGTGGTAGGATTTGTTCCTCCCATGGTCAGATGTAAGTGTTGCGCCCTTCTGACATGGTGTTATGCTGGGCCTCCCATGGTTAGATATAAGTGTTGTGCCCTTATAACATGGTGGTAGAATTGGTTCCTCCCATGGTCAGATATAAGTGTTGTGCCTTTCTGACATGGTGGTAGGATTGGTTCCTCCCATGGTCAGATGTAAGTGCTGGGCCTTTTCGACATGGTGGTAGGCTGGGCCTCCCATGTTTGGATATAAGTGCTGAGTACTTGTTGCAGCTGCAACTATTTTCCCAAATTTTTAAAAATTTTGGACCCTCCTTTAATTTTATCTTTCCAGGGATCACTTGGATTGCTGAACTTTGTTTGTCCCTTTGCTAAAATTTTTGGTTGCTTGAAATTGAATTGAGGTCAACTGTTATCATGCTTTCAGAAAATTGCTTTTTGTCTGGCAATACTTTTGACTGTGGAATCAAAGGTTTTTATTTGGAAATAATGTCCTTTTGATATGATTTTTTTCCTTTATCACTATCGGAGGACGGTTGAGGTTTGAGTCGGAACTCTAGTCCTTTATGCCGCCACTATTTCGAAGGTTAAATGAACTATTTTTAACGCTTCCCAGCCGAAGGTATTTTGAGCACTTAACTTTTCTTTGAATTTTTGATGTTTGTTTTTATCGCTATCAGAAGGGAAATCGAAGTTTGAATTGGAACTTTAGTTATCTATGCAACCGTCGTTTCAGAGGACAAATAGAGAACGACCCGATGGACAGTTCTTACGTTCACCGATGCGTGGTTTTATTGGTTCAAACCTTTTGCTTTGCGATGATATATTTTTGTTTTCGTTGTCAAAAGTCTTTTGAACAGTAAATCGGAAGCCGTAGTTTGATTGTTTTCCGTCGTTGTGGCTGCGTAATGAACTAAATTTCCAACGTATAGTGCTCCAAGTTTCTGTTCGCTGACGAGGAGGTTTTTTGCCCGATGCTATAGTATTTAGTCTTTCCGACGCCGATAGACTTAATAAGTCTCACGGAACTCGTTGTTTGTCTGAAGCCCACCGTTGTGGCTGTGAATAAGACTATACTGTCGATGCTTTAGTGGTTTTTCCCATCAGTGAGGGTTTTTCCCGCCTGTTCTGTGTGTGTTTTTTACCCTATCTTATGGGCGGTAGAGGTTTCAGATTCTTTTATCATTTTAGGGTTTTCGCGACGAGAGCACAGTACAGGGCCTCACTTTGATGATCAGTTTTATTGTTAGTATGGTTTATGTTTGTCGAAAGATGTAGTCCGAATTAATGATGAATTTTTTGTTTTAACTGCAGATGAACTTAGAATATTCTTCAGACCTCAGTTTGATGATTATTGCTGCAAAGAAGACATAGCTGAAGGACAAAGCAGAAGGGAGTTGGCTGAAAAAAGGAAAAGTAAGAAGCAGAGGTGTTGCTAAAAATAAGAGAGTGAAGATATGAGAACAATAGGATTTTAAAAAGGACCAATGGATTATTAAGCAGAATTGATAGCAGCAGAGACCCGGGCTTGAAAATGGCTCATTAGTTACCAAGCCGATCCCTTTTTACAAAGTGCCTGTAAATATTAATCTAAAATGTAACCTATTGTATGAATCATGAGCACTCACAAAAGGACAAAACTGTGAGATTAAACAGTTGGGGGATCCCAAAGGTCACCAAGGGACAGCCCAAGAGTTTTGCTTCTAGTATAAGTATAAGAGAATTAGATAGAATAAAGGACTTTTTCCCAGACAGATTTGTGAGAATCTGATGTAAGAAGAACTATTTCCTTTTGCATAAAGAAATTACAAGTTTTCTATTGGAGAAAGCTTTGTGGAATTTTTTAAATGCTGTGCCATGGATTTTCTAAATGTGAACTATTTCATTTTCAGTCTTGTGACCATGAACTGTGAGATTGTTCTAACTCTTTGAACCTATGTTCTTGTATGAATGCTCTTTAGTTTATTCTATGAATTTTCCACTATGAGTAATGAATGTTGTTCATAAACAATTGGCTATCTGGTTGTTCAAATATCTTTAAATGTTCATGTGTTTTGAAAGAAGTATCAGCTATCTGTGATTTTTCTTAATGCATGCGCAAAACACATTACTCATTAATGAATGATAATCTTGCTCCCTAGGGATAGGTTAGATAGTTAGTTTTAGTTTTCTTGCTGTGTGTGATTTAGATACGAGAGAGTTTAAGACTAGAGGTAAGAACCTACGCATCACATTGTGACCGCTCCTCGTATTCTCTATCAATCTGCATTCTTAGATAGGCACTTGCATCTCATACTTTAATATAAAACTAAACATACACAATGGACCGGGTCGCAACTGGTAAAACCTTTTTATTTTATTACTTGAACTACGGTAGCCGGATCGTAAACCAGACGGATTCCCCATACCAAATAGTAATGGTCTAGATGGGAACGTTTACTGGGGAGAATCCCTTGCTATTGTTGCCTGCGATTTTCCAAGCCTCAATAGTTTTTGGCACTAGAAGGAGGGCAGCCAGTGCATGGATGGCTGAGGAAACTTATTTCCTTGAAATTACTCAACCGGTAACAGTTCTGAGAGCAGTTTGTCTCCCAATCCAATTCCTGAAGAGAAGGGTAAAGAGCATCTATATTCTGTTGATAACGAAGTAGTTAATGATCTAAGAAGACATACTAGGGCATATGTGAAGAAAATTGGAGGATTACCAATTATTCCTGTCTTACTAAGAAGAGAATATCAGAAGAAAGACCACCCTATATTGGAAGACGCAGTATTGGTTGGAGATTTTGAAGAACTTTGAGAAACAACCTTACAGGAAGTTGTTCAACCTCTGAATCAGTTAGGCCTAGACACAAATTACGGTTCACCTATTCAAACCCATATTCATTCACCACCTCATTCTCCACCCAGACTCATGGCAAATGCAAATCAACCACCCAACCCACCAAATCCACCACCTGCTTGGAGGGCTAGATCACCTTTAAACCTAGCATCTCCTTTGCATGACTTACCTCAGGCTTTTGAGAAAATGCTGCCTAAGTTTGATCCCATTGAAAATATTTTAGTAGATGATCATTTGAAAAGATTTTACTTGGCCATAGAAGGACTAAGGGCTGGAGAACATGAAGATGTAGTCTGTAGATTGTTTCCACATACCTTGAAAGGAGCAGCAACTTCATGGTATTTTGCTTTGCTTGCAAATTCAATCCCAGACTGGGATACATTGAAAGGATATTCAGAAGTAAATATGTATCCCAGAAAACTCATGCAGCCCTAATGAAAGGGTTATGTCCTTTAAAGAAAGAAAGAAAAGAGAAAGTGCATAGTTTCACCCAAAGGTTTGCTGCTTATCTTAAGAATTTTTCTGCAATTGATAAACCGTCTGATAAGGTTCTGATTGAAAACTATACTTCAGCTTTAGGGCATGACTTGGCAATGTTTGCCAAGATGCAAGTCAAACCTACGTTGTCAGAAACGTATGAAGAAACTGAGAGAGTAGAAGCTGAAAAGGAAAGCATAGAATATTATCCCGAGCCTAAGGAGGAGTAGTCACATGACCTTGAAGGAATGTTGAGAATGATGTAGAAACTATCTAACAGGGTGATAGATTTGGAAAAAGAGAAGGAGGCTCAGAAACCTTATAAGCCTTACTATAAGAGGAGAGAAGACCACACTCAATCTAAACCTCCTCCACATAGTCCTACATCAATGAACTTAACAGAGGTGGGTATGGATAATTTTTGCACCTTTCATCAACAGCCCCATTCTGAAGAAAATTACCCTCAATGGATCAATTCGATGACATTAGTGATGAATCAACTATTGGACTCTAAATTAACAGAAGCTGATGATGAGGAGGAAAAGGATAATAAATCCATAGATAAACAAGAAGAAAATGCTCTGGTGGTATGGGACTGTGTCCCACTTTTTGATACAGAAGATGAAGGTATGCTGAAACATGAGGAGATATCAGAAAGAACTGTGACAACAGGAAGCCAAGATTTGTTAAATAAAGACAATGCAATACTTCCAAAGCTTAAGACATTTCAAGACAATATGAAGAAAATACAGAAGAACAACACAGATGATAAAATACCTGAACTTACTATTAGCAGTCAAGATCCAAAACAAGTCAACATTGAAGACAAATTGGGTAATGTCAAAGAAGATCTCAAAGCACCTGAAGGACAAGAGGAATAACTTCCCACCAACAACCAACCTGTAGAAGAAACTGTTGAAGCAAGTGTGGGACGTAAGACTAGGTTTAAAACCCGACCATTCTTCCTGACTTTGGAGATTTTAACCATAATGTGCACAATTGTTTAGTAGACTCTGGGTCATCAGTTAATGTCATGCTACTTGCAGTCTGTAAAAAGATTAATGGACAACCTAAACCTACTGACTGGCAGGTTACTCAGTTAGACAAGACCAATGTGAAAGTAGTCGGGGAAATGGAGGATGTCTTGATTCGTTTGTCTGCAAATGAAAAGATATGTCAGTACATTGATATTGTAGTAGCAGACATACCTGATGGTTATGGACTTATTTTGAATCGAGACTAGTCAGCAAGACTAAATGGGTATTTTGCTTCAGATTGGTCACATTTGTGGTTGCATCAGAAGGGAAGTCCAAACCAGATTAAAATATTAAGAGAGCCCTACATGAAGCACAATGTTACTCAGCTGGAGGGTAAGAATTAACCAGTGATTTCTATGTTGGGAAATTATCTAATTGAACTAGAACCGAGAAAATACCAAGCAAAAGAAGCTAGCAGTACATCAAACACCCAGCCCGATCTCCTTTGGTTTACATGGGCTGATGAGATTGATTGTAAAGTAGTAGTTTCAGTTTCAGATATAGTTTTTTCAAGACCAGTAGATGTAGTTTTTGATAATGGTTAGGCCTTTTTCATTTTGTAGTCAAGCCTAGCCCCTTAGCTTACAATTTGCCAAATTTATAGGGGTGGGCAGAGAGCTGACTAGTTAGTGGTTTAGTTCTCAAATTTTATTTTTCTTGATTTTTATTTCTTGATTTGTCTTGTACATAAATAAATTGATTGCTTGGTTTTTTATGTTTGATTTATTTTATTTTGGTTTGTTTTTAGTTAGATTTTGATTGATTTCAATAAAAGAAGCAAACTTTTGGTTGCATGGAGAGCATCAGAATTCTGGATTAACTAAAATCCTTGATTATAAGACTGTGTACTATTGTTTTATCTGAAAGAATTCTTCTAGTCTAACAGTTTTCCTAAATGGCTATGAACACATTGAATTCCTACTTAATCCTTGTAAAATAACTCAGGATAAAAAATTCTGGAATATTATTTCGAGGCTCCATCCATCTCACATTTTAAAATGTCTCAGGGGGTGACAACAAAAGACCCATGGAAAGGAAGTAGGGTAAACAATATATTATATATAAATAATCCCATGCCAAGAATTGAAAGCCAAAATGCAAATAAGAGTCAAAATCTCCTAAGGAAGCAATATGTATCAAGACAAAGTACTGAATAATATGAGTACAAAGTTGCCAAAAAGTTCTTCTCCGTCCGTGAGCTGAAAATTAAATACATCTCTCACACAAAAGGACACTATGGATAGAGGAGCCTGAATAAAAAATTCAGAAAGAAAGGCATGCAGGAGGACTCAAAAAGGACAAAAAATTCCAAAAGCACAAAAGTGAAAAATCGCACGGGAATGAGGAACAAATGAATATTTCTATTTACCATATGTTACAATCCTGTGGTGTCCAAGCTGGAAGCTACCCGAAGACAGAGGTAAAAAATGAAACTCATATTCCTGGCCTCAAAAGAGTTATCTTGAATTTGAAATCTTGGGTTGCATTTTCCTAAATTGGACTATCATCAATGATTAAAAGTACATACATTTTCCATTTGGGAAATCCAGACATCTAGAAGAAGTCAATATGTTGGTTGTATTGTCAAACAGTCTATTACTTAAGGAAGAAATTGTCCAGAGATCTGGGTTCACCAGGTAGTCGCCAATTGTTGCAGCTGCAACTGTTTTCCCAAATTTTTTAAAATTTTGGACCCTCCTTTAATTTTATCTTGCCAGGGATCACTTAGATTGCTGAACTTTGTTTGTCCCTCTGCTAAAATTTTTGGTTGCTTGAAATTGAATTGAGGTCAATTGTTTTCATGCTTTCGGAAAATTGCTTTTTGTCTACCAATACTTTTGACTGTGGAATCGAAGGTTTTGATTTGGAAATAATGTCCTTTTGATCTGATTGTTTTCCTTTATCGCTATCGGAGGACGGTTGAGGTTTGAGTCGGAACTCTAGTCCTTTATGCCGCCGTTGTTTCGAAGGTTAAACGAACTATTTTTAACGCTTCCCAGTTGAAGGTCTTTTGAGCACTTAACTTTTTTTTGAATTTTCGATGTTTGTTTTTATCGCTATCGAAAGGGAAATCGAAGTTTTAATTGGAACTTTAGTTATCTATGCAATCGTCGTTTTGGAGGACAAATAGAGAATGACCCGATGGACAGTTCTTATGTTCGCCAACGCATGGTTTTATTGGTTCAAACCTTTTGCTTTGCGATGATATATTTTTGTTTTTGGTGTCGAAAGTATTTTGAGCAGTAAATCAGAAGCTGTAGTCTGATTGTTTTCCGCCGTTGCGGCTGCGTAATGAACTAAATCATCGACGCATAGTGATCTGAGTTTCCGTTCGCCGACAAGGAGTTTTTCCGTCCGATGCTATAGTATTTAGTCTTTTCGACGCCGATAGACTTAATAAGTCTCGTGGAACTCATTTTCTGTCTGAAGCCCGCCATTGCGGCTGTGAATAAGACTATCCTACTTATGCTTTAGTGGTTTTTCCCGCCTGTTCTGTGTGTGTTTTTGACCATATCTTATGGGAGCGGAGGTTTCAGATTCTTTTATCATTTTAGGGTTTTCACGACAAGAGCGCAGTACAGGGCCTCACTTTGATGATCAATTTTATTGTTAGTATGGTTTACGTTTGTTGAAAGATGCAGTCCAAATTAATGATGAATTTTTTGTTTTAACTGTCACATGCCCCAATTTTGTAAAATAATGTTGTCTTATTTTGATATTATTCCCAAACATTATGTTAAATTTAATGCTAAGTGGAAACTGACAACTCAGCAGAGTCAAGGATGTGGAATGTAATTCTAAATATTTAATTTTTAATAAATAAAAGTGGAGACAACAGCCTGGGAGAGCTGTTAAAAAGAGTGTTACTGGTCAAGTGGTGGAAGGAACTAGGTGGAGAGAAAAAAGACAAGTGGCAGCATCCTCAAACACTTCCTATGTTGCAGGTGGCAACTTCCCTACATTTGGGGTCATGATCCCCCATGAAAGTGGGATCAGAGCAGGTGGCTCAATTAATGACAACTAACCCAAAAAGACCTAGGCAATCTTATTAAAAGTGCCCAATGTAGAGAGCTGAGGCTGCTCATTCCAGGAGAAGAATCATTCAGGTGAATGCACTTCAAGGAATTTATTGGGAAAGGGAAATTGAAGGAAGGTGTTTGAGGGGTAAACTGCATGAAGTTGATCTAGTACAACTTTGTAGCTGAAAGATCTTACTGTAGTATGCAGAGTTGGTATTGAGTCTCAGGACTGGTACTTTGTTGATTGCCCCACCTAGTTCCAGCCAAGCAGACCGGATCAGGCTCGGGGGTCCTGAGAAGTCGCTGTTTGAGCGCTCTCCAGGAGTTGGTAGGGAGGAATGACCTCCCATTGCTGTTGTCATCCAGCTTTAAAGACAGGTTTCATTATCTTTTAATTCTTGTGTTATAGTTTATCTCTATGTATGATCAGTAAATGAATGATGTTATGATATGCTGTGTTAAAACCTCTTAGTTAATCTAGATTAAATCTGTACTGTGATGAAAGATAAACCCTACCTGTGTTTTTCCCCATCTGGAGTAATCCAGATCGTACTCTAGCACATGTAGTCTGTTTAAGTAAATGAAGTATGATAGGATTATAAATGAAATGAATATTTATGTTTTCAGAGTAATGAAATGTTACTTTTTAATAGATAGATGCTTTCTAGAAAGATTATTAAATTGTTTGCAGACATGTTATCAGAAACAGACTATGCAAATAGCATGTTAAAATAGAATATTACTCATAGTACTGATTGACATTAGTAGGTAAATTTTTATCAATTATTTTCTACACAGTCTTTATTTACATAAACTGTACTTTTACTTGGAAATAGAAGAATTAGTCTTATCAACTGGAAGTTAATAGTTATGATAAGAATAGATATAAATATATTACTGATAACTTTTCCCTTTAGTAACAATTAATCTTCCTGAATCTATTTGAACTATAATTAAATAATATGATAAAGGTTACAATAGCCCTTACTAAGCTCTAATAGCTAAAGGACAGAAGTAACTTAGGGTTTTAAGTAAATACTGTAAACTATATTATACTTTTGTAGAACTGTGTAAATATAAAGAATACTGATAAGTATGGAGGTTCTTTAACTTTGTATTCTAAGTAATCCACAGATACAAATTAAATTAAACTAACACAATTACTACAGACTGCTTTCAGTCATAACCACTATTTAAACAATATTTAACACAAACTTAAGAATGTATGTTCTACTTAAATAATAGTACTATAAATGTAAATAATATTATTGTTATTCTTAAACAGAGACAACTATAGGTTAATAATTTATAAATACAAATTAAAGAAAAACTATATACAGTAATAAAAATTACAAGGTAATAACATAGGAAACACTATCCTATTTAAAATAAAAGGGAGTAAAACCCTAGCTCATGAATTGAGAATAAATGATAAATATTGAAAAATAAATTATAAATAATTCTAAGTGCTGTAGTAACCTAGGTCATACTTAGGTTAATATCTTTTCAAATTATTGTCTAACAGGTGCAATTGCCTTTATGAAAGAAACAGAGTCTATTAATAACATCATATATCAAATTACTGGGATACAAACCCTTTAAACTAATACATTACCATTACCGACATAATAATCATTTCTCGTGTAAACTTTGTAATCATCGTAGATAATTAAATAATCCATTCTCAGTCCTTTAAGGACAAATAGACTAAAATAGAGAAACAACATAATTATTAACTTAAGAGTAAAATAAACCAAACAAGGGTTTTACAGGATAAACCCTAACCTGCGAATTTCATCAAATACTCAAGATTTACATCATGACTGTGAGTACAACTTTCGAAATTTAACTTATAAAAACTTGATAAATACTCAAACAGAGTTTAACTTCATTAATTTTCAAAAAGGGTATAAACCTTAAATTTTACAGAGTATAACTCAACAACTAGCAATAAAAAACAAGTTGCAGCGAAGCTATCTTTGCAAGTACACATTCAAAATTGACTGTGAAGCCAAGCTTTAACCAAAAACACTACACTCACAAAGCGCATCCACCCTATAAAGGGTTTGATTTTAAAACATGTTTATAAAACCTATAACAGTATAAAAAAAACACAATATAACTCGTGGAAAGACGAGAAAGGGTATTCAAACCCTGGGTGAGTCCAACGACCACCCCAACTACATTTAAGGAGAGAACCCATCCTTCAAACCACTGGGCTTACCCAAAATGGAGCCACGAGCCACGACTATTGCAAGGGTATTCTTCTTATCCCTGTATGAGCTGCACTTCAAGAAGCACCTGCATCCAGTGTAAACCCTTGTCAAAAATCATCTTACATGTAAAAAGCTCGAAAGCATTTTCTTTATCGAAACTTGCTGTGTACAAAAGAAAGGTTGTATAATCTTTACCTGTCACTGGGAGTCGGTGAACCGTTTTGAGAGCAGTGTCACCTACAAATGGTACAATGAGAAACCTATCAACTCTTAAAAACCTCACACAGTAGCAAGCTACGAAGAGCCGAGAAGGAAACTGAAGATTCACCAAACTACACAGACCGTGGGGAGAAGGTTTCACAGGCAGCGAAACGCAAACAACAAGAAGAACAACTCCACGATTTACAGAGAAAGAACTAGCAATCAAAACCACTCAATGGAGGACGGAGATAGCACAGAGTCAAGGTTTAATGCGATGGTAACCAGGAGAATGATGACGACCATGGAAGACGAGCCCAAGCAACCCTGGAGCAGCATAAAGTGCGGGATAAAAATGCTTTAGGTTAGGTTTCCAGAGTGTTTTATATTCTCTACACATGGACAGGATTCCTCCACGTAGCCTTAAATTTATTCAACAACGAGGGTCGTGATCCATAGTTCCTACATGGAGAAATATTTTATTTATTTTGATTTTGCAGCGCGGGGTAAAACTATAACGACAGCCCAATAATTTGGAGCCAAAACTTTAATCATTTGCATTATGTATTATATGAACCTAATCACCAAATTATTGTCGTGGAGAGGGCTTACGTTGACCAAGCATGGTGTCACGTATAACCATAAACATAAAACTGACGTGAAATAAGCCAAAACCCTTTCTACAACAACATATATTTTTTTATAATAAACATAACCATAACGAGTTAAGCAATGGCATAACCATTTTCTAACTTTGTTTTAATAAAATAGAAAGCATATGATATATGTTATGTTTTTAATTTAGGACATAGTTAAGTCTTTAGTATAGTTTTACTAGAATGCTTGATAACTATTACAAGACTGTGGTGACTCTAGTAGCAAAGCATTAAGACCCTTGAGTTGTTCCTTGAAAACTTGAACACGATGAAGGTTAGGATTTGAGTGCTTGGTAAGTTAACCATTGATATACCACTCATTTTATAGCTTGGGCATAGTAAACCCTTTTTACTTAGGAAATTTCTAATTCTAACATTTATAGATAGTATCTTATAATAATGCCAAGAAGTTAAGGCTAGAATTGAATACGTGACAATAAAAAACTTTTGTAGATTGATGGCTCATCAAACAAGTCATTTATGCATAACTAAGAATTATAAATGAACTGATAACTCCCATAGCATTGAAACTATGAAGTAGTACAAATTTAAAGATAAAAGTATTATCACAAAATTATGTCGTATAGTTTAGGTGACATTCCTTGTTAATAATTGGGAGTATTTCCAACTTGGCTTTATGTTCATACAAAGTGTCTTGTGGATAGTAAGATAATTACAGAGATAAAACTGATGATAGGAATAAGGACGATCCTATTACAATTTCAAAAGTAAGTAGAACTCAGAGTTATACTTGGGAACAAAGTATGGGTAGCCTTAAGCTCTTGTAGAAGAGCATAATGGTCATAGTTTCTACATTCAAAAGTTCTTATTGTTTATAAGATAATAGGTTATGAGTACCCTATAGAAATAAGTTAAGGGCCAATGATTATACAAGCAAGACAAGATAATATTGCAAAATATTGTCAAGTAAAACAATGTTTATGAGTATTACTAACCACTTAGACTTAAGAAGAAATACACATATCTGAGAGTCTAGTGATAAAGTCACAATTATGTTGTACTATCATTATACTTTTTCAAAGCTTGTTTATTTGAACAATTGATAAAAATCAAATGATTTTACCTTACAGGAGCTGTCTAGTGTTTAGCAGCTTATTGTACTAAGCTTTTCAATTTGCAAACAAAATACTGCTGACACTAATAAATCTTTTAAAAATATATACTCGATTGATCATACCTATAAAAACATGTAAGAAACAATATTCATCTGCGTTAGCACGAATGCTAAGTAAGCCCTGGATCTAAAAGTAGATTCCACCTACTGACATAAAAGAGCTAATTAGTAAACTGAAGCAAATAACACACAAAAGATTTTTATCCTACTATGAAAAATAAACTATTAAGAAACCACTTACTTAACTGATCTTTAGGCTAACTGTTGGCTGTTAGTAGAACCGCAGGTTATAACATTTATTATTAACTCGAAAATTTTAATTTTTTGTGAAAAAATTGGGGTTGTTACATTAACTGTAGACGGACTTAGAAGATTCTTCATACCTTAGTTTGATGATTATTGCTGCAAAGAAGACATAGCTGAAGGACAAAGCAGAAGGGAGTTGGCTGAAGAAAGGAAAAGTAAGAAGCAGAGGTGTTGCTAAAAAAGAAGAGAGTGAAGATCCGAGAACAACAATATTTTAAAAAGGGCCAATGGATTACTAAGAAGAATTGATAGCAGCAGAGACCCGGGCTTGAAAATGGCTCATCAGTTACCAAGCCAGTCCCTTTTTACAAAGTGCCTGTAAATCTTAATCTAAAATGTAACGTATTGTATGAATCATGAGCACGCACAAAAGGACAAAATTGTGAGATTAAACGGTTGGGGGAGCCCAAAGGTCACCAAGGGGCAGCCCAAGAGTTTTGCTTGTAGTATAAGTATAGGAGAATTAGATAGAATAAAGGACTTTTTCCCAGACATATTTGTGAGAATATGATGTAAGAAGAACTATTTCCTTTTGCATAAAGAAATTACAAGTTTCCTATTGGAGAAAGCTTTGTGGAATTTTTTAAATGTTGTGCCATGGATTTGTCGAATGTGAACTATTTCATTTTCAGTCTTGTGTCCATGAACTATGAGATCGTTCTAACTCTTTGAACTTATGTTCTTATATGAATGCTCTCTAGTTTATTCTATGAATTTTCCACTATGAGTAATGAATGATGTTCATAAACAATTGGTTATCTGGTTGTTCAAATATCTTTAAATGTTCATGTGTTTTGAAAGAAGTATCAGCTATCTGTGATTTTTCTTAATGCATGCGCAAAACACATTACTCATTAATGAATGATAATATTGCTCCCTAGGGATAGGTTAGATAGTTAGTTTTAGTTTTCTTGTTGTGTGTGATTTAGATGCGAGAGAGTTTAAGACGAGAGGTAAGAACATGCGCATCACATTGTGAGCACTCCTCGTATTCTCTATCAACCTGCATTCTTAGATAGGAACTTGCATCTCATACTTTAATATAAAACTAAACATACACGGTGGACCAGGCCGCAACCGGTAAAACCTTTTTATTTTGTTACTTGACCTATGGTAGCCGGATCGTAAACCAGACGGATTCCCCATACCAAATAGTAACGGGCTAGTTGGGAACGTTTACTGGGGAGAATCCCTTGCTGTTGTTGCCTGCGATTTTCCAGGCCTCAACAGTATTGCATCCAGTATGAAAAAGGATTGGCTCTGTAGTGGAAATCCTTGCAGAGGTAAGGTGCTGCATCTAGTATGAAAAAGGACTGGCTCTGTAGGGGAAATACTTGCAAGAGGAAAGGTGCTGCATCCAGTATGAGAAAGGACTGGCTATGTAGGGGAAATCCTTGCAAGAGGCAAGGTGTTGCATCCATTATGAAAAAGGACTAGCTCTGTAGGGGAAATCCTTGCAAGAGGAAAGGTGTTGCATCCAGTATGAAAAAGGACTGGCTCTGTAGGGGAAATCCTTGCAAGAGGCAAGGTGTTGCATCCAGTATGAAAAATGAATGGCTATGTAGGGGAAGTCCTTGCAAGGCAAGGCAGTACATCCAACATGAAAAAGGGATGGCTCTGTTGATGAAGACCTACATGGATGCTAGGCCTACAACCAACATGAAAAAGTGATGGCTCTGTAGAAATTCCCGTGAGATGTATAATTGAGAGATAACACCTTTGATCGAGATAGCAAAATCAATGGCAATGATGATCCAGTGATGATCTAGACTTGATGTTGATCCAGTAATGATGATCTAGTGATGATTCATATTTGATGTTGATCTAGTGATGATCCAAATTTGATGTTGATCCAGTGATGATCCAGATTTGATGTTTTTTCTAATGATGATCCAGACTTGTTGTTGATCCAGTGATGATGATCCAATGATGATCTAGTGACGAAGACTTGTGCTGATGAATTGTGTCAAGAGAATAGCTTCCTAGTTAAGAGGGAGTGTTGATGTATTTGTAACTTCGAAATGTATTCACTTGTATATTTCATATATTGTATTTCATTAGTCCCCGATGTTTTTATTGGGAGAATGATTAATGTAACAAAGTAATGTAAAGTTAATGAGGTTAACCCTCCATTGTAAGTCGGGGCAATAGTCCCCACAATTGAGTTGAGATTAACCCTCCTTGTTGATCAGGGGGGGCAAAGTCACCACAGTTGAGGGGAACTAGGGTTATTAGACTCTCCTAGAGATGTCGGCCTTGGTAACTAATTGTCAAGTCAGAAACTAGTATAAATAGAGAGTGAGACTCTCTATTTATCACACACACACTCACTCAACTAGGGTGCATGAGTGAGAGAGGAAGTGCTAGCACAAGTGAGAGGGATCAGCTGTCAGAGATCGTCTTTATGTTTTTGGGTTTTAATGCTACCATTGGTGCTCATTCTATCTCTGAGGAAGTTGCGGGGTTTTCTCCTTTATGGTTTCCCTGAGGAAAAACTTTGTGTCGCTTGTCTCTTGTGATTATTGCTCTGCATGTTATTCTCTTAGATAAGATCCTAGATCATATTGCTTAAATGATAAAAATCTAACATGGAATCAGAGCTAACCTGAGAACAAGACACTGTGCAACTACAAAATATAGGGATTCTTACTTTTTGGGTCTCTCTCCACAATCCATCAGCAAAAGGAGGCTAGCCTAACTCTCCACTGAAGGGCGCATCTTTTTGTTGAAGCAGAATTTGATTCCAGGCATTTTCATTTTCTGAATCGGGAAATTAGGGATTTTGACAGAAGTGGAATTTTTGAGTGAGCCCAGCGTAGCATTGTTCTCCTCCTCAAAATCAAAATTTAGAGACCAAGGTCTATATTTTTCGTTGGGTAAAACTCCGAGAAATTCAAACCCTAATTTGACCTCGGGCCTGAAAAACCCTAAAAGACAAAAAACTGGTAGTTTTGGTACATTCGCTATATATTAGGTTTGAAGAAGGATCATGAGCGAAATTTTCATAGGCCGAAGATAAAATCTTGATGTACCCTGTGTAAAAATTTCAGCCTCAGATTCGCTATATTATGGGAGATATGATTCCTCCAAATAAGGGTTCTAGCCTCTTCTAGGATTCATGCCTAAACAGGACACCTAGGGAGAATTGCTATATCTCGGGATACGAAGGCCCAAATGAAATTTCACAAGATGTTATAGATAGGGAATGAACTGTAATTCTTGTGGTAAAAGTTTTAGACCTCGAAGGTGATACATGCTAGATTTTTATCATTTAAGCTATATGATATTAGGATCTTATCTGAGAGAATAACAAGCACAACAATCAATCATAATAGACAATGGACACAAGGATTTTCCTCAGGGAAACCATAAAGGAGAAAACCCCCCAACTTCCTCAGAGATAGAATAAGCACCAAAAGCAAAATCCAAAGATACAAAGATGATCTCCCGATAGCAGTAGTCTCTCTCTCTCTTGTACCAACTTCTTCTCTCTCTCTCAGTTATGCGCTACAACTGACTGTGAGTGACTGTGTGATAAATAGAGAGGCTCACTCTCTATTTATACTAGTTTCTAACTTGACATTAACTCACCATGGCTGACTTCTTTAGGAGAGTCTAATAACCCTAGTGCCCCACAACTGTGGGGACTTTAACCCTTGATCAATAAGGAAGGTTACCCTTTATGACTTTACATGACTTGTTTACATTATTGATTCTCCCGATAGGAACATCAGGGTATGAAATGACTTGATTACATTACTGATTCTCCCAATAGGAACATCGGGGTACAATACATAAGACATACAAGTGAATACATTCTGAAGTTAAAATTACATCAACACTCCCTCTTAATTAGGAAGGTATTCTATCGACACACTTCATCAGCACAAGTATTCATCGTTGGATCATCATCATTGGATCATCATAAAGTCTGGATCATTTGGATCATCTCTGGATCATCATCAAATCTGGATCATCACTGCTTCCGCTATCTTGAACAAATGGTGCTATCTCTCAATTCTACTCGTCACAGGAAGGTCTACAAAGCCATGCCTTTTTTTTTCATGCTGGTTGTAGGCCTAGCCTCCATGTAGATCTTCATCTTCTTCAACACTTATATATGACCATGGGAGGAACACATCCAACAACCATGTCATAAAGGCCCGCCCAACACTCACATCTGACCATGGGATGAACACATCAACCATGTTATAAAGGCTCATAAATTATATCTTACCATGGGCTGAACACATCAACCATGTAAGAAAGGCTCAACAATCACATCTGACCATGGGATGAACACATCAACCATGTCAGAAGGGATCAACACTCACATCTGACCATGGGATGAACACATCAACCATGTCAAAAAGGCTCAACACTTGTATCTCACCATGGGATAAACACATCAACCATGTAAGAAAGGCTCAACACTTATATCTTACCATGGATGAACACATCAACCATGTAAAAAAGGCTCAACACTTATATCTGATCATGTGGTATGAACACATCCCGCAGTCACATCAGAATGGCTCTGCACTTATATATGACCATGGGATGAACACATAAACCATGTCAAAAAGGCTAACAGACTCATCACTTCCCTTTGGAGGGAACCTCGATCTGGAGAACACTAAGATTCTCCCTGAAGTACTCAAACTTCACTCTAGCTAATGGTTTGGTCAACACATCAGCTATCTGCTCGTCCATCGCAACATACTGGATCTTCATTGCTCCTCTCTGCACCATATCCCTGATATAGTGATATTTGATCTTGATATGCTTCGACTTGTCATGGAACACTGGGTTCTCTGACAACTTCACACAACTCTGGTTGTCGCAATATAAGCAAGTAGCATCCAATTAGAGATGAAACAAATCAGATAGTAGATTCCTAAGCCACACTACCTCACAGCTAGAAGAACAAGCTGCAACATACTCTGCTTCAGCTGTACTCAGAATGGTTAAAAGTATAGCAGGGTACGTCTATTTAAATTTTGTCTCAGCTTGTCTGTTTACCTTATTTTTCTCTCTTTCTATTCCTGTACGTGGGTTTTGCTTTCATAGTTGCGTGTACTACGCGGGTTTTCCTAGAATAGTCGTGTATGTACGCAGGTTTACTGAGAACAGTCGCGTATGCGCTGGTTTTTTGCTTTTTTGGGAAGATTAAGTGTTGCTGGGTGAGTTTGGATGATTGTTGAGTCTTCTTTGATGCTTTTAGAGTCTATATACACCCTTGTTTCTGACCAGAGACTTCTTTTAGTTTGATTTTTGAAAATGTTCTTGTCATTTCATTTTCCACTTTTTGTTTTGAGATTAGTGCATTAGGTCTCTTTTACCTTGGTGCTTTGCTTGGCTGCTGTTTGTGAGTGGTTGCAGAGTTTGAGGTTTGTAGAGTCTTATTTTTGCTTTTTATCTCATTTAATTCAAAAATACAAAAAAAACATTTTGCTTTTTGCATAGTTATGCATTGTTTGAATTTTGCATTAGCATGGTACTTGCATTAGGTTTGTTTGGTGAATCTTAGTCAGCTTTTCATATAGGAATTGTTGCATATACATTTGAAGGAAAAATTTTGCACTTCACGTAGTAGCATACCCTGTTTTTCATTCGACACAGTGCATTTGCATTGATTGTTAGGTGTGCATTTTACTTCTTGTTGTGTCATAACATCATTAGTTGCACGTCCATTTACCCTTTCAGTAATAAAGCCAATTAAAATCAACGCATAATAAAATGAATTACATTCTTTTCTTTTCTAGGGTGCATCAACAAGACTAGGTTTTAGGGTCTCAGAATAGTTCATTGTGAGTTAATTCTCCAAGACCAATGAACAAAAAAATTAGGTGTCTGTCCAGGTGAGAGTGTGAAATCCTTTATATAATTAGTGTTTCTCAGGATCCTCCTCTTACAAGGGAGTTAAGCACGAGGCAGTGTGAGCAATTATGATTAGGATGACCCCTAATTGTTATTGATTAGCACCGGAGATATTTCCAGGATTGTATTCGTATCTGGGGGCCTTTGAGGTATTGGTTAGTGCACCCCTGGGGTACTGGTTGTGATTTCAGGCTTCGGGCTTTGTTACCCTGCCCATACGGTCAATCCCACCTGTGACTATCCTCCTGAGCATTTATTATATTGAGGTGACCTTAGTTTCCTTACCTAGGTTATCGAGGGGGTATTTGCAAGGGTTATTCTTCAGGTGTCCCAGCTAGGTAGGGGTCAGACAACACAGTCGCTATATGCGTTGAAGCTGAGGGCCACTATAAGTGGTTAGGAACCTCCACTTATTGTGTATGGGAGTCTCAATCCTCTCCTAAGCGAGACATACCTGCTTCATTCGGGAGCTCACGTATCCTACCCTTAGTTTGCTTGTGATTTGGCTTTACGTTTTTTGGTGTATGCTGTGTGCACACTAGTTTTCCTAGGGTTTTCATAATTAGATTGAGTCTTTTTTTTTGGATTAATTGTGAATTTGGGTGCGAAACCTCACCATTCTCATCATTTAGCAGGACTTCCTCCTTCCACATCTCCTCCTCTTTTGGGAGAGGGAACCAGATAGTCCGGGCGGACTACTTCTCACTTTGATTCACACACCATGGGAGATCATGAGGATGATATTCCAGAGATGTCCTCTCCACCTCACAAGGTTGGGGAGGAAGATCCTACTATCACATATGATGCACCACATGAGCACCCTTCATGATCTGGTTATGATCCCTCATTCACAGGTCGTCGGTATTGGTTTCTGGGTGACGAGACTCACTATGAACCCACAAGCACTAGTCATGTTAGATATGGCATGCCTGATATCCCTGAGCCCGATCTGACACATCATGCCAAGCCAAAAATTGACCCTAGAAATACACCTAGGGGCACTCCCATTCCTTTCTAGGTGGAGAGGTTTGGGGGCACTAGTCACATTGCACCTTCCATCCCTGTGGTGGAGGCATCTTCACATGCTCCTCCTAGGCCTAGTGTTAGTAATCCTATTCAGATACCAGGACCGAGACGAGTGAAAATTGGGAACACCACTTACATTCCTTCACATGTCCCTTTGTCTTCAAAATCCATTCCTTCAAATGCGTTCTTAATGACCCATCCTCCCCCTAATTCACGTGGGCCTTCAGGCCGGAATATTGCTACTAGCCATGTTCGTTCTGCGATTGCTAACACAGTAGTATATCAGAGCCGAGTACCTCCTATTGTGTTAGCAAGTCATGTACCTATTTCTAGGTCATCTCATGTTCCATCTCATGGAGCTCCCCATATCCCTAACTATGCACCTTCTCATGGTACATCCCATGGAACACCTTATGGAGCTTCTCATGGACACTCTTATGGACCACAGTATGGACAAAACTACCAATCGTATGGGTATGGGTATCAACAACATGCTTACTCTTCTAATTATGGCTTTGTAGCGCTTCATAATCAAGGTACCCCACATCACAATGCTTCCATGCAGCCCTTCATGGGTCAAATGGGAGGAGGTTATTATGGCCAAGGCCATGGTATTTATAGCAATCAACCTTACATGAATCAAAACTACCAAGGAGCATGGAATCGACTGGCTCAACCTAGGATCAATTTCCTTGTGACATTGAACTTACCTGACTTGTCGAGATTGATGAATGATCCCGTGTCTCATAATCTGGCATGACCGGCAGTCCCTACCAAGCTTCCTTTGGACATTCCAAAGTTCTAAGATAAGGCTGGTGAAGATACTGGTGAGCATGCCACCACTTTTCACCTTTGGTGCTCTTCCAATTCCCTACACAACGATGCCATCCGTTTGAGGCTATTTCAATGCATCCTCATGGGTCCTGCGGCAAAATGGTATATATAGTTACCTGCTGGGGGGGGAGGGGGGGATTATGCTACATTTGATGACCTTGACATGAATTTCCTTAATCATTTCCAGCTACCCATACATTATGACGTCGATACCGAACTCTTGTCGACCTTCCGGCAAGACAAAACCACACACATTTCGGATCATATTCAAGAGTGGTGTAGATGGAAACGGTTAATCAAAGACTTTATACCACCAGAGTTTCTTCTTGAATGGTTCCTCAAATCGTTTCTACCTTACATCGCAAACGATGTTTCTACATCCGGAGTTCAAAACAAGGAACAAGCTATCTTTAGGGCACAAGAGTTGGATTTGATCTATGCTCAATCTGGACTTTTGTATGAGATTATACCAAATGCTCCAAGATCCAATTTTGACCCCAAGATCAAGCCTGGGACACATGTCGATGGTATTGTTGGCTCTAATAGTACCAAACCTGTGGACTCGGTTATGAAACAAGTGAACCAGTTATCAATTAACCAGCCTACATCGGGACAAGCTACAACTTCGTCTCAACCTACCCAATCGGCGAGTGTACTCTTCGTGCAATCGTCGAACCCGAAAGGAAACCGACAGCCTAGAAGGAACAAGAAAAAAGGAAAAAATAATCGTAAGGGTGGGAATAAAAATGAAAAATGCTAATAATAATGACAAGAACACTAAGGATGGGGGGGACAAGTTGTCTAAATGTAAGGTGGAGTTTCCTTGTAAGTTGTGTAAGGATGACCACCTCACTCACTTGTGCCCTCGTATGGAGGATTCCTTGAAGTTCATAGCACAGGTCCCAACTGTGTTCACTAATCCTTTACCCAATAATCAAAATATGAACTCGAGGACCGTTGATCCTGGTTGTGCATCTGGTGGAAATCAAAATTCGTCGGAGGCCACTAGTGGTCACGGTTGCATCAACATGGTGCGTGTTGCTAAAGTTGTGACTCGTGCGAAAGATTATGGTTCGTCACAACCAGACCTTGGGAAAGAACCTTCCCCACCCGAGAGTCCTTTGCGAATCGAAAAGCCTACGGATAAACCTGAAGCTCCACCTCACATTCCTAAGGGAGTCTTAAAGCGCTCGAGGCATAATCCTAATGCCCGAGCTACGTAGAACTATTCAGTTGTCAAGGATTTGGGCCAGACTCCTTGTGCGATGTCCACGTTAGAAGTGCTTTAGACTTGTCCTTGGTAGAGAAAATCCTTGTTGTATGCTCTTGGGGTTAGTGATGATAGCTCTTCTTCCATGATCAAATTTGAAACCATCGGAGTACAACATAGCTTGTCTTACTACGTGTCTCTTTTGATTCATTAGAGTGTCTTAACAACACTGTCATGCATACTGTCATTGATGAAGGCACTGCTGCTTCCGTGATGTCTTTGTCTTTTTGGAAGGGCTTGGGTTCTCCCGCGTTGTCTCAATTTTCCACTATGTTGACAGCTTTTGATGGTACATCATTTCGGCCACATGAAATTCTTCCTTCTCTAGAGGTCAAATTGGGAGGGAAGACCGTCGCGATCGAAGTCGAGGTGGTTGATGCGCCCCTTGACTACAATATTTTGCTAGGTAGGAATTGGATGTATAGTATGCAAGCTGTAGCTTCTTCCCTCTTTCGAGTGTTATGCTTTCCGTTTAATGGGAATATTGTTATTATTGATCAAAATTCATTCCATAATCCGAGTGTCAATGCATCATCGGGAGCTCCTATCCCAATTATCGATCATTCTTAGCCAACAACTAGGAGTGTGGGCATAGGTATGTATCCTTCTCTTATGGGAACCTTTAGTTGTCCCACGCCCGTTCTTATGATTGGGTCTATTTTTGGTGGGGCTTCATCCTCATTGAATTTGGTGTCTTTTCGCACTACCCATATGGAAGATCCTTGGATTCTTCCTTCACCGAGTACTTCGAGTGTACCTGTCGAGACAGGAATGCCGTTTCCTACAACAATGGTGGCGTATCAAGTGAATCTTGATTAGGTTGTTGAGCTTAGTCCTTTCTCTTCACGGATGAAGGAGGAGGACCTGTATGTGCTGCTTGCATGGGTAGTAGATTCATCTCACTCATATGATTGCCACGATGATGTTTTTCCATCGGATAAAGCTATTCTTGAGGCCATGTTTGGGGTTGAGCAACCTTGGGAAGAGTTGCATCATCGGTCATATTTTCTTCCTAAGCTCGATCATATGGAGTGTGATGACTTTAGGGAGATTCTTAGCGAGAATATTGGTAGCCCCGTGGTCCCATCAATCTCTCCTGGTTAGATGGATGATGGGAACATGGCTAATTTTCACCAACAATTCCTATCAATATTTCTTGTGATCCTGACAAAGTTGAGAATGTCTACATTGGGGTGGGTTGTTCCCCTGATGAGATCAAAGAGTATACTGAGTTGTTTAAATAATTTCATGACATTTTTTCTTGGTCATACAAAGAAATTCCGGGTATATACCCTCGTATTGTCAAACATGAGATCAAAATGTATCCGAATGCAAAACCGGTTCGACAACGTTTGCATGCAGTGAATCCTAGAAAAGCACCTGCCATTAAAACTGAGATAGAGAAACTACTTAAATCTAGTTTTATCTATCCCGTTCCCTTAATGGAGTGGGTTTCAAATCCCGTTCTAGTGGATAAGAAGCAGGGAGCGATCTGCATATGCATTGATTTCCATGACTTAAATCGTGCATGTCCTAAGGATAATTTCCCCACACCATTTATTGATCAGATTTTGGATGAGTGTGTGCAAAGTGAGGTATTTTACTTTATGGAATTTTTTTTTGGATATAATCAGATTCAGATTAAACCCGAGGATCAACACAAGGCTGCATTTATTTATCCTTGGGGTACTTTTGCATATCGGAAGATACCCTTCGGCCTTAAAAATGTCGGAGCTGCATTTCAGCGGGCCATGACCTTAATATTTCATGATCTTAAAATGATTATCAAAGTTTATTTGGATGATCTCGCTGCTCACTCTTGTTTGAGAGTGCGTCATCCATATCATTTGAGATTAGTGTTCGAAATATGCCGTCATTATCAAGTTCGTTTAAACCCTCATAAGTGCATCTTTTGTGGGACTGTTGGTCGTTTATTAGGATTCATCGTATCCAAGGAGTGTATAAGAGGCGATCCCTTAAAGTTTGAAGCAATACTTCAATTGTCTCCCCCGCGTAATATTAGATACCTTCAATGTTTACAAGGCATGGCGAACTTCTTGCCGAGATTCGTGGTTAATTTTTCCAACTTGACTAAAGGATTTATGCTTCTTTTGAAGAAGGACACTCCTTTTTACTGGGATGAGTGAGCCCAGGAGTCTTTCGATGCTATTAAGTGAGCCTTAGCAACGACCCCCATGCTTAGTCCACCAGACTATAGCTGTGATTTCTTGATTTATGTGGCCACATCTCAGGAGACGGTTGGTATGGTTTTGGTTCAGGAGGATGAGGAGCTTCATGAGCATGTCATATATTATTTGAGCCGAAACCTTATAGATACAAAAATTCGCTATTCCCATGTGGAGAAGCTAGCCTTGGCCACCATTCATGCAGTTCACCGTTTGAGGCATTACATTCTCCTTCGCCAAACTTTGGTCGTAGCTCATAGCAATCCATTTCACTTCATCCTCACTAGAAGGATGATTGTGGGAAAATATAATAAATGGATTGTCATTTTGCAAAAGTTTTATCTTGAATTCATTTCGGTGAAATCGAAGAAATCGTTAATCTTTCTGGAGCTTATATTCGATTTTCCAAATTTGGAGGAGGAGGAGGTTTATAAGGATTCTTTTGTCAATGAGCATATATTCCTCATCTCAACTATGGACCCTTAGTACGGGGATATCATCGTGTATTTGTAAACATTGAAGGTTCCCACTCACCTCTCACAGGATGAGCAGCGACGATTACGTCATGTAGCTAATAACTACGTCATAAGGGATAACACTTTGTACCGCGATGGGGTAGATTCCATTTTACATCGTTGTTTAACCCATGATGAGGCTGAGGTTGTGCTGAATGATTGCCACGGAGGGGCTTGTGGTGGTCATTTATCTGGGCTTTCTACAACCCAAAAAATCTTGAGAGCGGGCTATTTTTGGCTGTCTATCTTCAAATATTGCGTTAATGTGGGAAAGAAGTGCCACCCTTTCCAAGTGTTTGCATGTAATATGTGCTCGCATCTAGCCCCGTTACATCCTATTGTCACCGCCGGTCCCTTCACCAAGTGGGGGGGCTTGATTTTATGGACTGCAACCCAGCTTCAACTGGGGGTATCATCATATTATTGTGGTTGTCGATTACTTCACGAAATGGGCAGAGTCTATGCCCATAGTTAAATCCGACGGTGAGACAACCGCGCATTTAGTTTTCAACCAAATTATCACATGGTTCAGCATTCAGAAAGAGCTTGTCACTGACCATGATAGGCACTTTCAAAATAAAATGATGGAAGAGTTGGATTCCAAGTTAGGGTATAAGCAAGAGCACTCCTCTTCTTATTACCCTCAAGTGAATGGACAAGTTGAAGCAGTGAACAAATCACTTAAGTCTATTCTCCAACGAACCATCACACAAAGAAAGAATAATTGGCATATCATGTTGTATCCTGCTTTGTGGGCCTATAGAATCATGGTTAAGACTGCCATCGGTTTTTCTCCCTATCAGTTTGTGCATGGGGTGGAGTCAGTTTTACTGGTCGAATTTGAAATCCCTTCTCTGAAGCTAGCTGTGGAGCTTTTACCAGACACTTTATCCTTGGAAGAGCATTTGGTCCACTTAGAGAAGCTTGATGAGCAGCATCGAGATGTCTTAGTGGCTCTAGAGGTTAACAAGCATCGCGTCAAGGTCCAATCTGGTAAGTTTAGTGAAGGTGACTTGGTCCTTTTGTGGGATCAAGCTAAAGAACCCTTGGGGCTAGGAAAATTTAATCCCATGTGGCATGGTCCTTACGTGGTTAAACGAGTCTTAGAAAAAGGATCCTATGAGCTGGTTGATTATGAAGGGACAACCTTGGCGGAGCCTAGAAATGGGCTCTATCTCAAAAAATACTATGCATGATCTTCGTCGAGGGATGATTTTTGTATATTATTGTATAGTTTTGCAATGCATAGTTAGGTTTCTTATGGTGATCGGGTTTGTTGATTATTTTTTTTTCTTATGGTAGATGTCGATGGAGTCTTCCATTTACATAGGATTCACTGATGGTGCTAGCCGCCACTCTCAAAACTTAGCTTCGGCTGCTTGGGTGATCTATACTCCTACGGGTAAAGTATTGTCTTCAGGAGGTGTATGTTTACAGCCTTCTTCAAACAATGTCGTTGAATATAGTGTCGTCATTGAGTTATTACGTGATGCCATTTCACATGGTGTTCATTCTCTTGAGATACGTCTTGATTCACAGTTAGTGGTTTCACAGCTTAATGGCTTGTATCGCATTAGGGATCCGACATTATTATGAAGATTCTTACGTGTTAGATTGCTAGAATGGAAATTTGAGAGTATAACATACATTCATGTTCCAAGAATTTTTAATCAAGTTGTTGACTCATATGATAACTATGTGTTAGATTGGAATTTGTTTCATAGACCATAAGAATATCACAAACACACATTTTACACACATGTAAATAAAATAAAATCGATCATCATAAAAAAATTTCATTAACTTCAAAAAGTGACGTCATAATACATAAGTTTCATATATAAAATTGGGGCTTCCGGGCCACCAAAATATACTACATGGTCATACAAAAATGAATACACTTAGGTCTCTAAGCCTAAGGTGGAGGAGGATTCTGATCATGATAGTACACTACTTCTCTAGCTAGCCGACGAAATAGTCAAACCCATGCTCGTGGTACTCCAACCACCTGGTGCTGCATGGCCTCAGGCAAGTCCTCGATTTGTGCCATGGGTACCCTATGTGTCAAACGAGCAAAGTTTGTGTGGATGCTTTGGAGCATCCACTCCGCACCCACACCCATAATATCATCACCTATTCCCCTCCTTCAATGATGAGGAAAGCCATCTGGCCATCATGGTCCTACATATACATATACACGACAGATTGTCACTATGTGTCGTCACACCAAAAACATGTCTTTTGAGTTCGTATATCAAAAAACACAAAAAATTAAATAATTCAAAAATTAAAAAGTGGGTTTGGGATTCTTTACCTATGTCACCATAACCTGCTCCTGGTGGTAGGGGCATATCTGGGTCTCCACAGAAGTCTATCCCTTCATAGGGGTAGTCATCTATGGCGACGATCTGTCTCCGCCACCAAGGAAAGAAATCTTCTTGGTAGGGGTTAGCCACCCTACCACCGCCCAGTCTGCGCATGAGATTTTCCCAGTGTCACTGGGCTGGATCCTGAACTCCATGTGGAGAAATCTCTACCCTACGGCTTAGCCCTCGCACCCACTCAAAGAAAAACATGCTCAGTATACTGTCAAACCCAAAGTTCCACACTCTACCCATCTTGCAGTCATTGAGCTGCTGTTTCATGTTTCTCAGTAGCGTAGTACTCCAGTCATACACTGTAGGTCACATGCACTCTACCGCATAGAACATCATTGGCCGTGAGGCCTGGTGGAGTGAAGCCAACCTTGCAATCCTGCCTAGTGCCAAAAGTATGGCTTTCATCCCTAGAATCTGAATAGAGTTTGTCAGGATTTGACTCCCAACCTTTTTCGTATCCGAAAAGCAGTACACAACTATGTACTCATCTACATCCAAAAAAAATAAAAAAACCAAAAATCCGGACAGGAAAAGATGTTATCTTTAGCAGCAGTCGAGTCGTGTCACCTTCGAACAGAGCACTGTATATCACATCCATTGGTTGGTTTAATAGTTTGAATTTAGGAGCTGTACTCGTTTCTTTGAGTTTATCTCCACTGTCTGGTTAAGCTTCCAGTCCCTATGGAGACTCTATTGATGCCTCCTATGTCACAGAGTTGTCCGAGTTTTTTATATTGATTCCACATCGAGTCTATGCTGCCTACATTCAATCACCATTCACCTTTATGCTCTTGTTCAAAGGAAGTTGAAGCATGAGTTTGTTTTTTTTGCCATTCCTCAGTTATCTTGACTTTCCATGTTGGCCATTCCCAGTACTATTACTGGTTTGTGCACATCTTGTTCGAGTCCTTCCACATTATACAATGTTACTGAGTACCTCGTGTTGGTTGATGGGGGATGCCTTAATGCCCTCCTTCCAGTGGATTCCATCCCATCGACTTCAGATAATTTATTATGTGATAGGAGTCTAGAGTCATTTGAGTGCCTTGAGACTTACAGTCATCAGTGGTAGGTTCTCTCACCATAGACAGTTTTGGGAATACATCAATGTCCCCTGATCAATGGATTGTTTCAAGTGTTCGACCTCAATACATCTATTCACAATTGTTAGATTGCACTCTAGTACCTTGATTCCCATTTTCATTATCGCTGGGTGATCTTGTGTTTGTTAATGGTATACATCAATGACCGGTAATCAGATGATGGAATACTATGTTCAACCTCGACACCTCTATTCACATAGTAGGACATGTACTTGTAGCGGTTTGTGTAGAAGACTTTACAGATTGGTGGCATTCCACATATGGTACTGCCTTAATCATGCCAGTGTTCATGAGATTTCAGCTCTCGTGACTTGATTCCAGTGTATGTCAGATATCTTCAACCATTATGGAGATCTTGATCCATTGTATATCTTTAGCTTTCATGGATATCTTGATCCTTTGTATATCTTCATCATGGAGATTCTGATCTATTATATATTTTACGTGGCGATGTCCACACATGTCATATTTTGTATCATGCCTATTCATGGCCATTGTACTCTTATGTATCCAGGAATGCTATATGTATTTGCAGTCATATGCAAAGATTAATTATTGTACTATACTAATGGATGGCTGGTTCTTCCACCTGGTTCTTCATCACTCCACTTCTGGGATGGATTTATAATGTATTTCAACCATCATGTTACCCCTCTGACCTCACACATTAGGGGGCATTTGTTACTGTTGACTTTACCACACATGGTTGATCACACTTTTATGGCCTTCCCTATCCCTCTACAGACTCTTTGGACCCCATGGACCATTATTGTACCTTCGATGTTTCCAAGATCATCCCTAAAAACACCTATTATTTGTTGTACACGACTTTTAATCCCTTTCTCGCGTATATACGCGGATATTACCCTTAAACCCGCGTACATCGGGATGTGTGCATAAGTCCAAATACTTTTGGAGTTTTCCTTAATGTGGATCCAAATCACTTGTCTCTTGGCCTTCCATATGCCTTGAGATCGCTCAGATTTGACCTTCCATTACCCCATTGAAGCATTATATAAGGAACCCCTTGGATACATTGAATAAGGAGGAATTGAAGAGAAAGAAAACTATATTCCATAGTTGTCATAGCTTGCGTGTACTTGAGTCTGCATCCCTTTGTCCCTTGACGCACTTTGTGTTCTTCCCAAGCTTGCCTTTGCTTGTGATCCTGCTATAGAGAGATGGAGGGTTGAGGTGGTGGAGGCCCAAGTGGAGGAATCGGTTTCTCCGGTTCACAGACATGCCGACAGAGGTTGTCACTTATGTAATCTCTGATTTTATTAATAGAAATATCTTTTCCTGTCCAATTATGTGCATTTAAATGAATATTGAATCCATGGATGTGTTTAATTGTTTATGCATTATTGATTATTTATGCTAGAGTAGGCCTAACACTATATTATATGGCATGCTTTCCTTGTTTACTATTTTTGAGAGTAAATTTCTAAACCAAGCGGGATTGGAAAAAGCTCAACGGGGATCTACTTCAAATGTCTAGAATAAGGTATGATTCAAGATCCTTTAGTGTTAGATGTTTTATTTCTCTTGCATATTGGGAAGGGATTGATTTTTGCGGTTTCTCTGTCTGTTGTGGTACACCCCAAGCCATAGGAAGTTTTCTCCGTAACACCCATACTGAAGCAACACCCGGAAGTGCTCTTCCTATCAATGGCACTGCCTGCTCAATCTGAATCCACATAACCTTCCAGGATAATATTTTGATCCACCTAATACTTGAGCCCATAATCAACTGTACCCTTCAGGTACCTCAGAATATTATTTGCAGCAATCAAGTGAACATGTCTCGGATTTGTCAGGAACTGGCTCAATGTGTTTATAGCAAAGCAAATATCTGGTCTCTTATTTGTCAGGTACATCAAGGACCCAATCATCTGACGATACATTGTAGCATCAACCGACTCGGATGAAGCATCACTCAATAGCTTTAGGTTTGATGCCATAGGTGTGGTCATGGCCTTGCATTCCATCATCTCGAACCTCTCCAGGATCTCTACTACATACTTCCCTTGTCCCAGGGAGATTCCATCCATATTCTACCACACCTCCATGCCTAGAAAGTAGTGCATCATACCCAATTCCTTCATCTTGAACTCAACAGCCAGCTTCCTCTTTGTGTCTGCAATCAACCCATCTACACCTGTTAAAAATAGGTCATCTACATACAGTAGGAGCATCACTAGGTTCCCTTATTCAACCTTGTAGTAAAGGTTGGAATTTTCCTTACTCTTGGTAAATCCCAAGCTAGTCAGGAAGCTGTCAATTCTGTCGTACCATGTCCTAGGTTCCTGTTTCAAACCGTACAGGGATTTCTTCAATTTGCACACATGATTCTACCTGTCATGTGTCTCAAAATTGAGTGGCTGCTCCACATACACTTCCTCTTATAGTACACCATTCAAGAAGGAAGTCTTGACATCCATCTGTTGTACCTTTCATTTCATGACTGCAGCCAGAGCAATTACTGATCTGATGGAAGTGTATATGGCTACAGGTGCAAAAGTCTCTTCATAATCTATTCCCTCTTTCTGGGATAAACCAAAAGCCACAAATCTTGCTTTATATTTCTCTACGCTACCATCTGCAGCATGCTTGATCTTGTATATCCACTTGGAAGTCACAACAGACTTCCCCTCTGGTCTTGGGACAACATCCCAAACATCATTCTTCATGATCAATTGGTACTCCTCTATAATAGCATCCTTCCATTCTTTCTTCTCTACTACTTCTTCATATTTGGAAGGTTCTTTGTCGATGATGTCACATAATAAGGCTACATATTCGGAGTAGGGCCTAGTTCTCTTTCTTTCTCTGTTCATTTCTTCTAGAGCCCCATATCTTTCTGCACCTTGGATAACCTCTCGTACCCATGTAGGTTTCCTCTTGTGAGGATTCTTCTCTTGAGGTGGATCTACTGGTTCCTGAGGTTATTCCATTTCTTGATCTTCTTTTGGAGTTGCTTCGTTGATAGTTGTATTGCGGATTCTGGGTACTTCCGATTCTTCAGAGTCTTCAACAAATCTTTTTCTAGACTTGATGTAAGCTAATTCTTCGTCAAATGTTACATCTCTGTTGATGTCGATCTTCTTGAATCCTGGGAAGTATATTCTGTAAGCCTTCGAGTTCTCAGAGTATCCCACAAATATACCCTTCTTTCATGAAGGATCTAACTTTGTCCTCTTTTCTTTTGGAATGCGTATGTACACTAGACAACCAAATATTCTGAAATGAGTGACTTCTGGTTTCTTGTCGGAAAAGACTTCTTCAAGTGTCTTGTTCTCGAGTACTCTATGTGGAGTATGGTTTTGTACATACATAGTTGTCCTAGCAGCTTCTGCCCATAGATGCATAGGAAGGTATTGATCATGAAGAATTTCCCTTACTGCTTCCATGATTGTTCTGTTCTTTCTTTCCACAACCCCATTATGTTGTGGATTATATGGAGTGGTCAAATCCCTCTTAATCCCTGAATCTCTGCATAATTCTTTGAATTCATTTGATGTTAATTCTTCGCCATTACCTGATCGAACGATCTTGATCTTCTTCTCTGTGTGGTTCTTGATCAAGGCTTTGAATTCTTTGAATTTGTTGAATACTTAATCCTTGTTCTTCGTGAAGTATATCCATGTCATCCTAGAAAAATCATAATATACATACCCGCTTAGAGAACTGGATGACATTGGACCGCATACATCGAAGTGGATGATTTCCAAGATTCATTTTGCCTTGCTCTCGCTACTTGGAAATGTATTCTTTGTGTTCTTTCCTTTCACACATCCTTTACATACACCTTCATGTTTTGCTTGCATTTCTGGAAGACCTTCAACAACTTTGCTTGCAAGTGGTATTTCCCTGTAGTGCACATGTACAAGCCTTCTATGCCACACTTCATTTGGTTCTACTGAGTCATGAACCAAAGCTTGTTATGGTTGGCCCTTCAATTTGGATAGTCTTCCCTCTTGTTCTCCAATTACTACTACATCGCCAATAGTCTTTCCTTTTGGCGACATAAGGGCTTGGCCATCTATAAATGCAACCCTCATGCCTTTTGCATCCAATGCAGAGATGGAGAGAAGGTTCTTCTTTAGTCCTAGTACAAATAGGACATCCTTAATCTTTATAGACTTTCTAGAGTCTAGTTTGTAGGAGGATTCACCGCTACCTTTTATTGGATACTGGTAGTCATCCCCAATTTTCACCTTGTGGGGTGATTCATGTTCTAATAGTCTCACAAAGGATTCCTTAAATCCTGTCATGTGTTTGGAAGCACCATTGTCTATAATCCAATCATTGCTTCCATGTGAGACAGTTCCCATGAGGGCAGATATCAGAACATATTCTTCATCACTTGAAGAATCGTCACTTTCTTGCTTGATTCTCTTCCTAGGAGGTTCATCATCCTTTGCAGTGTTAACATGATGTCTTTTCTTCTTTCCCTTCTTCTTGTGAGAGCCATTTTTGTTCCAAGGACAATCTCTAGCATAGTGTCCTCTTTCATCGCATGTAAAGCATCTGAATTTAGGTAGATTCTTGTTATATCTTCTAGGATGATGGTCTTTTTTACTCTTCTTGGATTGTACTGTGAGAGCTTGATCTTCATTTCCCATCTTTTCTTCTCGAGCTACTATTCGAGCTTCTTCTTGTGAGCATTCTTCCCACAGTTTTCTAAACTTAATCAGTTTCTTCCTGGCACAGATCCCTTGAATGAAGGAGTCCCATGCTCTGGGGAGACCATTCAAGGTGGTCATCACAATCTATGCATTCTCTACATCTTCATATACTGCTTCAAGTTTTTCCTTGATATGAGAGACCCTTGTAAATTAAGACTGTATAGTCTCCGCATTCTGGATATTTACATTCTTCAATTTATTTCTCAGAGTCATCTTTTGATTTATGTTCTTCCCTTCAAACGACTTGGTCAGGGCATCAAACATCTCTTTGGGTGTCTTTAGGGAGGACACCTGAGGTGTAAGGTGATCCTTGATTGAATAAGCAATAATCCCCTTAGCCATGACCAATTTATTTTTGTGTAAGGCCTTAGCCTCATCTCCCTCTGGAATTGGAACCTCTTCACTTATGTAGGTGTCTAATTCATTTTCTTCTAGGACCAGGGAGATCCTATACTTCCAGGCTCAGAAGTTTTCAGCTCCCTCAATATTTTCATCAAGCTTGGTATGATGAGACATCTTAACAGAGAACCTCAAATGGAAATATAAAAGATTTCGATATTACCAGTTTAAGATGTTCGAACTGAATATGGAGTTGGATTTCTGGTTCAAGAGCAGATTAGGGTTTGACTTTCTGGGAGTTCTACCCAACCAAAAATTTCAATTTTTATCTCTAAACTTCGATTTTGTGGAGGAGATCAATCCTGGCCTGGGCTCACTCAAAAATCCACTTTTGTGGAAAGCCCTAATATCCTGCTGTAGTGTTGGGTTAGAAACTGAAAAAATCCTCAGAATCAAATTCTGCTTTGATAGAAATATGCGCCCTAGAGAGGAGAGTCAGCCTAGCCTAGCCTAGACTCTTCTTCTCAAGTTAGCTCTGATACCATGTTAGATTTTTATCATTTAAGCTATATGATCTTAGGATCTTATATGAGAGAATAACAAGAACATCAATCAATCACAATAGACAATGGACACAATTATTTTCCTCGGGGAAACCACAAAGGAGAAAACCCTGCAACTTCCTCAGAGATAGAATAAGCACCAAAAGTAAAACCCAAATATAAAAAGATGATCTCCTAACAGCAGCTGTCTCTCTCTCTCTTGTCCTAGCTTGTTCTCTCTCTCAGTTATGCGCTACAACTAACTGTGAGTGACTGTGTGATAAATAGAGAGGCT
The DNA here is from genome assembly GCA_001517045.1 of Pseudotsuga menziesii. Taxonomy (NCBI): domain Eukaryota; kingdom Viridiplantae; phylum Streptophyta; class Pinopsida; order Pinales; family Pinaceae; genus Pseudotsuga; species Pseudotsuga menziesii. The sequence goes on along the minus strand of LPNX010562504.1, from coordinate 754,304 downwards.
CACTCTCTATTTATACTAGTTTTGAACTTGACATTAAATCACCAGGGCTGACTTCTCTAGGAGAGTCTAATAACCCTAGTGCCCCACAACTGTGGGGACTTTAACCCTTGATCAATAAGGAAGGTTACCCTCTATGACTTTACATGACTTGTGTGCATTATTGATTCTCTCGATAGGAACATCGGGGTATGACATGACTTGATTACATTACTGATTCTCCCAATAGGAACATTGGGGTACAATACATAAGACATACAAGTGAATACATTCTGAAGTTACAATTACATCAACAAAACAGTGGCACGTGGAAGTTTGTACATGTTCATTATGTTAAACAGTCTTGAAATAAGTCACCTTGGTAAAACTCTCATAAGTCCCAACTGGTGAAACCAATTCTACTAAAACCTATGGTATTGGAAAGAGGATAGACGAGGCTACCTCAGTATGAAATTTCAAACATAGAAGAGTAGTACTTTCAGAGATATCCCAAAAACAATATCATGAATTTTTGCGGAGGAAATTGGAAAACTAGGGCTTCCTGTTCCGGGAGCTTCCCTCCACTGTTTTCAGAAAAGGAGTACACTGGATAGCTCGCATTGAGGAGGATCATATTTCTATCCAATCAGATCTGAAAGATTCCAAGTTTTGAAAATTAGGGTTTCTCTAACAAACCCTATATCAACCAGCTCCGGAACCAGGACGGAAACCTCAAATCGGTAAGATCTAATCTTTTGCTATTTAGAGTTGAGGTTCTCATTTAAAGATGATTAATCACACCAACTTGATGAAAAGCTTGGTGAAGCTGACAACTTCCAAGCATGGAAGTATAGGATTTCACTGGTTCTTGAAGAAAATGAATTGGACACCTACATAAGTGGAGAGGTTCCAGTTACAGAGGGAGATGAGGCTAAAAGGCTTACATAAGAAGAAATTGGTCAAGGCCAAGAATATCATTGCTAATTCAATCAAGGATCACATTATACCACAAGTGTCTTCCCTAAAGACACCTAAAGAGATGTTTGATTCCTTGACCAAGCTATTTGAAGGGAAGAACATAAATCAGAAGATGACTTTGAGAAACTAGTTAAAGAATGTGAAGATCCAGAAGCAGAGACCATATAGTCATATTTGACAAGGGTCTCTCAAATCAAAGAACATCTTGAAGCAGTAGAAGAAGAAGTGGAGAATGCAGAAGTTGTGATAACCACCTTGAATGGCCTCCCAGGATCATGGGACTCATTCATTCGAGGAATGTATGCCAGAAGGAAGTGATTACCTTCAACAGACTCTAGGAAGAGTGCACAGAAGAAGAAACTCGACTCATAATAAGAGAAGAGAAGATGGGAGCAACTGAAGATCAAGCTCTCACGATTAAAAGAAGATCCCTCAAGCCATGAGGAATATGAAGGACTCAACTCTTTAAGAACCTCTTATCCATCCATTTGGATAAGAAATGTTTCTATTATAAATGAAGAAGATGATAAAGCTGAAAGAAGGAGTCTACCCACGAAACAAATAAAGATAAGTATTCAATTGTCATTTCATGATATTGTTTTGTTATGCATTGTATATTCAGTTGATGTATTATGCATGATAGAATGTTTGCATTAATGACAACATACTACTAATATGAATGTGATGGGTAAGTATCTTATGGTGCTATACAACTCTCCATTGCTACTATCTAGAATGAAACCTCTTTGCTGACATATTGGATTAGTGCACAATCTCAATGATGTCTTGGTAGAAATGGAAGGCATCTAGAAAGTTTCTGTGAGATATGGATGAATGTTGTATTGGATAAAATAGTTGCATGATCATATCTTTATGCATAGGAATTTACCATTATGAATCTCCTACAAGAAAAGAAGGATGAGACTTGTTCCGAAGAACAAGTGACGACAGTTCGAGAAATAATCCAAGATGAAGAATGATATGATGATACTCTCAAAGAAAGAAGAGGCCTCAGGCATAGTGCAATTATGTGACACTGTTGAGCGACATCATTGATGCAAAACCTTCCAGCTATGAATAAGTAGCCAAGAAGAAAGGGAAGGAGAGTACGGGTTCAAGAAGAATGATGTCTAGGATGCGGTATCGAGACCTGAAGGGAAGAACATAATGTTTTCCATATGGATCTTCATGATTCAGCATCCAGTAGATGGAAACATCGTGGGATACAAGGAAATATTCGTAGCACAAGGCTTCTCATGGAAAGAAGGCATAGACTACGAAGAGAGATTTGCAGCCACTAGAAGTTAAGACACATGACAGGCAGATTCATGTGTGAAATTAAAGAAGGCCTTGTACGAGCTCAAAAGACACCCATGGGATAACACATACATAAGGATAAGATATTAACCTTTGATACAAGGTTGAAGATGAAATCTTATAGAGGATGACAAGCTCATAGATGGGTGCGAGAAGAACTCTTGAAAAGGTTCAAGATAGAGGATCTTGGTATCTAGTGACCCTAAATGGATACATAGAATATTAGTAGCAGAGGAAGTTACTTGTCACTCCAGTATAGAATGTTTCAATACATAGAGTATGAAAGGCAGAAGGACAATGATGCTCCACTTCAAAGGGAGTGACTGCAGAAGATCCCAAGGTTCGACATGGTACGACAGGATGGAGAGCTTACTGATGGCTCTATGCTTTACTGAGAGTAAAGCAGATTCCAACCTTTACTTCAAGGTTGAAGGCAAAATAACAGTGATGCTCCTATTATATGTCGATGAATTGTTCCTAACAGAAAAGAGGAACTCATTAAATTTTTAAGAAGGAGACTTGTTTCCGAGTTTGAGATGAAGGACTTGGATTTGATGCACTAATTTCTATGCATGGAGGTGTGGTAGAATGTGGATGGAATCTCCCTGGGACAAGGGAATTATGTAGTAGAGATATTGAAGAGGTTCAGGATGATGGATTGCAAGACCATGACCACACCTATGGCATCGAACCTGAAGCTATTGAGTGTTGCTTCATCAGATTCGGGTGATGCCACGATGTATCACCAGATAATTTGTTCCTTGATGTACCTGACGAATTAGAGACCAGATATTTGCTTTGTTGTGAACACATTAAGACATGTTCACCTGATAGTTACAAAGCATGAAATGAGGTCCTTGAATGGTACAACTGATTATGGGCTCAAGTATGATACGAATCAGAATATTAACCTGGAGGGCCATGTGGATTCATATTGGGCAGGCAGTGCCATTGATAAGAAGAGCACTTCAAGGAGCTACTTCAGTATGAGATCAGGTGTGATCTCTTAGTTTAGTAGGAAGGAGTCCTGCATGGCGCTAAGTATGGCCGAGGAAAATATGTTGCCACTTGCTCGTCTATTTAGGAGAGAGGAGCAGTGAAGCTCCAGTATGTGATCCTGATTGAGATCTCTCGAAAGAGGGATTTCTAGCATAGCCGGTGAGATAGGTTGTTTGAGCATAAAAATATTGGCAAAGCTTGTAGGTTGCTCAGACGTAAATAGTCCTATAGGTTGTCCTCGAATGTAATCGGTCCTGGTGAAGCTCGCAGGTTATCCTTGGACATAATAAGCCCTGATGTGATTCTATGCTAGAAATGACTAGAGTGAAGTTTGAGTACTTCAGGGAGAATCTTGGTGTTCTCCATATTGAGATTCCTTCCAAGGGGAAGTGATGAGACCTTCTCACATGGTGGTAGGATTGGTTCCCCCCATGGTAAGATGTAAGTGTTGTGCCCTTCTGACATGGTGGTAGGTGGGGCCTCCCATGGTTAGATGTAAGTGTTGTGCCCTTCTCACATGGTGGTAGGCGGGGCTTCCCATGGTCATATTTAAGTGTTGTGTCCTTATGACATGGTGGTAGGATTGGTTCCTCCCATGGTCAGATATAAGTGTTGTGCCTTTCTGACATGGTGGTAGGATTGGTTCCTCCCATGGTCAGATGTAAGTGCTAGGCCTTTTTGACATGGTGGAACTGGGCCTCCCATGTTCGGATATAAGTGTTGAGTACTGCATCCAGTATGGAAACGGACTGGCTCTGTAGTGGAAATCCTTGCAGAGGCAAGGTGTTGCATCTAGTATGAAAAAGGACTGGATTTGTAGGGGAAATCCTTGAAAGAGGCAAGGTGCGGCATCCAGTATGAAAAAGTACTAGCTCTGTAGGGGAAATCCTTGCAAGAGGCAAGGTGCTGCATCGAGTATGAAAAAGGAATGGATCTATGAGGGGAATATTTGCAAGAGGCAATGTGCTGCATCCAGTATGAAAAAGGACTGGCTCTGTAGGGGGAATCCTTGCAAGAGGCAAGGTGCTGCATCCAGTATGAAAAAGGACTGGCTCTGTAGGGGAAGTCCTTGCAAGGAAAGGCAGTACATCCAGCATGAAAAATGGCTGGCTCTGTTGATGAAGACCTACATGGAGGCTAGGCCTACAACTAACATGAAAAAAGGCTGGCTCTATAGAACTTCCTGTGACCAGTAGAATTGAGAGATAACACCTTTGATCGAGAAAGTGGAAGCATTAGTGATGATCCAGACTTGATGTTGATCCAGTAATGATGATCTAGTGATGATCCAGCTTTGATGTTGATCCAGTGATGATCCAACTTTGATGTTGATCTAGTGATGATCTAGACTTGATGTTGATCCAATGATGATCCAAACTTGATGTTGATCTAGTGATGATCCAACGACGAAGACTTGTGCTAATGAATTGTGTCAAGAGAATACCTTCCTAGTTAAGAGGGAGTGTTGATGTCTTAGTAACTTCGGAACGTATTCACTTGTATATTTCATATATTGTATTTCATTGGTCCCTGATGTTCCTATCGGGAGAATCATTAATGTAACAAAGTCATGTAAAGTCAATCAGGTTAACCCTCCATTGTAAGTCGGGGCAATAGTCCCCACAATTGAGTTGAGGTTAACCCTCCTTATTGATCAGGGGGGCAAAGTCCCCACAGTTGAGGGGCACTAGGGTTATTAGACTCTCCTAGAGATGCCGACCCTGGTAAGTAATTGTCAAGTCATAAACTAGTATAAACAGAGAGTGAGACTCTCTATTTGTCACACACACACTCACCCAACTGGGGTGCATGAGTGAGAGAGGAAGTGCTGGAATAAGTGAGAGAGATTAGTTGTCGGAGATCATCTTTATGTTTTTGGGTTTTACTATTTCCATTGGTGCTCATTCTATCTCTAAAGAAGTTGTGGGGTTTTCTCCTTTATGGTTTCCCCGAGGAAAATATTTGTGTCTCTTGTCTCTTGTGATTATTACTGTGCATGTTATTCTCTCAGATTAGATCCTAGATCATATTGCTTAAATGATAAAAATATAACATATAGATTTCTGCAAAAAAAATTAGGAATCCATCAAAATACATACAGAGTTCAATGAACTTCGAGCTGGGTGCTCCTGCAACAATCAGAGCAAGCTGTTATGGTCATGTTTTCTCTCTAGTGGATGGGAGGATATGTGACAGGTCTCAAATAGTCCTTACAGGCTGGTCTCAACAAGTCCTTACTAGTCTAATTCAAACCATAGGAGTTCAATGGTCCATACAGACCATCAACTACCCTTTCATGAGATGTTGCATACTTGTTGCATTTCATTTTAGTGCCCAATACCCACAATTTGTCTCTTCATAACCCTTACATAAACTAGTAGCTTGGTTCACTCACCTGGACTTAGAGCTTTGGATTTCCTTACCTCGGTGGGTAAACCTTTGGACAGAGAATTAATATTCCAACAAGCTTGATGTCATACACTCCCATACCCTGGAATTTTGATACTAGCCATAAAATATGAGAGGATAAGGATTGCATACTTGTATGCTTACATTCCAACAAGGTTAATGTATACAATCATTTGTGTTAGACCCTCATTTGGTGGATGCAGGGATCATCTTTATCACAATGCCTGCTTGTTGAACATTTTTGGCAAGGTTGAGTCCATCCAACAAATTAAAATGATGGTTTATTCCATTCCAACACCAATATCCATTGTATTTTGCCTATATTTCAATTCACGTAGTTCTGTTTTAGGTTACTAGAATTTCTAATGTAGATACATTAGGTGATTCTAACTTTCCCTTTGTAATTTGGATCAATTTGGAGAATTATATCTTACTAGGCACATTGATTCCTTATTTGAGAGTCTAACCATGCAGGATGAATATATTGCATGGATAAGTGATGGTGAATCCCTTCCTTTGACCGGTCAATAACTAATTCAACTGCATTGTGTGTAAGACAATCAAACATTTGGCTATAACGAATCCTTATCAGTTGAGTGATTTTTAAGGTAGAGTGATTGTGATGAAGTGAGGCAATTCATTCTTCCTTTTGTTTAGATCCCTTTTAAGTTTGTTCTTCTTAACTAATACCTTGAACATGTTGTGATGAGTGAGCATTTAATTAAGAGTAATATTAGCAATGGCCATATTGTTGTAACGAATGAGCATTTCATTGAGAGTAATATTATGAGGACAAGGGATGGTCCATTGAGTTAGAGTTTGAGCCTAAAACTTGTATAACAATCCATTCCAAGTTTAACCTGTTGAGAGTTTATTTTTGCTACTTGTGACACATTATTATCAACATTTACAAGAATTGAAGGATACTAGGCATTCATTCCTTAGGAATTCATGTTGATGAAATGAACAAGATATAAGCTTATCATTTACAGATCATACACTCTAAAGGGAAATATTTTGTCTTCCTCTAGAGAATGGTAGGAATTGTAATTATCATTATAAAATCAAGGTAGTTGTTGTTAAATTTTCGACATGGATTTTTGACTCAGCCTCCTCAGGATCTCTACCTCCCCAAAGCTTGTTGCTTGGTCTCTTCTTCATTTTTTTGCCTTAAAACAACTAGATGCTTGGCCTCATCTTCATTATTCTATTGTTTGGCAGCATACTACTTGGCCTCTTGTTCAAAAATTTTCCTTTGAGCAGCTTGTTGTAGGGTCTCCTTGACAATTTTTGTCTTAGCTGCCTCAACAAATTTCTTGGTTGTAGCCATGTCTTGTTCAATTATTTTCTTTCTATTGGTCAAGACACATCTAATGAGCATGGGTTTTATATTCCTTTGTAGGATGTACTAGGAATCCTTGGGGTTTTATGCAACAATTTAAGGAAAAATTTATATCATTAGGTTGAATTACACCTCTAGTGAGTAATTTCAACCTGCTCAAATAGGAAATACTTGGAAGAAGTGTATTCTTGCACATGCAATAAAATTGTAAATGGAAAAAAAGAAGAAAATAGTGTGGTTTAGACCTTCCTTTATATACTCAGATATATATTATGATCAAGCTTTGTCTCTTAGGAGACAAGTCACTAACGAAATAATGGACATACCTGAGAGAGAGATAGATATGTAGTTATAGGGAAGAGTTACACAAATATATACCTCAAGGTATTAATCAAAATAGTCTATAAATGAGGATGAACTATCAATCCCATTGCTGCAATAAATGACAGTCTTTAAGGACAGTCATACATAAAGCAAATAGAATCTCCTTTCAAATGTGCAGAGGTAGCCTTATCCCATACTCTAGCACATCCCTTAGATCGTGGCACACTTCCATACATAGTAGCAGCCTCAAGGAGTCTGAAAAGGATCACAAACATTATATAAAGTCTAAACATGCTCAACATGCTATAACAGGTTGAACAAGAACCACAACATCCCTATTAAAGGTCATGGTAGGAACCAAGAACAACACACTTACAGAAAATTCCTTAGAAGAGTCATTAGACCACATATTGAGTCAAGGCAGCCAAAGGAACAATCATGGTTCAGTATAACAGACTCAACAAAGGTCACAACCCAGCTTAGCAGCCCAAAAAAGGTCACGACTTAGTCCAAACAACTCACAAAGGTCACAGATCTATCGAAACAGCCCACAAAGGTCATGGTTCTATCCAAACAACCCACATAGATTATGGTTCTATCCTAGTAGAGGTCACGAATCAATCCAAGGCATCCCACAAGGTAACAACTCAATACTAGCAACCTCAAAGATGGTCGCAGTTCAACATAGTGGGAAGACAACCCTTTCACCCACAAGACCAAGGTGTACCATCAAGGTGGGGAAATAACAGTTTTTGTCTTATCCGCCTCAACAAATTTCTTGGTTGTAGCCATGTCTTGTTCAATTCTTTGCTTTGTCTTGGTCAAGCCACATCTAATGAGTATTGGATTCATATTCCTTTGTATCATGTGTTGGGAATCCTTGGGGTTTTGTGCAACAATTTAAGGAAAAACTTATATCACTAGTTTGAATTACACCTCTAGTGAGTAATTTTTGCTACCATACAATAGTTGCAGTCTCATCACAAAATAGTCTATCCACATATTTATAATCTTGTCCATGCATGCCAATAATACCCATATGAATCCTAGTGACTTATGTGACAACCTCATGCATTTCTTGGCAATATATCTCATTGTTTGATTGTGTGTAGGACAATCAAACATTTGGCTGTAGTGAATCCTTTTTAGTTGAGTGGTTTTCAAGGTAAAGTGATTGTGATGAAGTGAAACATTTCACTCTTCCTTTTCTTTAGACCTCATTTAAATTTGTTATTCTTAAATAATACCTTGAACATGTTATAATGAGTGAGAATTTAATTAAGAGTAACGTTAGCAATGTCCATATTGTTGTAACGAATGATCATTTCATTGAGAGTAATATTATGAGGACAAGGGATGGTCCATTGAGTGAGAGTCTGAGCCTAAACATTGTATAACAATCCATTCCAAGTTTAACCTATTGAGAGTTTACAATTTCTACTTGTCACACATTATTGTCAACATTTACAAGAATTGAAGGAGAATGTACATTCATTCCTTATGAATCCATGTTGATGAAATGAACATGCTATAAGCTTATCATTTACAGATCATACACTGTAAAGGGAAATATTTTGTATTCCTCGAGAGAATGGTAGACATTGTAATTATCATCATAAAATCATGGTAGTTGTTGTTAAATTTTTGGCATGGATTTAATTTGATAGCAGTGGCAATGTTCTTTTAAAATTGCAGTAGACTTATAAAATATCAGTAGTATAAAATTGTACCATTTGTCACCCAGTCTCCTCTCAAGATCTCTACCTCCCTAGATATGATTGCTTGGTCTCTTCTTCATTTTTTTGCCTTAAAAGAACTAGTTGCTTGGCCTCATCTTGAACATTCTACTATTTGCTAGAATTTTACTTGGCCTCTTCTTCGCCAATTTGCCTTTGAGCAACTTGTTGAAGGATCTCCTTGACAATTCTTTTCTTAGCTACCTCAACAAATTTATTGGTTGTAGCCATGTCCTGTTCAATTCTTTGCTTTGCCTTGGTTAAGCCACATCTAATGAGTATGGGCTTCATATTCCTTTGTAAAATTTAGTTTAAGCACCCCCAATCAATCAAGCTCTTCTTAATGTTGAACTTAAGCACATGTATGTAAAAATCATCCATGGGGCTATTAAGTTTGAAAAGGACTCAAAAATAGGAAACCCCAGTTGGAAGAGAAGATGGAGTTTTGAAGTTGGTGCCTCAATAATACCATAGGAATCCTAGTGACTTATGTGACAACCTCATACATTTATTTGTTATATCTCTCATTGTATCAATACCAACTCGATCAAACTTCTCCAAATAACAGGGTAGGTATTCCTATGCAATGAAGGTTCCCTATGTATCCCAGGGATCATACAACTCCAAGTCCTTATGTTGTTTTCCCTCAATTTTGAGTACATGTTTGGTGAAAATTCAAGGAAAATTGCATAGTTATGGATTTCATAATCCACCAGCCACACCTACTAAACATAGCCTTTTAAAATTTCACCCTTATGCACATGCACTGCAATCCCTCTAAATCTCGATATGATTGTTATATTGCTGCATCGAAATTTGAAAATGATTTATGATTAATGTTGATCCTTTGCTTTTTTTCTCTATAAATTGGTTTGGATGCATTTTATTTAAATACAAGATAGGTGAAAAGAGTGGAAAGTTAGAGTTGACATATCGGTTTCATAATTGAATGCAGAAAATTGAAGATGTGTCAACGCCAAATTTTGACAACTATTAAATACCATGCATACGATGAGAGAATAACCAATGCGAAGAGCTTGATTATAAAATATGCATGTCCATGTAATGATGGTTGTGGTGGGAAGATGATGAAAAGACAAGTGATTTATGAACATATGCTAAAATTTGGTCATACCGGGATTAGCCCTTTCCCTCAAAATTATTATCGAGATAGGTTACAATTGTATAGCATGAGAGACGTAGAGGTGAAAAACATAAATGAAGAGGAAACAAACACAGATGGCTAGGTAGGAACTTTAGATGAAGGGATTTAAGTTAATAGAATGTTGAATGATGGCTTCAAGGATGATTGGAAGAACTTGAGGATGCTTCAAAACAACAATCCTTGTACTTCTTAACTTGAAAACAATGCATGGTTAGAAAAATGAAAGTGTTGACAAGTTATTGACATTTTTACATGAGTTGTTACCATCTAACTCTACATTTCCAAAAAAATGGAGAGCATGTAAAGCACAAATCACTAAGCTAGGATTAAGGTATGAAAACATCCACACATGTGTGAATGGTTGCATATTATTTCACAAAATATTGCAAGTGAGATGGGATGTCTGAAATGTAAATAAGGGAGGTATAAACCAGGGTTGAAATCAAATTCAGCTCCTAGAAAGGTTCTTCGCCACTTTCCACTAATCCCACAATTTCTTTGAACATATATATGTTGAGACATCACTGAGCTTATGCAATGGCATGCCCAAAATAAGAGCACTGATGGAAAACAACGATTTGTGGTTGATTCTAAGATGTGGATGGAATTTGAAAACAGATGGCCCTATTTCGCCCAAGATCCTCGTAATATGAGGCTTGGTTTAGCTCTAGATATTGTGAACCCATCCTCAAATCAGAGTACTAAATGGTCAACTTGGAAAGCATTTTTAATAAATTATAACTTGCCTCTAGGGTTAGAAACCAAACCATTCTTCTTGATGTTGTCATTAATTATACCAAGAAATAAAAGTGTGACTTCAGATACAATTGATGTGTATTTAGAGCCATTATTTGATGAGCTAGTAGAATTGTGGAAAGTAATTGAAGCAATTCAAATTTAAAGGGATGGTGATTCTATCCAATTCACTTTAAGAACTTATTTGTTGTTTACGATACATGATATTCCTGCATATGGCACATTAACTAGTCTAAATGTTCATGGATACCATGGATGTCCGAATTTCATCTTTAAGGGTTTTGTGAGGCACTCAAGTAGTTTGCGTATGTGAATTTATTGTGGACATCATGCCTACCTTAAAATGGAGCATCCATATCGTCGACAAAAGTCACGTTTTAATGGTCATGAAGAGAATCATGAAGCACCATTGAAAATAACAAGTGATTACATTATTGAGAATGGAGAAAAAATAATGCAATTTATTAAGGATGGTGGAATTGGTGGTAGTAAAATGACCCACTTAATGATAGTGGTGTAAAAATATTGTGCATATTCTATAATTTTCCATACTTTAAGCATATAACCATTAGGAATATTGTTGACTTTATGCATACTGAGAAAAACATAGCATTTTCTATTATAGAAACTCTTTTTGGTGCATATGATACAGTGTCATCATGCCTAGACATTCAAGAACTAAATGTTTGTCAAAATATTTGGGTTGAAAAATGTGGTGATGGAAAATATAGAAAGCCTATTGCTTCTTATGTGTGTACAAAGGAACATCGTGCACAATTCTTAAAGTTGATGTCTCATACTCGCTTTCCTACCGGATATGTATGTAGTAATATTAGAAGCCAAACTGACAATAATAGCTTAAGAGGCCTCAAGACCCATCACTATCATGTCATAATGGAGTATATTTTACCTATTGTGGTCATATCATGTTTGGAAAAGGGGCTAATATTGGCAATTATAAGGTTGGGCCTAATATTGAAGAGAATGAGTTTGCATGTGCTAGATCCTTCAATCTTTGATCATTTGAGGGAAGAGGTTGTTGAAGTACTTTGCTTATTGGAATGAGAATTTCCACCAACAATATTTAACATTTATAAGCATCTTATTAAACATCTATAACATGAGCTAGAGGATTGTCGCCCAATAAGAACGAGATGGATGTAGCCTATAGAACGCTATATGAAGGTTCTAAAAACGTTTGTTCGTAATAAGGAAAAACCAGAAGGTATCATGTGTGAGGGATATTTAATGCAAGAGGCCATAGGATTGTACACATAATATATTAATAATTTTAGTAGTGTCAATCGACGTGTAAGGGATGATGATGAAGATGAGAGAGTTGCAAGTGAAGTATTAGAAGGAAATGGACATCACTTCAAGCTATCAAATGAGGTAAGAACTTCGATGCACTCCTATGTTCTTCAAAACACATCCCCATTTGATAAGTGGCGTAGGTGAAATATTTTTTACATGATAATTTATCTATTTAATTCATTCAATAGCCAAATTATTATCATTGTTACTATTATACAAATTGCATATTTTTCATCAAAATATTTTTGTAGGGGTTTTCAGAGGAGATTTCTTTTGCCAAAGGAGTTTTTTTACAAGGTATTTTTCTTCTTATTTATTTCCAAGGGGTACATTCAAAGAGTTTTTCCCCAAGGCACTTTCGCCAAAGATTTTGTGTTGTAAGGTATTTTTTCAAAGGAGTTATTTCTTTGCAAGGGGTTTTTTCATAGATTTTTTTTTCCAAGGTATTTTTGCAAAGTAGGTTTTTTCTTTGCAAAAGGTTTTTCCAAAGAGTTTTTTTTGCAAAAATGTATTTTTCCTCTTATTTCTTTCCAAGGGGTACATTCAAAGATTTTTTTTTCCAATGTATGTTCATATTCTATGCAAAAAATACAAAGAAAAGATTGAAATAGGGACGCGTCCATCTCGAAAGTGTAGACTACAAGATTCGAATATTGGAGATGGTTCGAATTTTCCAAAATTTGATGATTGGATTGTTGATGCAATAAATTATGCACAACAACAAGGTAAATATCTAACAATCGAGGAAATTGATCTTTCACGACCTCCGCATATATATGATTCTCATTTCAATGGGATTTGTGCCTATGGTAGTCATTTAAGAGTGGAAGAAATTGACACATGAAAGGAAAATTGTGATTGTGTTGTTAGTGTTGAATTTCATCACGACACTTAAAATAACTTCTATGTTGGATTCATACAATAAATTATTCAAGTTGATTATGGTGAAACTAGTCATATATTATTAAATTGTAAATGGATCAAACCATCTGCAATACAAAATGATGAGTGGATTTTTACGTACAAATACACACCAAATATTATTAAATATCGATGAGAAATATGTTTCCCCTCTTCAAATTAACCAGGCATTTCTAATTGATGATATAACAAGCTCGGGATGGTCGTATGTCATTCAAATGGAGCCTCGTTCGAAAAGGAAATTCATGCAATGTGTTGATATAATGGTTGATGGGAAGTGTAATAGTTTACAAGAAACATTGGAAGAAGAAGCTGAAGATGGCCATAGAGTATTTGAAGAGGTAACTTTTCTACCCAATGAAGAGTTTGAGATAGAGAATGTAATGCATGGTCAGGAAAATCTATTGTATGAGGATAGTGAAGAAGATCAAGCATATGCATACATGAGAAATCAGGATTGTGATCTTGATGGCAATGCAAATGATCATGATGATGATTTGTCACCTTAACTTTATGGAATAAACTTTCACTATGTAAATGGATTTTATTGTTTTGGCCATTGGGATTAGCGAGCCAAAGGGTTGAACTAAAATTTGTATGGATTTTATCCTTAATGACATTGGATATGCAACATTTTCATTTTTGTTTTTGTGCATCTCTACATACACAATATATGTGGGCTATTCCTATCATGTTCTACTTGTTTTCAGTATTGTGTAATGTTTAATTTCTTATGTTAGTTTGCATATGTTGTTTAAGAAAGTTACTGTGTGATTCCAATGGGATCGAGTTAGTGTTCATGTTGTAAGAGTTGAATAGTTAATGTAGACAATAGATTCATTACACTACTTGTTTCATTACACTACTTGTCTCATAATTGGATGTATTTATGAGACAGATATCAATGGTTTCCATCTCAGAGCCATTGCAATTCTAACTTTAGAACTAAGTGTTTGTTGTTGTCATGAGCATTGGAATCTAGATATTTTATAGTTTTGTTTGCACATGAACTAATGATGTTTTTAAAGATTTGGACATATAGGCTATGAAGAATAAGGGGTTGAAACGTAAAAGTGACCCCAACAAAGATGAAAATTTGACAGAATATGAGTATGTACATAAATACCACATCACAAGAAATGAGGAATATTTGTCATCCCTTGGTTAGGAAAATAAGTAAGTAGTTACTCCTCATACCTTTTCATTTTTGTGCATATTTCATTAAAGTTTTATATAATACATTTCATGATGTAGGGAATATATTCTTTTGATTCTAATTGGTAAGTTTTTTGCTTTATAGGGGAATGTTGGATTCTACAAAAAAATATCATAAAAAACAAAAGGAAAGTAAATAAAGATCACTGCCATCTCGTAGAATCCAACACATATGTATATCAATACATGAATATGAAGCTAATGATACTAATGATCAGATTCCTCATATATCAGATGATCATGTTGTTATACTGTGAAACGACACTTCTTCGTTTGAGTAATGACACCAACATGTCGTTCCACAAAAGGACATTATGGATTGAAATAGCCCTAACCCTATAGATGATTTGCATCCTTGATACATCCTGCTCACTCCAGCATTAACCTTTTTTTCTTTTGAACTCACCATGCATTCACAAGTCTCCTCCTAGCAACTTGCGCACCACTCACGTGTTATTCATTTGCAACCTGCCTGTTATCCTCAAATATTTAAATTCACGAGTTTTCTTAAGTAAAGCCACGAATCATTCACGAGATGTTGTATATGAACCCATGAATTCCATTAAAATTCATTAAAAAATAAAAAATATGATTAATCAAATGGCAGTTGAGATTCGTTTGGAAACCCACCCAACTTCCCTATCCATCCTACCGTCGAATTCCTTCCTCATAAACAACTATAAAAAGATGGGAGGGGTATGAGGAAAAGGGGACCAACTTTGGATGCAAGGTTATGTTGGAGATTTCTATTGAGGTGAGGAGCAAGAGGACTCAGGTCTTGGTTTGCAGGAGAAGCTTGGTCAGACAGGAGGCTATGTAATGTTTCCAGAACTCTATTAATAAAGAATCTTTTTCCTTCCATCAATGTTTAAATGTATGCTTTTAATGTTTTGAGTATTGATATAGGTTGTAATTTGATTTAAATGCATCATTATATGTTCATATCTCATCTTGTATAACAATAGAAGATACTTTGAGGAAGGCCAAATATTTGTTGCAGATATTAGAAATTGGAAGCAAAGGAGCATTGGAGACGAAGAGGAAATCTAGGATCAACCGTCAGGAACAAGGTACACATTCTCTTTCCCTCATTCTTTGATATATGCTTGTGAAACCCTAATTGTCTGCAATTAATCCCCCTAGTACACTGGTGGCCTCAAACCACTACCATAAGGTAGATTTCCCTCACAACAGAATTGTCAACTTTGTTGGGGAGTCTAATTTGTTTTGGGGCCTCTTAAATTGAAGTCTTTTTTCAAGTTTGTTGTCTTTCCTAGTCTCATTTAAGGTTTGCAATAGTTTGTCTCAGTCGGTCCTTTTTGAACCCTTAAGTGTTTTAGGTCTCGCTTTTCTCCCTTTTTAAAATGTTTTGAGGAATTCATGGGTTTTCTATACTTACAGTTGTGTATTCCTTGAGAATTCATGGGTTTCCTGAAGTACAGTCGTGAGTGGTACGCAACATTGTCACTGTACAGTCACATTTTCCTATAAATGGATGTCTAAAAGCATAGGGTTTGCTTTCTATGAGTTTGCTTTTGATATCTAATTGCTTCTAGGGATTCATCTCGAGTGTTCATTGGTATGTGACTTGTTGCAAGTCTTTATTGGTTTTCTTTTGTAAGCCTTTCTTTAGGTAAGTTAGTTTGAGTGTGTGTTTAAGGATTTTAGATCTCTCCTCTTGGCGTATTTGGTTGGAGTATGAGTAGTTTCAGAGCTTTTAACTTCTGTTAATGCTTGTTTATGATTATTGTCAGGTTGGTTAAGTTAATAATCCGATGTTACTTATTTCGAGCTTTTGAAAAAATCTATTTTTAAAACTTGTGTAGTTCAGTCCAAGTAGCATATTGTCAAGCTTAGCAAGGTCTTCAAGGTTTATGTTTGTGAGATCTGAATTTTGAGTCTTGCTGATACATATGTTCATAGATCTAGCTTATATATGTGCATAAGTTGCATTTTTCATTTTCATCTTTGAAAAAAACATAAAAAAAAAGCATTTTAAGTGCATGTTTAGTCTAAAGTAGACACATTGTACATTGTTTTGAATTTAAAAAAAGAAAAGAAAAACTTAATCATTTGATTTGAAAGTTTCAGTACTTAAAGTTTCATTATTTTTTGAAAAAGGAAAATAGAAACTAAATGACAATGTTAATTTGAAACACTTTACATCATACTTTTGCTTTCTAGTCAAGTCCAAAAACATCATAAGTTGCACGTTCATCACCCTGAGTAAAAACAAGCCTTAGAACGCATGTTAATATTTAAAATTGATTAGCAATGATTTTCATTTTAGGGACATCACCAACTAGCTTAGGCTAGGGTTTTAGATTAGGGCTATTTATCACTATAAAAAAAAAATTAAATTTAGAATTAGAGGCATGTCGCTTAGGAAACACACTTCTATAGGAAGGTAAACCGGAAAGGTCCTCTAACACAGGAGTCAAGCACGCGGTCATGTGAATCTTGAGTTGTGGAGATACCCATCCAATACTGAGTGGAGCATAAACTAGGATTGATGTGCATACGAGGGTTCATTCAATACCACCTTTTGGTCCCATGTGTTATGTCGGTGCTGCTTGAATTCCGGGCTTGTTACCTTTCCCATGCACATGAGTCAGACCGACGACTACTTCACCGTAAATTTCTTGTAGATATGGTAACCAAAGTATAGACTAACATGCCAACCACTTCTCTCCAAAATATGTCCAATAGCTTAGACTCATTAAAAATTGTTCTATCTATCTCTTCTAGAGTTCGATTCTTCCTTTCTACCACTCCATTCTACTATGGAGTTCTTGGAGCTGAAAAATGTCTCTTTATTCCATGAAGCTCACAAAAATATTCAAATTCATTTGAGATAAATTCACCTCCTCGATTTTATCTCAAGTACTTGATTTTTAAATAGGTTTTATTTTCAACTAAGGTTGTCAATGCTTTAAACTTCTCAAATGCTTCATATTTTCCATTTAAGAACGCAGCCCATGTCATTCGTGAATAATAATTAATAAGCGGCATGAAGTGATTTTTGCCTTGTAAACTTTATGTTCTTATTGGATCACAAAGTTCCATATGTACAAGTTCCAATGACTTTGATGTCAAATATTCCTTTGATTTTAAGCTTCCTCTTGTATGCTTCCCATGTTGACATTGCTTGCAAATAGTGTTTGAAGGTTTTGTGATCTTTAACATGTCTCTCACTACTTTTTTAGTGCTAATTTTCACTAGATTATCAAAATTCATATGGACCATTCTTCTATGCCATAACCAACTTTCATCTATTTGTCCGATATAGCATTTTTTCCCTTTGATTTCATTAAGAATATGTATATTATTTGAAGTTCTAATTGCATTTTCCACTCATTTTTTTGATCCTATCTTTCTTATCTCACATCAATGAGAATAAAATGCGAGAACATGTCCTTTATCACACATTTGACTAACACCGAGTATATTATATTTCAAAACTTCAACATACAAGACATTCTCTATTTTATCCCTTCCACTATTAATACTAAGAGTACCTTTTCCAACTATCCTTGTGGTAACATGATCTCCAAATGTTACATTGTCTTCATTTACTTCCTTTAAAGTGAGAAACTTGGTTTGGTCCCCTATCATGTGGCTTGAGCATCCATTGTCACTATACCATTGATTTCCTTTATTTTGGGCATGAAGTCCAGTTGTACATGCATGGATTTCTCCTTCTTCTGCTTTACTTGGTCCTACTTCTTTTTCCAAACTTTTGTGGATTCTTTCTTTTGTTTGGCAAGGGTGTCTTCTTTGTTGTTTTGTCTAAGGGATTCTACAATGTATCTTCTAAAAAAACATGCTATGTGGCTATAGTTTTTAGACTTATAACATACACCATTGTAATCAAATAAATGGGGAAATGAATTATAGTTTCATTTGAGAGAGTACTTATGTCTTTGTTCAACACAAAATTATTACATGCTCTACAATTTATTGTGTTAAGACCAAATCAATTGCAAGAAAAACAATAACCAACGAAATAGTATCGGTATCGAGTTGTGTGAGGGCACCTTCGTGGAAAAGATGTTATGAATTCGTCCTTGTTGTCCTTGTGAGGAAGGTCAATTTTATGCGAGATACCATTCTCCTTCTTCCTATTGACTTCACTTTTTATGGATTTTTTGAGAACATCAACATAGCTTCTAGGTTCTTATTCATTCGCCTTCTATGGCGACTTTGTAGCCTTAGAGTTTAATTTTTTTTTAGGATTTTTTGTATTCTTATCATAACAAAGACCAATATTGATGATTGGTGACCTTTCACAATTGGTGATGCCATCTAATATTTCAACGCTCTTTTCAAACTTAAAGCTTCTATTCAACTAAGCAATCGACTTCTTCAATTCCTTTCTTAATGAAACAATTTCACATTCTAACTCTTCACATATTTATTCCTTTTCTTTTAGTTGGCTTCTCACTCCTTTTATCCTTTTTTCTCTTCTAGTTGAATATTTAGGAGGATAATGGTCTTTTCTATTTATTCAATACTTTATGATACTTTCGCTTTTGAATCATGATCCTCCTCTTCATACTTTGCAGCTTCTTCTTTTGATTCAAATTATTTTTACTAAGCTTCTTTATTTCTCTTAAGGCACAAATGAGCTCTTCTTCAAGATCCACTTCCCTATATGTCTCGGCATTTCCTTATGCTTATGAATTCATCATTTCTTCCCCAATTTATTCATTATTAAAAGCATCAATATTTGTTTTGATGTACATAAAGAGGGTTTCTTCTCTATCACTACCAAAATTTCTTTCACTACTCTCTTCAAACGAGTCACTAACCCCTTTTGGGTAGGACTCTTCTTTAAGATTTTTTTTTATTTTAGTTTTTTCATGATTGTTCTATTTGTGGTTCCTTTTGTGTTGATATTGTTTGCTCCCTTTATTTACATTATGGTATTATCCATAACCACTATTTTCATCCTTTGCATATGGACACTTAGCCGAAAAATGTGCTACTCTCCCATAGTTCAAGCATTTTCTAGATCCCTTTTTGAGCTTTCTCACAAAACGTGATTCCTTTGTGTTTGATTCACAACTAGAACAGTCATTTTATTTGTGGCTTTGTTATGCTTTGAAAGTTGTTTATTTCTTTGATGGCTTTCTTTTTTAGTCCTCTTTTCATATGCGGTGATAATCTCATGCAATATCCATTGTCAATTTATCAAGATCCTTTATTTATTCAATAATAAAAAATTTGACATCAAATATTAAGGGAGTGACCTCAACACCTTATGTACAATCATCAATTATTCAACCTTTCAGCGAGTCCTCTGATGGTGTTGACCATTTCATCCACATGGAGGAGATAGGGTGCAACATTTTCTTCCTTTTTCATTATCAAAGTCTCAAATTGTCCCCTATGAGTTTGGAGCCTTTCCCCTTAACCTTTTCATTGCCCTCATAGATATTTTGAAGCTTGTCCCAAATTTCTTATGTTGATTCACAATGCATCAAATTAACAAACTTGTTTTTTGATAGAATGTACAAGATCACATCCATGGCTTTTGGATTATTTTCACTAGGATTTTTCCCAATCACATCTATTAGTGGGGTTGTTAGGGATGTATAACTAGTCACGACCGATTCTCAAACATCAAACCTAAGATCCATTATATATGTTTGCAGCCTTATGCTCTAGAATGCAAAGTTGGTTATTTCAAACAATGAAGCTCTATTTGTGGAGAAACCTAATTGATCGGCTATGTGTGCTTCTGAGATATACCTTCTAGTTGTTAGACTGTTTTTGAAGGAACATGCTCCAATACCAATTGTTGAACACACATTTATACTAATAGTGGGGTGAATCAATATAAGACAATATTTTCACTTATTTAAGTTCAATTACCAAAATAAACCAATCACACATATATCTATCAATTACAAAACACGGAACACAAGAATTTTTTAGAAACCCTTACAAGAGAAAACCAAAAAAAACTTCTCTTCATAATTCTTCATAGGCGTCAACGTACCATTACAAATATTCGTAGGCCCCAACCTACCAGAGACAACAATCCCCACTGATACAAATCTTTGTAGGCGCCAACCTACACTTACAAATATTCATAGGCACAAACCTATTGTTATGGATCTTCATAGACACCATCTTACTATTACGAATATTCGCAGGGAGCAACTTAGCAAGAGACGCCAATCCCCACTACTAAGCACCAACTTAGCAAGAGACACTTTATTTGAGCATCGCAAACATTTTAATTACGATTCTTGCTTCCTTGAATCATACTTCTTTGAATAATCGTTCATATTTCCTTTTCCATTTTTTTCTTGCACCTTCTTCACACATGCATACTTCTTATTGAGAGATTCCTCTTAGAATGATATATGTTTTCCTCTCACACACTTTCCCTTCAAATCTTCTTCAAATATATATATATATATATGATACCATTCATTAAGAGTTGTGTCTATTTGAAAAGACACATTGACCTTTAAACAAAAAATTAATTTACTTTTTTTTACTAATAACCCCATGGTCTGGAAACCAACCCAAGGTATTACGTATAAGAGACCTTTAAGTAAGTAATTAATTTATTTCCTTTTTTACTAATAAATCCATGGTTTTGGAAGCCCACCCATGGTATTTTCCTTTGACATAAATGACGATTTTGCTAACATTGTAACCCAAAGAGAAGAATCTCTACTTACCTAATCGATGACCAACTTAGCCAATTTTGCATGCAGGCCATGAAATCTATAAGTTGCCAACTCCTCTATTAGCAACAAAAGTTGGTGGGAAAAATATCCACCCAACCAACAACTAGCAGAAGTTGTGGCCCCTGAGCCCTAAAAAATAACCCTATGTCTTACCACGTGAGACCTTATTCTTTTACCTATCAAACTCTATACAACAATATCCTTTCTTTAAGCTCCCTCTCCAATAAATGCACTCACAAACAACATAAAACCAACACAAAAAAGAAACAAAACCCCAAAATCAACCAAAAAGGATAGAGCACCCACCTCTTGGACTTGCCCCATTTTTATTACTTAATTTGCATATTTTACTCAATTTCTCAATTTTTGTATGGATGACACGCTTGTTAGTCGTGCACCTAAATTAAATTGCAATGCATATATTCCCTTTTATTTCACATATTAATTGACCTTTTCACTACTTCCATATGTTATTTATACATATAATATCTCTATTAACTCAAATCACAAATGACAGATTAGGAATAATGAAGGAGAATTTAAAGCATGGATGGCTCAATAAGATAAATATTTATCATTCTTTGATGGAGCGTTCAAAAGAAACTTAGGGGTGGTAGTTGCGAGGGGGGTCATCATCATTCTTAGAGGAACTTAACAAAGCAACTACTTGTGGGTTTTAGGAAAGGCATAAAATATTCAAGTAGAGGCCTAAGCATTCCTTCAAGGAACCATAGTCACTTCCTTATTAAGAATAAGGAAACTAATGGTGTTTGGGGACTCTGTCATGATTATACAACATTTGCACTTCAACTATTCCATCAAGGATAGCACCTTGGCACAAATTGTCAAGAGCACAAGGAAATAAATACAATGTTTTGAGGAGATATGTTTACATCAATTCTCTCTTCTCTCAACATCAACACTAATCATATTTCCAATCTATACACTAGATTGCATGAAGGTAATTAAAATAATGGGGTATTAACATTTAACCCCATCCCCTAAATCTCATTTAGTTCTCATACATGAAAATTACACCATGAGAGGGCCATGTCGCATTAACTTTAATTCATAGAAGGGATTGAGGTATGAAGCATTTAGGAGAGCTTCGTCTCCACACATGTTTAAAGCTCAACATAATAAGGTCTATCAAGCAATAAGTTTCAACAACATGCATGCATTTGGGATTTCACCCCACCACTAGTCCTATGAATGGTTTAATGTGGTATATATTGCTCAGACTAAGGCTCCTATATTTCTCTCCCAGTTAGTGGATATGGGTTACATTCCATTTTTTCTTCGATTCTTTTATTTATCTTCATGCAAATTGGTTGGTAAACTCTAACATATGAGATTCCATTCATTATCTTTGCTTAGTATATGTATTTGGCCTCAGGGAGGATCTCAATCTATGTTTCATCTTCAATGGGTATCTTGGAAATGGGTTTTATCTTGTTATTTCAATTTGGGTTTTGATTCTCCTCAATTTGGAGGTCCCTTTCCTATGGGGGTATCAATTTGTCCTCTATATTCAATGATGGGTTTTCTTTGGTCATTCACTCACCTTGGTCAAGGAGATAATTGTAGTATGTAGTGTGAATAAAACTACCCTACCTATCATCGAGACATTCGAGAAATGAAGGTTTATTATATGCTAGGAGGACCTCATCAAGGGCAATAATAACTCAATATTTTCTATCACAACCAAGACCTATGAACTTAATCACTTATGGGACTCTCAAAATGTATTATAATTAACATTTGGTGCAACATATAAAAATAAAATACAAGATATGGAATATTAATGTGCTTAGTTGAAGGCCATGGTTCTAGAACTTAGAAAAGTCTCATCCTTTTTTGTTTCAAACCATCTCTTAGTCGGATCCATTCCAATGTCACAAGGGGAAGAGGAAACAATATACCGTCCTCAAGATGGCATGGATGTGAAAAATCTAGAAGCGAACCTACATAACCAAGCCTTAAATGAAGCGATAAGCAAATTTGTTTTCTCTTAAAATTATGTTAATCTATGTTTTGCAAATGCCTATTGCTTATAGGATTTTTTGTTGTGGTATATACTACTAGCATAAACATATTTTGTTTTGTATAATTCGTCACTAAGTTTCATAGGACAAGATACACTGGCATGAAAAGAACATAATCTTTTTGGAACTATTGCACACTCCTTTTATTTTTATTATCTAGCTATTCAACCTAGTTAGAATAGCCTTTAATACAAATCATAATTCATTTTTGTTTTTTTAAGACTTGCCATGCAACTACCCAATACACAAACTACCCATTGAACTTAAGTGTCTTTGCTCAAATTCTATTGTACATTGCTTCCTAGAAGCCAATTTTGTCGCAATCCAACCTTCACCAAGAAAGTCACTCAACTATCACCAAGAACACCACATGACTATACAATGTTGCTACTTCTACTAATGTTACAATCCAACCTTCTCCAAGAAGATCATGCAATTGTTCAACATTATACTTATCCAAACATACTAATACTTTTGTACTTTGACTAATATACACTAATACAAAAGTATATATTTACATATATCTATGTATAAACATACACACATACCCACACACACACACACACACATGTGTGTGTGTATGTATATGTATATGTGTGTATGTATACACACACATACGCATATATATATATATATATATATATATATATGAAAGAAACATAATACTATGATTCTTCTAGTGATGGGATCGGTATTGGTCCAAACACATCACTATGAATTAACTCTAGTATTTCCTTGGACAAAGTGGATCTAGATGAAATACTTACATGACTATGTTTACTATGAATACAATGTTTATAAAAATCTACTTCTTCCAAACAGTCAAGGAGACTTTCAACCACAAACACACACACGCACACACATATATATATGTAATACCCCGTGTGTTAAGCCACGCACATATGTAATTTTTAATTGTTTATTATTGTGGCATGGGGTGCCGAAAAAAGGGTCTTTAAGGACCTAGATACATTATTATTATTATGTAAATAATTAATTAATTAAAACAACTGGCACATCGAGGATCACTAAAAGAATATGGGAGGCCTAGATCCACAATGTGAGGGGGAATGAGGACATTCCTAGCACTTTAGAACTTGTTTGGTTGATCTTGGTCCATATTTATGCCTTAGTGGCTTTATTAATTGATGATCACCCAAACATTGTACAAATGGCTCAACTTTTGATTAATTTATCCTATATTGGTATTATTGAGCCTAATTCTTGATTTAGTGGGTCTCCTTAGTGTTTGGGTGGGTTCCACTTGTTCATTGATCCCCTTTAGTGGTTTTTTAACTCCTTGTGTAAATACTTGTGTAAATCTTGTGTAATCCCCCTTTTCTATTTTGGGAAGATGCCTTGGCTTGTGTGACACCTCACCTCACTAATTTTGAGTTGGGTGGAGTGGCTTGGAGTCACTCTCCTTGAAATTCGAATTGCTTGGGTTGGATTAGATTTAACCTCTTGTGGTTGAATTATCCCCCTTGAATTGACTCAAGTTGGCTTACCATGATTTGATTTTGACCCATTGAGTTAGAACTACCTTCGTTAGCGTTAGAGAGCTAATGATATGTCCCTCGGACCCATTGATATCCCCAAGGGACATTACAAGTGGTATTAGAGCTTAGGTTCCAACACTGCGGCTGTTGGGCCTTATACAGAGTTATTATCTTATGTATATGTGCATTTGGAGTTTACAAATGTTCTTAGTAAGATCAATTTAACCTCCCTTATGTTAATAGAAGAATAAGAAATCTCACTTTAGAGATTAGTTCTTTGTATTCCTTAGAATGAATTAATATTGAATGTTTGTTGTTCAATAGATTGATTGGTAATTACTATGTGGTGCATATCTAATAATTGACTTTGACTTGATTGGTTGATGCTTGTGCATTTTCCTCTTTTATTGCTCATTCAATTGTTAATATCGAAATGCTTCTTGTAGTATGACTTATTTACTGGTACATTATGATTATGAATTGATAAGTAAATAATTGTAATTATAATAGTATATGTCCTTTTATTAGTTTAATGCTAAGTTATTAAGATGATATGGTACTATTATTATTATTAAATATTAATATGGTTTATTAAGTGGCATTTATACCCTATATTGATTTTGTATTCTCTATGGATGGTATGCTTTTATAGTCTTATTTATGTCACTTGGATGGTGGTGGTTACATGGATGAGTAACGTCCTGGCTATTTTTAGGAATGCGACACTGTCTAAATTGAGTTTCTCATTCTCTTTTTATTTTATGCATGTAGAATGTTTTTATATTATTTATTAATTATTACTATGCTAACTTATCTAATTATTTAGTGGTGGAATTGCCACTTGGAGGTAAGCATAGCTATGGGATATTTTTGTATTCTATTATTTAATTAATTTAATTTGGGGTTAGTGGTAACACTATTATTATACTAGCTATCTTACTAATTTATTTATTGAGTGGAGATATTGAGCCACTTGTCCCCTAATGGTTCATATTCTCTTTTATTTTTATTTATTTTGGTTATGGAGATGTAACTCCTTATCTATTTTGGAGGAGAATGAGCCACTTGTCTGTAATGGTTCATATTCTCTTTTATTTTAATTATTTTACTTATGGAGATGTAATTCCTAGTCTATTTTTGGAGGAAATGAGCCACTTGTCTTCTCTTAATATTATTTATTTCATTTTGTGTATAAGTAGTGTTGTAGTGTAAGATAATATTATATATATGACATCGACATAAATATTTATAATATGATATGGGTGATATGTATAGTTGTTGAAATTATATATAAAAATAGATGCATTATTATATATAGGAATGCTTGTATGCTTGTATATACTATAATATGTATTTTATTATATGTAATCGTTATTAGTATTACATGTATGTAATATTGTGAATATACTATATGTATAGAGGTGAACGTATGTAATGACATAAGTATAAAATTTGGAGGTGTTTGGAAGTGCTTGAGTGTTTGGAAGTGTTTGGAAGTATATGGAATTATTTGGGAATATTTGAAAGTGCTTGGAAGTATTTAAGAGTTTGGAAATATTAGGAAGTATTGTGTGATCAAGAGTGTTATGTTAGTATATATATGTTATAATATGTATCTAATATGATAGTATTGGGTTATGAAATTATTGCTATAATTGTATTGATATTATGGTATAACATAATAATTGTATGAGTATATTAAATATGGAATATATAGGTTATATGACTAATATGTTGTGTATATGATTAATAATAATATGATATATGATTGAAGAATTATAATATATATGTAAACAAAAACAAGTGTATGTATATAATACATAGTAGTATTAAGCATGGTATGAGTGTATGATAGTGTGTTGTATAGCTAGTAATTGTTTTATTGTATAATATTAGAAGATTTTGGTGGTAGGATGTTTGGTTGTTTGAGGTGACTATGTATTTACTTTGATTGATATGTAGTGTGCTATGCGCAAATAATTAGTAATGTAATGTATTATTATATATATCCTCATGTACAAATGATTCTGTGTAATGTTATGATAAATAGTAACTACTCGATATGATTTCTATAGCTGATGTATGTGGGTTGATGTATTTTGATTGGTGTACTATGCTAATTGTATTTTTCTTGATGAATCCTAGTTAATGTATTCTGATTATGTATTCTAATCGATGTATTCTTATTAATGTATTCTAATTGATGTATGATGGTTAATGTATTGTGGTTGATGTGCTTTGATTGATGTACTATGATTGATGCTAGTATGGCTAGTTGATGCATGCATGGTTGTCCTTGGTTGATATTACATGATCGATATACGAGTGATATAGATTGAGATATTATGAATTGATGGTCGATGTATTTTTGGATGATGTATGCATGAGGTTTGTTGTATGATTGATATTAGTTGATGAATAGTGTCTTTTTGAATGATCTCTAAGAAGAATTATGCTTTATGTTGAGATGAAAAGTAATAGGTTGTTATGGCCCTTTTTGGTTCTTAGTTAGATTAGAATTGTTGCATATAAATTTGCTTTGCTTGTTACATTAAAATGCAAAAGTATTTAGGCGATCTTTGAAAATATTTATCCTTGTGATCTTTGTTGAAAGTATCTTGCTAGGGTATCCTTGTAGTATATCAAATACCTTTGTTGAAATGCATATTTGTAAAATATCATAGTGATAGTTCATGCATCTTGTTGGAAAAATATCTTGGTGACACTTCATGCATCCTTGTAGGAAAATTATTTGAGTGATAAATCATGCAAAAGCACCTTGGTAATGCATATCACATGATCGCCTTATTTGAACACATTTCATGTATATTAGATGCATTTCATATTATTGAAATTGGTTAGAATAAGCATTAGAGGAAATTTGGGGTCTAAAATGGGCCTTATAAGAAAACGTGCCAAAATAAGTTTTTGTGAGTTGGAATTCAAGAACCAATAGAATTTCAATAAAATAAGTCAACCATAATGGTTGAATTGACATATTTGTCATTAAAAAAAACTACTTTTTGTGTTCGTATTTTCGACATATATCATTGTGTTTTTACTCAAATTTCGATCGGGAGAGCTCGTTGGATGTGGAATTTGATTACGCATCCAACGAGTACCTACACTGCATACTTTTTATGGACCCCCCTACCCCAAAAACAAGAAATACCTGAAAAAACGTGATGATGATGTCATCATCACGTTTTTTTCAGGTATTTCTTGTTTTTGGGGTAGCGGGGTCCATAAAAAGTATGCAATGTGGGTACTCGTTGGATGCGGAATCAAATTTCACATCCAACGAGCTCTCCCGATCGAAATTTCAGTAAAAACACAGGGAGATATGTCGAAAATACGAACACAAAAAGTAGTTTTTTCTTTCTTCCTCCAAAATTAATCAATATTATTTTATTATTTTAACTATTATTTTATTATTTTCCTTAGGAGGCCCATTTTAGACCCCAAAATTTCTCTAATGATTCAACTAGATGCATTTCAAGTATTTGTTTAAGAAGTATCTAATCTCGAGTACCTTGCATATGCTGAAGTATTTCATGTAATTAATTAGAAAATTTATTTTTTGAAAGATGTATTTTAAGAATCTTATTGAACAATATATATGTTTACTGCTAACCATGTGTCTATTGGGAATGTGAAAAAACATCCTTGTTAAAGAAGCATCTCTATTTCAAGTATCTTTGTTGAAGAGTATGGTTAAGTTGTTGGGACTGAGTTCCTGGATTCCCTTAGAGAGCAGTCTAGTATCCATTTCCAGAGAGGTATTCTGGTGGATTGTCACCCCTTTGCTTACTTCATATCACTCTACTAGTCCAGGTTCTTGCACAGGAAGCCAGGAAATAGGACGATGATCCCATAGGCAGTGGAGGTGGATAGGAAAGCAGTAGTGGAAAGCATTGAGGTTCTCAGAAGAGGTAGTTCTGAGAGTTGTTAAACTGATTGCACTCTTCTTATGGGAGAAACATTGTCCCATTGAAGCTAGTTGCCCAAATTTGAGATAAGTATTCTCTCATGTGCTATTCAAGTTGTTGTATTTTGTATAGGTTCCATGGTGATTGATTTATGCTATCTTTATTTTTATCACCTCACTAGTTAAAGAATACTCTTATATCATGTATCGCACATTTTTATACCTGATGTTAATCATATGGTTGATTGAAATATGATTTTCAGGTGAATGTATCTTTGTTGATATTTGAATACCCTGTAATGGGGATTGAATATTGACCCTTGCTATTAGTCTTGGTTCTCACACAAGAAGCCAGAAAATGGAATGGTGATATCTTGAGTAACAAGTTAAGTGAAGGAATTCATATCCCATAGGCAGTGGAGACAGACAAGAAAGTAGTAATGGGAAATATTGTGGTTTCTCGGAAGAGGAGTTTCGAGAAGTACTACTTAAAAACTAAAGGTAGTGATCCCTTTGAAAGTTGTAAAACCATGTATGTATTATGCATCGAGGACTATGCATGGTTTAAGGGGGAGGGGATGTAATACCCCGTGTGTTAAGCCCTAGACATATGTAATTTGTAATTGTTTATGATTGTGGACATGGGTCTTTAAGGACCTAGAGACATTATTATTATTTTGAAAATAATTAATTAATGAAAACAAATGACACATCGAGGACCACTAAAAGAGTATGGGAGGCCTAGATCCACAATGTGAGGGGGAATGGGGACATTCCTAGCACTTTAGAACTTGTTTGGTTGATCTTGGTCCATATTTATGCCTTAGTGGCTTTATTAATTGATGATCACCCAAACATTGTACAAATGGCCCAACTTTTGATTAATTTATCCTATATTGGTATTATTGAGCCTAATTCTTGATTTAGTCGGCCTCCTTAGTGTTTGGGTGGGTGCCACTTATTGATTAATCCCCTTTGGTGGTTTTGTAACTCCTTATGTAAATACTTGTGTAAATACTTGTGTAAATCCTTGTGTAACTCTTGTGTAACCCCCCTTTTCTATTTTTGGAAGATGCCTTGGCTTGTGTGACAGCTCACCTCACTAATTTTGAGTTGGGTGGAGTGGCTTGGAGTCATTCTCCTTGAAATTTGAATTGCTTAGGTTGGATTAGATTTAACCTCTTGTGGTTGAATTACCCCCCTTGAATTGACTCAAGTTGGCTTACCATGGTTTTATTTTGACCCATTGAGTTAGAATTACCTTCTTTGGCCTATAAATACATGTTTGATATCCTTGGTTTGGGGGTTTTTTTTCATGGTTATTTTATATGTTTATTGATTATGGTTGTTCATACCTTCTATGTTCCTTTGTTTCCACTACTTGGATTTGTTCTTGACTTGAACATAGATCCTTATGGTGAATGGTGATATCTCGATGGCCTAGGGGGTCTGGATTACCATTGCACCTGGTAGTGGGGTGGAAGAGGAAGTATGCGGTGAGGAACAAAGTTTTGGATTCTCAAGCTCATACTTGAGTTATTCTTCAGTGCACCTCTATTGTGGATCTGTGGCCTCATATCGGGGGTGGCATGTCAAAGTGAGATCTGGCTTGGCAGTGCCAAAGGCTAGGTGGAATGTGGCCCGGATGATGCCAGTTGCGCATTGATAAGATAAGTGATCTATCTCATGTTTATTTAATTTAATTGGATCTGATATGATTTATTTATGGATGCACATGAAATGTTTGATGAAACGTATGAGTTATTTGTGGAAGAAATTTCTCATAGAATTCAATCTATTTATGCAAGTAAATTTTATGAAGGAATTGGAAACTAGTTTTTGGGATTTTGTGCACAAATTGTTCGAGAAAATAATTATTTGGTACCTCTGATACATAACTGATATTTCTTCCCCTTTCCATTATATACTGTGTATTTTGATGGTGCAGTATCCTCAGAATGGTTTAAGACACTTCTCTTTGATGCTTCTACCTTTTATTCGAAAACTAGTTCTTTGATTGGACTATTTGGCATAGTTTGGAGAATTATCACATGAAGTGTTTGTAAAAATGCCCGAGTGTTACTTTTATGTTTATATCTGATAAATAATATTGAAATTTGTGTGAGAATGTGAGGATAAATCTTCTTGGTAGTGGTTGGGAAATGTCTACCGAAATTCTAGATCAATTTCCAATTTCTAGCTCCTTCAATGGAACTATTTTGAGTAGATTTGTGACTTTGCATATGAAGTGTTTGAATGAGATATACCTCTGTTATGAATGATAAAAAATATTATTTAAAGTTGGAATTTCATTTGAATTATTCTACGAGCCGTGGATTTAAATATTCTAGTGATTCCTAGAATTACTAGTCAATTCAGATGAGTAGAATTAACTTATTTTGTGGATTGTTTAATGGAATGTATATGGCTGGAAACCTACTGCCATGTGACTATAAGTGATCCTTGATATGCTTTCCATGAGATACAATAGTCATATATCTCTCTTTATTTGTCATTTGGAAAGTTCAATTGAAAACTATGTACATTGCAGTGAAATTAACAAATAGTTTTTGGATTCGAATCTTTGTTTTTGGTAAAGGATGAATGTACAGCCATATGCTCTGTTATTGGTGCTTTACTTGTGCTGTAGAATGTCATTTTCTAGATCTGTACCTTCACCTCGGTGTGCCTCAAAACTCGGTACCATTGGTTTGATTGAATTCCTAACATTGATTATTAACTAGTTGTATTGATTGAACTTGAACTATCCTTCTTTTATGTACTCGGATAAGATATGCAAAAGTACTTTATTTTGTTGTACATGCATGCTTAAATATGTGTATAATGGCTGTAGGTTCACTTTTTGGTTCATTGGCATGGTTGTGTGTCGAATTTGTGCAAGACTAGTGGTTAGTATTGAACAACTAGTTAACTAGTTCTTGTGGAATCATATTCATAATTACTATGTTTAATTAATTGGAAAATAGTAATTATCCCCGACTTACATGTTATTAGGTGTTAATTAGCCATTGGAATTGATAAACAGTGGTTAAGTGATAATAATAAAAAAATTATAATAAGTACCATCAATTATGCGCTAATTGTTGTTAAGTATCGTAATTGGAACACTAATTACTATGTAATCATGATTAAGAGTAAATGGAATTTAGATGTGGAATTTATGTCTGAATTGGATTGGAATGGATATGTGATGTTTCTAGAAGGTGTTAGTAATCATTTCCAGCCCTTGGATCGGATATTTGAATAATTATTGAATTTATTTGTAATTAAAAGGACTTTGTCATGAAACAAATATTGAAAAATGAATTTTAATATTTGTTTAACTAATCCATTGTGCTAAAATTATATAATTAGCATTATAGAGCTAATGATATGTCCCTTAGACCCATTGATATCCCCAGGGGACATTACAAGTGGTATCAGAGCTTAGGTTCCAACACTGCGGCTGTTGGGCGTTCTAGAGAGTTATTATCTTATGTTTATGTGCATTTGGAGTTTACAAATGTGCTTAGTAAGATTAATTTAACCTCCCTTATGTTAATATAAGAATAAGAAACCTCACTTCCAAGATTAGTTCTTTGTATTCCTTAGAATGAATTAATATTGAATGTTGGTTGTTCAATAGATTGATTGGTAATTATGTGGTGCATATCTAATAATTGACTTTGACTTGATTGGTTGATGCTTATGCATTTTCTTCTTTTATTGCTCATTCAATTGTTAATATAGAAATGCTTCTTGTAGTATGACTTATTTACTGGTACATTATGATTATGAATTGATAAGTAAATAATTGTAATTATAATAGTATATGTCCTAGTATTAGTTTAATGCTAAGTTATTAAGATGATATAGTACTATTATTATTAAATATTAAT
Source organism: Pseudotsuga menziesii (assembly GCA_001517045.1). Lineage (NCBI taxonomy): Eukaryota > Viridiplantae > Streptophyta > Pinopsida > Pinales > Pinaceae > Pseudotsuga > Pseudotsuga menziesii. The sequence continues at coordinate 721,774 of LPNX010562504.1, read as the reverse complement.
ATGATTTATTAAGTGGCATTTATACCCTATATTGATTTTGTATTCTCTATGGATGGTATGCTTTTATAGTCTTATTTATGTCACTTGGATGGTGGTAGTTACATGGATGAGTAACTTCGTGGCTATTTTTAGGAATGAGACACTTGTCTAAATTGGGTTTCTCATTCTCTTTTTATTTTATGCATGTCGTATGCTTTTATATTATTTATTAAGTATTACTATGATAACTTATCTAATTAGTTAGTGGTGGAATTACCACTTGGAGGTAAGCATAGCTATTAGATATTTTTGTATTCTATTATTTAATTTATTTATTTTGGGGCTAGTGGTAACACTATTATTATACTAGCTATCTTACTATTTTATTTATTGAGTGGAGAAAATGAGCCACTTGTCCCCTAATGGTTCATATTCTCTTTTATTTTTATTTATTTTGGTTATGGATATGTAACTGCTTATCTATTTTGGAGGAGAATGAGCCACTTCTCTCTAATGGTTCATATTCTCTTTTATTTTAATTATTTTATTTATTTTACTTATGGAGATGTAACTCCTAGTCATTTTTTTTTGGAGGAAATGAGCCACTTGTCTTCCCTTAATATTATTTATTTCATTTTGTATATAAGTAAGTAGTGTTGTAGTGTAAGATAATATTATATATATGACATCAACATAAATATGTATAATATGATATGGGCAATATGTATAGTTGTTGAAATTATATATAAGAATAGATGCATTATTATATATATGAATGCTTGTATGTTTGTGTATACTATAATATGTATTTTATCATAGTAATCGTTATTAGTATTACATGTATGTAATATTGTGAACATACAATATGTATAGAGGTGAACGTATGTAATGACATAAGTATAAAATTTGGTGTTTGGAAGTGCTTGAGTGTTTGGAGGTGTTTGAAAGTATTTGGGAAAATTTTAAAGTGCTTGGAAGTATTTCAGAGTTTGGAAATATTAGGAAGTATAGTGTGATCAAGAGTGTTATGTTAGTATATATATATGTTATAATACATATCTAATATGATAGTATTGGGTTATGAAATTATTGATATAATTATATTGATATTATGGTATACCATAATAATTGTATGAGTATATTAAATATGGAATATATAGGTTATATGACTAATATGTTGTGTATATGATTAATCATATAATATGATATATGATTGAAGAATTATAATATATATGTAAACAAAAACAAGTGTATGTATATAATACATAGTAGTAGTAAGTATGGTATGAGTGTATGATAGTGTGTTGTATAGCTAGTAATTGTTTTATTGTATAATATTAGAAGATTTTGGTGGTAGGATGTTTGGTTGTTTGAGGTGACTATGTATTTACTTTGATAGATATGTAGTGTGCTACGCGCAAATAAATAGTAATGTAATGTATTATTATATATATCCTCATGTGCTAATGATTCTATGTAATGTTATGATAAATAGTAACTACTCGATATTATTTCTATAGTTGATGTATGTTGGTTGATGTATTATGATTGGTGTACTATGCTAATTGTATTTTTCTTGATGAATCCTAGTTAACATATTTTGATTGTGTATTCTAATTGATGTATTTTGATTAATGTATTCTAATTGATGTATGATGGTTAATGTATTGTGGTTGATGTGCTTTGATTGATGTACTATGATTGATGCTCGTATGGTTAGTTGATGCATGTATAGTTGTCCTTGGTTGATATTACATGATCGATATATGATTGATATAGGTTGAGATATTATGAATTGATGGTCGATGTATTTTTGGATGATGTATGCATGAGGGTCGTTGTATGATTGGTATTAGTTGATGAAGAATGTCTTTTTGAATGATCTCTAAGAAGAATTATGCTTTGTGTTGAGATGAAAAGTAATAGGTTTTTATGGCCCTTTTTGGTTCTTAGTTAGATTAGAACTATTGCATATAACTTCACTTTGCTTGTTACATTAAAATGCAAAAGTATTTAGGTGATTTTTGAAAATATTTATCCTTGTGATCTTTGTTGAAAGTATCTTGCTAGGGTATCCTTGTAGTATATCAAATACCTTTGTTGAAATGCATATTTGTAAAATATCATAGTGATAGTTCATGCATCTTGTTGGAAAAATATCTTGGTGACACTTCATGCATCCTTGTAGGAAAATTATTTGAGTGATAAATCATGCAAAAGCACCTCGGTAATGCATATCATGTGACCAAATTATTTGAACACATTTCATGTATATTAGGTGCATTTCATATTATTGAAATTGATTAGAATAAGATTCAACTAGATGCATTTCAAGCATTGTTTGAAGAAGTATCTAATCTCGAGTACCTTGCATACGTTGAAGTATTTCATGTAATTAATTAGAAAATTTATTTTTTGAAAGATGTATTTTAAGAATCTTATTGAACAGTATATATGTTTATTGCTAACCATGTGTCTCTTGGGAATGCGAAAAACATCCTTGTTAAAGAAGCATCTCTATTTCAAGTATCTTTGTTGAAGAATATGGTTTAATTGTTGGGACTGAGTTCCTGGATTCCCTTAGTGAGTAGTCTAGTATCCATTTCCAGAGAGGTAGTCTGGTGGATTGTCACCCCTTTGCTTACATCATATCACTTTACTAGTCCAGGTTCTCGCACAGGAAGCCAAGAAATGGGACGGTGACCCCATAGGCAGTGGAGACGGACAAGAAAGTAGTAGTGGAAAGCATTGAGTTTCTCAGAAGAGGTAGTTATGAGATTTTTTTAACTGGTTGCGCTCTTCTTATGGGAGGAACATTGTCCCGTTGAAGCTAGTTGCCCAAATTTGAGATAAGTATTCTCTCATGTGCTATTCATGTTGTTGTATTTTGTATAGGTTCCATGGTGATTGATTTATGCTATCTTTATGTTCATGGTTTAGTAGTTAAAGAATACTCTTATATCATGTATATTATACATGATGTTAATCATATGGTTGATTGAAATATGATTTTCAGGTGAATGTATCTTTGTTGATATTTGAAGACCCTATAATCGGGATTGAATATTGACCCTTGCTACTAGTCTTGGTTCTCACACGGGAAGCCAGAAAATGGAATGGTGATATATTGAGGAACAAGTTAAGTGAAGGAAGTCACATCCCATAGGCAGTGGAGACAAACAGGAAAATGTTAGAATAGTAGATTGAAGCTTAACTAGTTAACCTATCTAAGCAACCAACAACATATCATAAAAGATAAGAACATGAAAAGAAAAGGACAAGAGAACACCGATATACATGGTTCACCCTAATGGGTTACATCCACGGTAAAGTAGTCTTCTATTATCTCCAGAATGTCTTCTCCAATCTTACAAGAGAGAAAAGCACAAATAACCCAAAGAATATAGATGAAAATGTGCAAAAATAATGAGTTTATTTCATTTTACTTATACGAATATAGATAACGTAATTTTTTTTCGGTCGACAAATTTATTTTTTTGTGTTTGGTTTTTCGGCCAAACAACCTTTGTTGTAAATAACGGTTCCGTAACGGAAAAGTATTATTCGGCCGAATAACCTCTGAGACTTGAAACTTGCATAGTTTTCAGGTTTCTCCATTTTCGGAAGGTAAAATGGATGTCTTACACTACAAATCGACTGTCAGACTTGATACCATTAGTTTCGTCATTGAATCTACTTTTCCGTATGTATAGATTTTATTGTGTATAGGTGAGATCTGATATTTTTAATTTTTTTTGTTTCTTAACATGTGTCGCGTTTCGTTTCATCTCTTTCAAAATGCAGTGAAATGAAAAATATATAACTTTAAAAATACACCACCAAAAAAATTGAAACAAACATGGTCTCGTTAATTGGAGTGTCTACTTCAAAAGGGTATTTGTATATTTTTAAGTTTTATAGTCAATTGAGAGAAAAGTGTCACAACCAAAAACATGTTGAAAATCGACAAGGTTTCCCCATTGATCGAATTCAAAAAAATATTATAACTAGTATATAGATCCGTTGGTTACAAACGTATAGTCATCCTCTAGTATATTGTGTGTAGATTGTCGTAGCATATTTTGTTTTTGCATAACACAAGTTTAACAATGATTTTAGAGGCGCAACCGAACATGACTATTTTTTAGTCCTTTCATTTTATAAGGACACACTGTCAAACATTTGCCAAAATGAAATATCAAATCTCAATAAAACAAATTGAAAAAATTATGAATAGAAAGCTAACATAATTCTCTAAAAGTTTTATTTCTACTTAAAAGTGAAATTCTAAACAAAAATATCACTTTTGTTCGCCCAAAGTTGAAAAACATGAAAAAATCAGATTTATTTTCTCATAAGACCCCCCAAAATAGACACCCATCTTCATGGATTCACCCCGACGCATAAGACCCTACAAAGAGAGAATCACAAAAATAAGAGGCAGCCCTTTTATCTCTACGGTCGGCAACATCCATGCCAACTTAATTCTGAGTTGACAGTCCCTAAATGCAATTAAAATATATATGCCATATAAATGTGTTCTGCATAAGACCACCGCCACACACATGTTTGAGCAAGTAAAAGACAAAGACATAGAAAATTTTAAAATAGGATAATGGAGCTATTTTGTACATATTCTCCGAATTCGTTTGGGTTCCTACGCATCCTGTCAAGTATAGAAGGAAGACCCTTCCTTTTATGGCTCACAACTGGAAAGTCACAATTTCTTGGAAAATATGATTATTTTTAACTATGGGAATAACAATTTTTTAAAAGTATATCCAACCGCTTATAAACCATATATACAATAAATATGATTTTAGGAAAATACATTTACACCTTTATTATATATTTCTAATTTATATTTATTAAAAATCAAATCAAATTATATTCATTAAATAAATAAATGCGACATATATCTTACACACCTTGTATTTAAATAAATATTACATTATAATATATTATATTAATTTTATTATTATAATATATAAAATTTTACTATTCAAATATTATATATATATATTAAATTATAATAATTTTACATTATAACATTTATATATAATATAAATTTTAAAAGGCTTAGCCAGCCCCAACAGGTTTATCCTATTTTCTAACACTTATTCCATGTTATAACAAGGCTATAGGGTGCAATGTAGCAATGTCTGTGCCATCAAAAAAAAATCCAAGGCTTTAGCTAAGTTAAATTAATTAATAGAATATACTATATTATTCTAATTGTTTGTAATTTGTTTATTCAATTTTGTTTAATAAGATACTGATTGGAAAACGACTTGTCATATACATCTAACGAAATCTTGGAGCAAATCAATGCATCATGTAACTTGTTTTAGCAGTTTGTTCACCACGTAAATAGTGAAGATTAATTGCATCTATTAAAACAAATAGAGGATATCCACTAAAGGCTAATTACTACTATGATATCCATTAAAAGCTAATTACTATTTTATATCCAGGGAATTTTTTTATTTTTATTTTTTGAGTAGGGGAATCGGCAACTGGAGACGGGCTTGTACTCGCGTGACATGAGGTCCAGGGATCCAATCCCGCTACCACTATAAACCTAGGTGCAACCACATCGCCCGAACCATGGCACACGGGTAAATTTGGGGGGATTTGAACACAGAACCTTCCATTTACCACTTGCTCTGCCCCCACGGGCTTATATCCAGGGAAAGTTAATAACTATATTATATTTTATATCCAGGAAAAGTTAATAACTATATTATGTTGGAAGTTGACCTCATTTTCGAAGAAAGAGCGACTCGTAAACCTAAGAATAGTGTTGAACGTGTAAAAGTTTGGAACTTCACAAATATGGTTAGATTATTTTGGGCTGGAAATTTGAAACATAAATTTTTGGAGTTTTTATATGGTTATGCAAAGCTTTCAATGAAGTATTGAAATTGTAGGTAGAGATATTTAGCATTTTTTTTAGATAGATTTTTAATTTATTTTAGAATATTAGCTCAATGTTAAAACATTTCGGGAAACTCTTAGGTACTTCTTCATTTTCTTTAGGATGGTACTCGAGGTAAACTGTTGGCCCTGATTACGGGGCCTAACCCAGTGAAGACATCGAGTGAGGCCCCGACATAGCCACCCGAGGATTTGACCTCGAGACCTTCTGCTAGCATAAACAACTCTCAACCACTTGAGCTAACCCACCAAGATATATTAACAAAAAAAAGTTCTATAAAAAGTCCACAAAGCTTGCCATAGCTTATCAAAGTTTATCTTATAGCTTGTCGTAGCTTATGTTAAACATAAGAATAGTGTTGAGCATGTAAAATTTTGAAACTTCCCAAATATGGTTGGATGAGATTTGAAACATGAAATCTTGAGTTTCTATATGGTTTCGCAAAGTTTGCAATGAATTATTAAAACCTTATGTGGAGATATTTAGCACCTTTCTTTCAATATCTTTCTCTAGTATGCTTACAATAATGCAATTTTCTTTTAGAAGATTAGCTCAATGCTAAAACATGAGCTTTGAAAAATTAAGGTTTGAAACTAAAATGCTAATGCCTATATATATATGTCCATTGGGCGTAGTTTGGGTGGTTGGGAGATTTGGTTATTGCGCTCCTCACCTAGGTTCGAATCTCGTCGAGGACATTTGCTCCTTGGGAGCCCTTGTATGTAATGAAATATTAGGTTGGTGAGACGTTTATCATGATTAATGTTTCCCAAGTTCATGCATACTTTCCTAGCGAGTATAAGATATTTTCCCAAGTGGGCGTAGCCATGGTATAAAATTGGGCTTCCATGGTGAACCACTTTATATATATATATATATATCCCAGTGGGCTAGCTCAAGTTGTTGAGTGTTATAAGTTGTGAGCAGAAGGTCTCAAGGTCAAATTCTCGGGTGGCTATACATTGATATATAAGGGCCTCACTTGATGTCCCCATTGGGTTAGCTACATAATCAAAGCAAGGGGTGAGGCCCCTTCGGATCGCCCTCCATGATTTCTTCTCATGGACGTAGCAGCCTCATAAAAGTTTGTTAACAACACATAAAAAAATTATATATATATATAACTCGTCCCTTTGTTTAAAAAAAAACATACGATATCGTAATAGGGTTAAGAAGTCCTCCTTTGTTGTTATATAAAAACCAATATAAAATGATATCACAACCTGAAAAGTTTTGAAACAATTTAATCATGTGAGTCCAATTCATAATTTCAAAGTGCTTAAATACAAGTTAATATCTCCTGGGTAAAACACCACGATATCCTGGGTATGTGTATCATGAACTTGGACTTAAATCTCCCAAGCATTATCTTGCTCCATTCTATCCTCGACAAATACTACATGGGTAGGTATTTCTTGTAAACGGAAGTTTAAGGGTGATAGAAAGTTAATTACTATATTATGTTGGAGATCCCGCAAGCTCACAGGTGGCTGCGCCGATCAGTACATATTTGATGCATGGAAAAGAACTCCCAACACATAGCAGAGGGTAGCCAACGAGACAGCAAATCCCAAGCGAATCAGAACTTGCACCGCATAGTCCAGATTTATCCAACACCATGGATTAACACGGGCTGATAGTCGTAATAGCTCCGACGTCAACAAATTACCCACCAAGCCGACAGTTGTTACCTTTTTAAGCAAATCCATCCATAGTGAAAGTTGCTCCATGGAAACCACGTGGGAATACAAAACCATGCAATGAGGAGTTTGAGGAGACACATTCCCTTTAATGCTTTGATTCCTAGTCACCAAATTCACTGGGCTAGTCTTCAAATTTTTTCTTCTTCTTATTTTGCAAGATTTATGGCATGTTGCATTCCTTCAAACAATGGTTGAGAAATAATGAAGCAAAGCACAGAAGATTTAAGTAGCAATGTTAGCAGTTCAAGTCCCAGGCATGCATAGCAAGAAAGACGATATGCAAAAAAATCACAGTATATTTGTGAATCTTTTTCCTATAGTATTAAAGCAAATGAAAAGAATAAACAAGTTAACATTATGGTTAAATTTATGGTATTATATTTAAAATCAATGGCATGCTTTGTATTTGTAATTCTAGTAAACTTTTTAAAGAGTAATACATGTAACGTTTTCAGCCTTAAACAAGAGATGTATTATAGTCGGTTGGAAATGGGATGGTCCTTCTTGGAACAATTAAGGGTAATTTTTATGGGTGAAATTTTGTTAATTGGTTATTTTTAGTTTTTTTTTCAAAAAATAACTTCTCTATTTGGTCATTTTTAGTCTCTAATATGCCTATATTTGCATAAAATATGTTTTTTTATATCATAATCTTCACCAAAATTTGCACATTTCAGTGTTAATTGTATGTTTCATATTTAATATTTGCCTACCTATCTATAAACATGTTTTTTTCAATCCAAAACAATTGCCTAGAATACTATACTTAAGTATATTATTAGAATACTAAAAAAATATTTTCAGTCATCTCTGCTAGAATCCCATTTGCTGGCAATTTCTCCTATGGGTAGAGCTGTCATGTTTCATTGAACATAGGGACGCTTCAACATTGCCATGCACTATATAGGATTTCATACATTTGTTGGGTAGACCAATAGCTTTTTGGAGCAACTTCGCTTGAGCCCTACCAAGTACCTTTAGATATGGAATAAATTGGAGTTTGTTTTTTAATCGAGAGGGCTTCATAGGGACAATATGCAGAACAATGGCTTTGGAAACATCAGCTTTGTCCCTACAACTCTTCAACAACAACTCAATTTCTATCGGCTAGTAACATTTAGAATAATCACAAGTGCTGGATGAAAAACAATGGCTTCAGCTTTTGTTTGTTGTATCAAACAATTTTATCTTTTCGAACTTTAGTTTGGAGGTTTTTTTTTTAGTTGAATTTTTTCTAGTCAGTCTGCATTATTCTTTTGTACTTTTGCAGGAAGATGGTAATGTTAGTGCAACAGACTCCAAGCCCATCATATCCATCCTGCATGGCACTTCATCCAAACCTCCTCTACATAATGGCTAGAGTCTTAAGATAAGAATGACAACTTCGATTATCAAGCCTTGGAAGTATTGGAATAAAGGTTTTATAATAATATTTTTTTGGTGGAATCAATAGTAGGTGGAAACACATGACCCAACCATAACCAAGAGAATTGAGGACCACAAAATGATGGAAATTGAGTGATGTGGAAGTGTTGCAATTGTGATGAGGTGAGTTGCTAAGAACTTCCCGTAATCTCGTCGACCATGATGTGTATAAGCCATTGAATGCTGGTGCAACTATACTTTCTAGAGTAAAGAAGCAATGATTTCAAATTTACAACACAAGCATTTAGCATTAACCTTTGTTGTTGCTTCTCTTTTAAATTTTTAGCATATGTTGTTTTAGATAATTGTTGATCTTATACTTGGCGTCAGAAATAAATTTATGAGATATTCTCTTCTCAACTCTGTTTTTAATTGGGTGGTAGGATAGTATGTTATGTATATATGCATGTATTATAAAAGGAAGTGGAAGCCATGGACCCCGTTTAACAGGTAGCATTACGCCAATATGCACTTACATTGCTGTTGAATTAATTTTTTGCTAAGTAGATATTTGAAGTATGTAGAACCCTGATAGATAACATACTTATTATAGTATTCTCATTAAATTTATTTGGTAAATTATCAATTATATTTTACCTAAAGAACCACATGGTATATGTAATCTTGTATCCTAACTGGTTCGAGCATTCTCATTCCGAGTCTCCTAAGTATGTTTATGTTCCCCGAACGCTTAGTACATATCTAGGTTAGATAAAGACTTGTTAATTTTTTTTATTTACGGTAACTATTTATAGTAAAGGTTCTTATGAAATTTCACAAGTTCCTCTTTCAATAAATAAATAAATAAATATTATACAAGATTAAATTCTATTTTGAATTGCGTTTTCATTCTTACACATAAAATAAGTTTTATCTTGTTGTTATTAACTAGGGTTTATATTATCAAATACTTAATTTATAAACTATTAACTTTCATATTTATGAATATGTTACATTCTTGACACAGGTTAGATAGACATCGAGTTGAAGAAGTCTTAGCCTTGGATCTAAGAAGCTGCTCCATAAACTTCTTAAGCTATTCCAGAATAATAAGAAGCTGCTCCAAGTTAGTTGGACATCCAGAAGAAGAAGTCTTAGCCTTGGACATAAGAATATGCTCTAAAAACTGCTCAAGCTATTCCAGAATAATAAGAAGTTGCTCCATAAACTAAGAAGCTACTCCAAACCTGCTCCATAAAAATTATTACAATAGTAATTGCTCAAGAGTCTGCCAACGCTGCTCTAGAAGTCTCCAACATAAACTATGAAATAAAATTGCAAACATGTATATAATCGAAGCCTCCAACATAAATTATGAAATGAAATTGCAAACTCGTATATGGTTCCCCGAATAGCTTCCATGTTGGTGATTTACAAGGCGGTAAGGCGGCAAATAGTTTCCATGGCTGCGATTTCCAAGGCGGTGAAAAGCATGACAACTTTGTAATTGCAGCATATGAATCATGAACGCATGTCAAAAGGATTAGTTACAAATGCAATATATTGCATTAGGTGCAAATTCAATATATTAAAATTTGCTATGTTTTACTATGTTGCCATCTTTTATTTTACAATAGTATTGGCCAAAGTAGGAAACATCCAAAAAAAATTTGTACAATGCATTAAAATATTGTATAATGTTTTCCATATGTATTAATAACTCATTAATGGACTCTAATATTGATCCTTGTCCCGAGAACTTCGCTGCCATCCCTGCAATAAGACCTCGAAGTTCATAGCCAATAGAGATTGAAAAAAATTAGAATTAAATATATCATTTAATAAGAAAACTGAGAACTATTACAACAAGTTTGGTTGAAATCTAAAATCTTTGGAAGTCAAAGGAGAACTAATTGAACTCATCACAATAATTCCTAGCCTTTAGAAGGAACTAATAAGCACACATATTATACATTATAAACATTACATTTGACATAATTAAAATAATAATATATTTATTTGTTTGTCATTAGGTGAATTAATACATATGACAGGTACAAAGGTAATGTATTAGATATTTGTGGATATGTTAGAGTAAATAGAGACTATATAAGCCTACACAAAGTAAGTCATTCATTTAGTATTTTTAAAGTATTTAGTAATTTAAGAGTATTAAGTACATATGTATTATATTTAAAAGTAAGTTATGAATATTTTTTCCATTATGAACATTTATTTACCATTTAAAATTTGACAAGTAAACATGTTTATAAACTCCAACAATGCCCACCTCAACCATAAGGGATGCCATCATTCTCTATAATGTGTCTGGTTCTTTTAAAGTTGATTTTGATAGTACATTTTTGTTTTGTTTTGTATTGAGGCTCATTTTTTACATCAAAATTCCCTTGATGGTCTCGACACTTCATCGAAAAATAGAGCCTTAAATCCTTGTAGCACATAATAGTCCTCCAACTTTGTAATTTCATTTTCTATTTTATCCAAAACATGTGTTGCATACAATTGACAACATTTCCTACATGATTTCTTTAGTTGCATGGCTAAAATATTCCTAATAGAAATTAGATTTGGGATTCCCTTTACAACCCTTGGGTTTCCTTCTTGATCAATGCATTCAAAAGTTTTGCTTTAGCAATCAAGTTTAACTCTATGAGTTTCCAGCCAATCCATTCAAATGAGAATATCACAGGAACCAAGTGGAAAAAGATTTATATTTGCACAAGTGAATAGTCCATCCAAGTCTAGTGGAGTTTTCTCCACCATTTCACTAACTTTCCTCTTGATTTTAGTGGCTAGTTGGACCAACCATGATTTACTATGCTTTGATTTTTTAAAATCACAAATCTCTACAATCTTAGGAGTGATATAACCGTAATTAGATCCATGATCAATCAAAATAGAAATATATTGGTTAATAATCTTACCTTCAACTTCAACCATAGTTGACTGATGGTTTGCTTGGCGATTATCTAGCGCTGCATAGATCTTAGGAATTGTCCTTGCCACTTGACCCACAATTTTAGCTTCTTGGATGTTGTGAACATACTTTACAATCCCATTTCAATGTGCATAGTTCCTAAGCATATGGTACTCTCCACATCCCCAACATTGAAGTGGATCTATCATCTATCTTGGCTTGTCTCTCATCACCCTAGTTGGATTAGTCACATCATGTGATGGCTACCATGAATGACTTCTAAATTGAGGAGGATTGAACCTCTTCTTCCTTTTGTCAAACTTCTCATTTTTCTTGTCCTTCCATGCCTTATTGAATATTTTTTTATCATAACAATACTTTTCCTTTCTTATGGTCTCCTCTAGAGTTTGAGGTTCATCAAACTCAATTACGTCTTTATATGAGTGGGGTAACCCATATAAAACTCTGAATGTTCACCTTATCATCTCTGATATACTTGACATATCTCAACAACTGCAAAAATTATTTGCATATTCTTCCATAGTCATTTGTCCCAATTTAAGCTCATGGAACTCTTTTATTTTCAATCATAGTACATATAGGAGAGGTACTTTTCCATGAATTACTTCTTCAACCGCTTCCAAACAATATTCCTTTCATTGATCCTCTTCACTAGCCTCATGTGAACCCACCATATAGACACACTTCCATCAAGATTGAATATAGCCACCCATATCTTCATATTTCTTGAGTAGTCTTGGAATTAGAAATACTTCCTCATCCCAAGAAGCCAAACCTTAGCTTCTTGACTAGATTTTACTTCAACATCGAATGTAGGAGGTTTGACCTTCCTAAATTCTCCATGAGAGTTGTTCTTGCAAGGCATGTTCGTCTTATTCCTATGGGATAAAGAGATAGAACCTTTGATGGATTCTTTATAGTTAGATGACTTACTAGAAGATATTTATGGATTATATGTCCTATCTCTGGAAATTCTTCTTGAACTATGTGACCCCTTGTGGGAATGCTTCCTTAAGCTACTCCAACTCTTTTCCTAATTTTCTGAATTCTACCCAAGGTTAATGTTCCTATGAATGTATGTAAAAATTTGAAGCATGGCTGCATTAATATAATTATGTTCTTATTTCACTCTAATCAACCTTTCATTATGTACTCTACAACTATAAAGTTCCACCCTTAGGATGTCATGGTTTCTACAATGTCTGGGGGAGTTACTTGGTTTCTTCTACCATTGGATTCTATCTCTGCATTCTCAACATGTAAGTTTTCTCCCATTGCATTTGTTTTAGCTTCATAGGGGTCCTATGCATCATCCATTATGATGATCTCCTTGGCCCAATCAAGACAAAATATCTCCTAGCTGCACTAGACTGAATGTCGACTCTTACATGTCTCTATATAAATATAAATTTGCAAAAGTGTTCATAAGCACATTTTTTAGATGCATTATATTCTCATCAAATTAGAAAGTCATTTTCCATGCATTATGGGAAAAACCCATTTTGTCAAATTATAGAAATATCTGAATCACCCCTTCATAATCCATAATTTGTCCAATTTTATATTGTTCCACTAGCCATAGTTAAACTCAAGAAGTAAATTTGCAGATTTATAAAAAAATAATGGGGGTCTAGGGGGATTTCCCCCTTTTGGCCTCCGCAACTGTAAGGTGGGTCAATGGAAGCGCCCTCATATTTTCTTTTGGTAAATCTTTTGATTTTGTGCAATTTGGCACATAAGATTAGTTCCACTTTTCATTTTTTGGCACTTGAAATTCCATTTCCCTTGATTCTTCACATTTGATTCCACCCCACACCATTTAACACTTATCGAACATAAGTGGTTTCAAGCTCCATGGGATATTGGTTCCCGGAAACTTCTTTTACGATCTTGAATGCACAAGAGGGTGACACATCAACATGGAAGTTTTCATTTAAGGCTCATGTCAATTTAATTAACCTTCTAGCATCTTCACGGTCCTGTAGCACTATCCACTATCGATTAGATCTACACAATCTTCCAATATTGACATTATTTAAGGGGGGCCCATCATTTCTGACATCTATGCACATCATGTCTCCCTGCATCACATCTCCACGTGATAGAAGCAAAATGGGTTTTAGGCTCCTTAACAAAGTCATTTCCAAAACTTTTTTATGAGGCCGAATGCACCAGGAGGTGATAAGCCACCTTAACGGTTTCCATTTTAGGCTTGTTCTAATTAATTTAACCATCACACACCATCGCAAGCCTGGACTACTGTAAGCCATTAATCTCCACCATTGCCTGTAGGTCAGATCTTCTTCGCCTATGGGCTCCATCACATCTGAAATCAACTTCACGTGGATCTTATGTGGCTGGTACACATTACACCCTCTGCCCACATGCCCCACTTCAACTTGTACTTCCTTCTGACAAGGCTCCTCCACGTCACTCATCCATGTGGTACAGGTGGGGCCCAACTAAAATTTCCACATTCTTGAAAATTTCATAACTATGCAAAATTTTAAATTGACAATGAGGAGATCATTTCACAATTAATTCAAAATTTCTCTTTCCTCCTTATTTGTCACTTAACAAAACCTGATTTTCTATAGAAGCATTTCTAATTTCTGCATGTAAATCTAGGTTTATGGCCCATACAACTTTGATATTACAACTAGAAGCTATGTCACCAGTCGGTAATGCCCCCTTCATCCAATCCGACCAATGGAAGGGAACATTAAATAAATTCGAGCTTCCAAATTTTGCTACACATCCATATTACAAATTCACACTATTAAAAATATGTGTAGATGCATAATATAAATTGTCACGTCCCCTCCCATCGACTTTCCAACAAAGGGACATGAACTATTTTGTGGGTTCTGAATTTCACCATCCCCATGGCCATATTACAAAATTCATAACATTTAAATATGTGTGCAGATGCATAAATAAAATACACTGTGGAATATAAATTCATTCTACACATACACCATGCATATAAAAACATGTTCATCACATGAATAACAATGATAGCCATTCAGATCAAAACACAACACTAAATTGATAAATAATCACGTATCTTTTGAATGAAGTTTCCCAGGAAACTGGATATGGAAGATCAACGTTCCACCCAACCGTAGGAACTCTGTCTAGCCTATATTCTTTTAGTTGAGAGGCCACCCTCGAGCTGGGATATGTATCCACTAAGGAGGAACTAATCAGTCTCACTCACAACCATAGGAACACATACTCATGCTAAGCCAGCACACAACTGAGTTTATCAAGCTTGCAAAGAGACAAGGATATTGATAAGCTAGTGAGCTCAACCACAAAGAGACATGCATCTCAATTGGTCTTATCCATCTTTGGCACCCACAATACCTACCACACCCAACACAATGAAGGTCTCCTTCTCTGTTACATAGTCGCTCAAGCTTCCCTTCTCTCCATTGCTATTCAAGATGGGCATATAAAGGTCCAAACTACTAAACCTTTAGAGATATTTCCCTTTACTGGGTTTATCAAGCAATTCTGACCTCTGGTCTCTCTTTGACTTCAATCCTCTCTTTCATTTTTATGATTTATGGCCATGTGACTTTCAACCACGAAATTTAATTTCTAGGATTCAAAATTTGGGTCTTCCCATAGATTTTCAGGATTTTGACACTCTCAAATTTTCCCCAAGGTTTATGTCTATGGATTCTCCACTGGATTTAACAACTCACGTGAATTTCTGGGCATTTTTTACATTCCAAGGCATGGTTTTTTCTTTGGTTACGATTTTTTCTATTTTTCACTGTTGGGAATGCACGACATGCTCCAATTAGAGTTTGGTTGCCCCACAATGGCATGGGAATGAAGGGAAATGAATCCCCATGTAGGAAAATGACTTCTAGGTACCTAAATCTGAGCCCATATTCAACCATACAAATTTATAGGCTCTGCCCATGCTCCATTAAATTTATGAGCTGATTTCTCAGCTACCTCCTTACAACAAAAAGAAAGATCAACATGGAAGTTCACTTGGTTAGTTGCTTACCTTTTATGGCACATGGGATTTTAATATAAAACTTGGAAATAAATGATTTAATATCACATATCCCTAACCTCTCCCTAGTGGATAAACATAGCCCTGTCATTTCAGTTTCCTCCATAGCCAGCTCTTGGAATTTTATTTGCATTATAAATATTTACATGTTTTTTACATTTTGCATGGTTTACTAAAACATGTTCAACAATATATAATACTTTCCTTTATAAGCTGAGTATTCATTAGCGGGGACTTGGACTCGATCTCCGCTCTAGGAATCATACACTGCATATTTACATATTAAGCCAATGCATTCCACAGGTCAAAATGAGGGTATTACATTCCCCTCTCCCTTAGAACAACACTGTCCTCAGTGTTCTAAAAATGAACAAAAATAGGTACACCTCTCTCATGGCATCCTCCAACTCCCATGTAGCCTCATAGGGACTAAAGGTGCTTCCATTGCACCTTTACCTATCCGATGACTCGGTTTCAGAGCAATGTTACCTTCTTGTCGAGGATGCACATAGGTTCCACTTGGAACTCTCCCTCGAGTTCCACCTATATACAATTTCAATCAGTTATGTGATTAGGATCATGTTTATACTTCTTAAGCAAATAAACATGAAAAAAATTATCGTTGGGTAAAATATATGCTATCTAATTCAACACTTAATTTGTCAACCCAGGAAGGTAGCTTGTGAGATGCAAACACTGTATGTGCAGGCTTAAAGCTTATTCTAATTTAAGCTAACTAGATATGCAAATGCACTAATCATGCAACTACATGATGTTAAACTACATGCATGACTATCATGAGTTAAATGCAGGAATGCAATCTATTCTTATAAAAGCATGGAAACTATTTAATAACAGGAATTCAAATCTAATCTACTGTTATGCTAATCTATTCTATGAAATGAAATCGCAACAACTAATCTAGGAAATTGGTCACTTGGTCCGAAAGCAATCTAATCTAATGAAAGTAAATCTAACTATTCAAAACATGCAACAATTCAACTAAACTATTTCATGAATGCATGAACTATATGCTTATGCAGGGTTACGAATCTACTTAACCATGCAAATAAATACGAAAGCAAATATTGAAATTAATTACGAAAGCAAATCTGAAACTAATTACTGTAAAACATGAAATTATGCTACAAGTGAAAATACCAATTAATCTATCTATTCTATGAGTGAAACTACTTTATATTTTCAAAAGAGGAAACTAACCAACTATCCTACTCTAGTTATCGAACTCAATGCAATCATATAAAGCAGATTGAAACACTAATCTAAGGACCAAGTGTAAACAAATACTTTGCGAGGAATCATAAACTAATGTAAGCAAACTAGTTTAACAAATATAACCTAATCAACAACTGATTTATGAACTTGGAATGTTTAATACTAAGAAACCAAAAGAAACCAAAATACAAAACATATTATGGTGCAAGGAGGTGAAAGATAGGAACAAAACTTAATAAATACTTTAAACAATCTAACCTATGGTCCTAAAGACAAACATAAACATAATCTAACTACCAAAGTCGAAACATAATCAAAGAGCTAAAGATACAGGCTTAAATCAGATTGAAAACGCTAAGGTCCGAATGAAAGACTGGATAACAGACTGGAACACAAGTCTGAATGACAGTCTGGACAGGCAGTCTGAATGAAAGTCTGTAAAAAACAATAGAATTTAAGAAATAGTTAATCTAAATGATTTCGAGATCAGCTGATTCATGCACATGGTAATAAAATACATAAGGAACAATAATTGAACCTATCTAATCATCAAATTCGACAGAAGGATAATGTAAACTAATTCATAATTATAAAAAGAACTTGCTTCCTAACATAAAATGAAAGAAAGTGTAATGTAATTGAATTGAATTCAAAACTAGATTAGGGCTGATAGAATTAAATCTAACTGCAACTAAACTAAATTTGCAGAATTAAACTAACTAAATTCTATTTACTTGCAACCATGAAATCAAACATAAAGTTGGAAAACAAACTAGAAACAAAACTAAGTGTGCAACCGATTATTTACTTCTGGAAATGAAACTATATTAACCCACACAACAATATAATGTAATCTAAGCTACTGGAAACAATAACATAAACAATTACAATAAATCAAATTGCATAAACAGATTATAAATGAAACTATGCTATATGCAAAGAAAGAGATAATGAAAATACAGAAGAATGAATCCAAATGCAAATGGAAAAACACATAGGTATGTTCGGAAATGTTTTTCTCCCTATATGTAAAGAATTTTTGGAAACTTCCCATGATTACGGTTAAATGGGTCCATTTGGAAAGTGGGTTTCGAACCTTTTCCCAAAATTCCTTATGGTTTGCTCACACTAGTCTCCCGAATTTACCTCCTGAACTGGTGACGGGAATGTGATTGAGATTCGTGAATTGAAGAAGATGGAAAATGAGCAAAGGTAATATCCTTGAACAAGAACGTGAAAGGGAAAATAGCAAACGTAAATGAGCAACAATGCAAAAGGAAAACGACAGAATATAAACACGATGGACAAAAATGCAAAGGAAAGACAGTGAATGGGCAGAAACGTAATGGTAAAATGTAAAGGACAGAGCATAAACTTGGAATTAACAAAATTAAAATACAGAAACAAATTTACTTAGCTGACAAACACAAACATAGTTGAACGAGATCGATCTTGCACAAAAAGAAATGCACACTTGTCGCTGAGGGGCCCTCTCAGGTGACAGTGGCTTCACATTCATGAACTAATCAGTCACCAACGCATAAAAACGAATTTGAACCAGAAGCAGCAATTCAATATTATCAAAAAATGGATTTGTACACTAGGAACCCATCTCGAGAACTGTAGGGTCTAATTTATACATGAACAACCCAGTGGAGAAGGATAGAGTCGAATCCTCCAATTTCCTGAGTTGCTACAACTAGTTTCTAAATTTAGAAAACGACCAACCACGTTTTCTTGAAAAGTTGGTTTCAGAGAACCATGATTTTCTCCCAAATGGATTTGAATTTTGTGAAAATTATTCTAAGTGACCGAAATGGGCCTATTCTGCACAAAACCCATGTGCCAAAATTTTTAATTTCACCTCTGTTTTCCTGAAAATATATCCCGAAAATTTGCTGTCTGTTAAAAACACGTGGTCAGAATGGGCGTCTGGATGAGTGTCTGAATGACCTGTAACTAAAATTTGTTCATAAATCCGGATTTTGAGCAGATTTTTTGCTGAGTTGTTTGCCAAATAAAATGTTGGGTGCTAGATTTACGTTGTGACTGAGTTTAATTGGTTGTATGCTGGATTTTACCAATCTTCTTCCTTCCCATCCTCATGAAACGTGCACGCCTTCCTTTTCTCATAATTTCCTGCATCAAAATAAATAAATTACATATTAGTCAAAGTTTTGTGAAATCCAAACAAAATAATTCATAAGTGTCATCCATATTATAAAGTGAAATAAAGTTCCATTAATATGATAAAGTGAAAGCAAGTGCCATACATATTATATTGGTTTAATGATTTTGTTTGTTTAATCAAATGTAGGCTATGGAAAGTCAATGAAACGTGCACCTCCCTTTTATAGCTAATGGAACCAATGTTTTTAAATATTTGTGTAATTTCCATGCTTAATACATTTCCACTTAAAACATTTAAAATATTTTATTTTATGGATGTTTTCAAATTTGTTTTATTTTGGATTTAAACAAATTATGTTTTAAAAAGATTAGTATGTTAATAATAATCCATTTTTTAATATTTCATCTATTTTTATTTATATTGTTACAAACTTATCATCAATTCCTGGTTATGATTTTCTCATGTAGGTTTGACAGGACTAACTAGA
Source organism: Pseudotsuga menziesii (assembly GCA_001517045.1). NCBI lineage: Eukaryota > Viridiplantae > Streptophyta > Pinopsida > Pinales > Pinaceae > Pseudotsuga > Pseudotsuga menziesii. The sequence continues at coordinate 701,940 of LPNX010562504.1, read as the reverse complement.
AGTGGAAGACAAAGATATCACAGGATCAACAAGAGCCAAAAGACAAAGGCAAGCCAAACTTAGTGAACCAATGCAATCAAACCTAGTGCATAACTCATGATCAGAAGAAAGGCCAGATGGAGTACTGAAATGCTTACGACTTACACAATTATTGCATTTAATACATTGAAAATAACATATTAGGCTCACTTTACATTTACGATATTTAATTAAAAAAAAAGTAAAAGATAACCTTATTGAACATAAATGTATTAAATCATGGTGTTGCAGCTGCAACTATTTTCCTAATTTTTTTAAATTTTGGGCCCTCCTTTTAATTTCATTTTTCCTGGGATTGTTTGGATTGCTGAACTCTGTTTTTGTTTTCCCTCTGCTACAAATTTGGATTGTTTAAAGTTAAAGTGAGGTCAACTATTTTCATGCTTATTTTGCAAGATTTATGGCATGTTGCCATTCCTTCAAACAATGGTTGAGAAATAATGAAGCAAAGCACAGAAGATTTAAGTAGCAATGTTACAGTTCAAGTCCCAGGCATGCATAGCAAGAAAGACGATAGGTAAAAAAATCACAGTATATTTGTGAATCTTCTTCCCATAGTGTTAAAGCAAATGAAAAGAATAAACAAGTTAACATTGTGGTTAAATTCATGGTATTATATTTAAAATCAATGGCATGCTTTGTATATGTAATTCTAGTAAACCTTTTAAAGAGGAATACATGTAACTTTTTAGCGTTAAACAAGAGATGTATTCTAGTCGGTTGGAAATGGGATGGTCCTTCTTGGAACAGTTAAGGGTAATTTTTAGGGGTGAAATTTCGTCAATTGGCTATTTTTAGTTTTTTTTTCAAAAAATAAATTCGCTATTTGGTCATTGTTAGTCTCTAATATCACCTATATTTGCATAAAATATGTTTTTTTTATCATAATCATCACCAAAATTTACACATTTCAGTGTTAATTGTATGTTTCATATTTAATATTCGCCTACCTATCTATAAACATGTTTTTGGCAATCCAAAACAATCGCCTAGAATACTATACTTAAGTATATTATTAGAATCCTTTAAAAATATTGTCAGTCATCTCTGCTAGAATCCCATTTGCTGGCAATTTCTCCTATGGGTAGAGCTGTCATGTTTCATTGAACATGGGGACGCTTCAACATTGCCATGCACTATATAGGATTTCATACATTTGTTGGGTAGACCAATAGCTTTCTGGAGCAACTTCGCTTGAACCCTACCAAGTACCTTTAGATATGGAATAAATTGGAGTTTGTTTTTCAATCGAGAGGGCTTCACAGGGACAATATGCAGAACAATGGCTTTGGAAACATCAGCTTTGTCCCTACAACTCTTCAACAACAACTCAATTTCTATCGGCTAGTAACATTTAGAATAATCACAAGTGATGGATGAAAAACAATGGCTTCAGCGTTTGTTTGTTGTATCAAACAATTTTATCTTTCCGAACTTTAGTTTGGAGGTTTTTTTTTTGCTTAAATTTATTCTAGTAAGTCTGCATTATTCTTTTGCACTTTTGCAGGAAGATGGTAATGTTGGTGGTACAGACTCTAAGCCCATCATATCCATCCTGCATGGCACTTCATCCCAACCTCCTCCTCCACATAATGGCTAGAGTCTTAAGATAAGAATGACAACTTCGATTGTCAAGCCTTGGCAGTATTGGAATAAAGGTTTTATAATAATATTTTTTTGGTGGAATCAATAGTAGGTGGAAACACATGACCCAACCTTAACCAAGAGAATTGAGGACCACAAAATGATGGAAATCAAGTGATGTGGAAGTATTGCAATTGTGTGTAGGTGAGTTGCTAAGAACTTCCCATAACCTCGTCGACCATGATGTGTATAAGCCATTGAATGCTGGTGCAACTATACTTTCTAGAGTAAAGAAGCAATGATTTCAAATTTACAACACAAGCATTTAGCATTAACCTTTCTTGTTGCTTCTCTTTTAAATTTTTAGCATATGTTGTTTTAGATAATTGTTGATCTTATACTTGGCGTCAGAAATAAATTTATGAGATATTCTCTTCTCAACTCTGTTTGTAATTGGGTGGTAGGATAGTATGTTATGTATATATGCATGTATTATAAAAGGAAGTGGAAGCCATTGACCCCGTTTAACAGGTAGCATTACGCCCATATGCACTTACATTGTTGTTGAATTAATTTTTTGCTAGGTAGACACTTGAAGTATATAGAACCCTGATAAATAATAGACTTATTGTAGTATTCTCATTAAATTTATTCGATAAATTATCAATTATATTTTACCTAAAGAACCACAGGGTATATGTAATCTTGTATCCTAACTGGTTCGGGCATTCTTATTCCGCGTCTTTTAAATATGTTTATGTTTCACTAACGCTTAGTACATATCTAGGTTAGATAAAGACTTGTTATTTTATTATTATTTACGGTAACTATTTATAGTGAAGGTTCTTATGAAATTTCATAAGTTCCTCTTTCCAAAAATAAATAAATAAATATTATACAAGATTAAATTCTATTTTGAATTGTGTTTTCATTCTTACACATAAAATAAGTTTTATTTTGTTATTAACTAGGGTTTATATTATCAAATACTTAATTTATGAACTATTAACTTTCATATTTATGAATATGTTACATTCTTGAGACAGGTTAGATAAACATCTAGTTGAAGAAGTTAGCCTTGGATCTAAGAAGCTGCTCCATAAACTTCTCAAGTTATTCCAGAATAATAAGAAGCTGCTCCAAGTTAGTTGGACATCGAGACGAATAAGTCTTAGCCTTAGACATAAGAATATGCTCTAGAAACTATTCAAGCTATTCCAAAATAATAAGAAGTTGCTCCATAAACTAAGAAGCTGCTCCATAAACTAAGAAGCTGCTCAAGTTACTCAAGAGTCTGCCGACGCTGCTCTAGAAGTCTCCAACATAAACTGCAAACACGTATATGATTCCCCGAATAGCTTCCATGTTGGTGATTTACAAGGCGGTAAGGCGGCAAATAGTTTCCATGGCTGCGATTTCCAAGGCGGTGAAAAGCATGACAACTTTGTAATTGCAGCATATGAATCATGAACGCATGTCAAAAGGATTAGTTACAAATGCAATATATTGCATTAGGTGCAAATTCAATATATTAAAATTTGCTATGTTTTACTATGTTGCCATCTTTTATTTTACAATAGCATTGGCTAAAGTAGGAAGCCTCCAAAAAAAAATTGTACAATGCATTAAAATATTGTATAATGTTTTCCATATGTATTAATAACTCATTAATGGACTCCTTGTCCCGAGAACTTCGCTGCCATCCTTGAAACAAGACCTCGAAGTTCATAGCCAATAGAAATTGAAAAAAATTAGAATTAAATATATCATTTAATAAGAAAACTGAGAACTATTACAACAAGTTTGGTTAAAATCTAAAATCTTTGAAATCCAAAGGAGAACTAATTGAACTCATCACAATAATTCCTAGCCTTAAGAAGGAACTAATAAGCACACATATTATACATTATAAACATTACATTTGACATAATTAAAATAATAATATATTTATTTGTTTGTCATTAGGTGAATTAAAATAATAATATATTTATTTGTTTGTCATTAGGTAAATTAATACATATGAAAGGTACAATGGTAATGCATTAGATATTTGTGGATCTGTTATAGTAAATAGAGCCTATATAATCCTACACAAAGTAAGTCATTCATATAGAGAAAAGTATGTAAACTCTTTTTTTTTATGAATTTTGAATTGAGCTTGAATTTTAATATAAGCTTAAATATTTATTTAGTATTTTTAAAGTATTTAGCAATTTAAGAGTATTAAGTACATATGTATTATATTCAAAAGTAAGTTATGAGTAATTTTTCCATTATGAACATGATCAACTATGAACATTCATTTACCATTTAAAATTTGACAAGTAAACATCTTTATAAACTCCAACAATGCCACCTCAACCATAAGGGATGACATCATTCTCTATAATGTGTCTGGTTCTTTTAAAGTTGATTTTGATAGTACATTTTTGTTTTGTTTTGTATTGAGGCTCATTTTTTACATCAAAATTCCCTTAATGGTCTAGACACTTCATCTAAAAACAAATCCTTAAATCCTTGTAGCACATAACAGTCCTCCAACTTTGTAATTTCATTTTCTATTTTATCCAAAACATGTGTTGCATACAATTGACAACATTTCCTACATAATTTCTTTAGCTGCATGGCTAAAATCTGCCTAATAGAAATTAGATTTGGGATTCCCTTTACAACCCTTGGGTTTCCTTCTTGATCAATGCATTCAAAAGTTTTGCTTTAGCAATCAAATTTAACTCTATGAGTTTTCAGCCAATCCATTTGAATGAGAATATCATAGGAACCAAGTGGAAAAAGATTTATATTTGCACAAGTGAATAGTCCATCCAAGTCTAGTGGAGTTTTCTCCACTATTTCACTAACTTTGCTCTTGATTTTAATGGCTAGTTGGACCAACCATGATTTACTATGCTTGGATTTTTTAAAATCACAAATCTCTACAATCTTAGGAGTGATATAATCGTGAGTAGATCCATGATCAATCAAAATAGAAATATATTGCTTAACAATCTTACCTTCAACTTCAACCACAGTTGACTGATGGTCTGCTTGGCAGTTATCTAGCGCTGCATAGATCTTAGGAAATGTCCTTGCCACTTGACCCACAATTTTAGCTTCTTGGATGTTGTGAACATACTTTACAATCCCATTTCAATGTGCATAGTTCCTAAGCATATGGCACTCTCCACATCCCCAACATTGAAGTGGCTCTATCAGCTCTCTTGGCTTGTCTCTCATCATCCTAGTTGGCTTAGTCACACCATGTGATGGTTACCATGGATGACTTCTAAATTGAGGAGGATTGAACCTCTTCTTCCTTTTGTCAAACTTCTCATTTTTCTTGTCCTTCCATGCCTTATTGAATTTTTTTATTATCATAACAATACTTGGCCTTTCTTATGGTCTCCTCTAGAGTTTGAGGTTCATCAAACTCAATTACGTCTTTATATGAGTGGGGTAACCCACTTATAAAACTCTGAATGTTCACCTTATCATCTCTGATATACTTGGCATATCTCAACAACTGTAAAAATTATATGCATATTCTTCCATAGTCATTTGTCCCAATTTAAGCTCATGGAAATCTTTTATTTTCAATCATAGCACATATAGGAGAGGTGCTTTTCCATGAATTACTTCTTCAACCGCTTCCAAACAATATTCCTTTCATTGATCCTCTTCATTAGCCTCATGTGACCCCACCATATAGACACACTTCCATCAAGATTGAATATAGCCACTCATATCTTCATATTTCTTGAGTAGTCTTGGAATTAGAAATACTTCCTCATCCCAAGAAGCCAAACCTTAGCTTCTTGACTAGATTTTACTTCGACATCGAATGTAGGAGGTTTGACCTTCCTAAATTCTCCATGAGAGTTGTTCTTGAAAGGCATGTTCGTCTTATTCCTATGGGATAAAGAGATAGAACCTTTGATGGATTCTTTATAGTTAGATGACTTACTAGAAGATATTCATGGATTATATGTCCTATCTCTGGAAATTCTTCTTGAACTATGGGACCTCTTGTGGGAATGCTTCCTTAAGCTACTCCAACTCTTTTCCTAATTTTCTGAATTCTGCCCAAGGTTAATGTTCCTATGAATGTATGTAAAAATTTGAAGCATGGCTGCATTAATATAATTATGTTCTTCTTTCCCTCTAATCAACCTTTCATTATGTGCTCTACAACTATAAAGTTCCACCCTTAGGATGCCATGGTTTCTGCAATGTTTGGGGGAGTTACTTGGTTTCTTCTACCATTGGATTCTATCTCTGCATTCTCAACATGTAAATTTTCTCCCATTGCATTTTTTTTAGCCTCATAGGGGTCCTATGCATCATCCATTATGATGATCTCCTTGGCCCAATCAAGACAAAATATCTCCTAGCTGCACTAGACTGAATGTCGACTCTTACATGTCTCTATATGAATATAAATTTGCAAAAGTGTTCATGAACACATTTGTTAGATGCATTATATTCTCATCAAATTAGAAAGTCATTTTCCATGCATTATGGGAAAAACCCATTTTGTCAAATTATAGAAATATCTGAATCACCCCTTCATAATCCATAATTTGTCCAATTTTATATTGTTCCACTAGCCATAGTTAAACTCAAGAAGTAACTTTGCAGATTTATAAAAAAATAATGGGGGTCAAGGGGGATTTCCCCCTTTTGGCCTCCGCAACTGTAAGGTGGGTCAACGGAAGCGCCCTCATATTTTCTTTTGGTAAATCTTTTGATTTTGTGCAATCTGGCACATAAGATTAGTGCCACTTTTCATTTTCTGGCACTTGAAATTCCATTTCCCTTTATTCTTCACATTTGATGCCACCCCACACCATTTAACACTTATCAAACATAAGTGGTTTCAAGCTCCATGGGATATTGGTTCCCAGAAACTTCTTTTACGATCTTGAATGCACAAGAGGGTGACACATCAACATGGAAGTTTTCATTTAAGGCTGATGTCAATTTAATTAACCTTCTAGCATATTCACAGTCTTGTAGCACTATCCACTATCGATTAGATCTACACAATCTTCCAATATTGACATGATTTAAGGGGGGCCCATCATTTCTGACATCTATGCACATCATGTCTCCCCACATCACATCTCCACATGATAGAAGCAAAAGGGGTTTTAGGCTCCTTAACAAAGTGGTTTCCAAAACTTTTTTAAGAGACTGAATGCACGAGGAGGTGATAGCCACCTTAACGGTTTCCATTTCAGGCTTGTGCTAATTAATTTAACCATCGCACACCATCGTAAGCCTCGACTACTATCAGCCATTAATCTCCACCATTTCCTGTAGGTTAGATCTTCTCCGCCTATGGGCTCCATCACATCTGAAATCAACTTCACGTGGATCTTATGTGGCTGGTACACATTACACCCTCTACCCACATGCCCCCCTTCAACTTGGACCTCCTTCCCACAAGGCTCCTCCATGTCACTCGTCCATGTGGTACAAGTAGGGCCCAACTGAAATTTCCAAATTCTTAAAAAATTTCATAACTATGCAAAATTTTAAATTGACAATACAGAGATCATTTCAAAATTAATTCAAACTTTCTCTTGCCTCCTTATCTGTCACTTAACAAAATCCGATTTTCTATAGAAGCATTTCTAATTTCCGCATGTAAATCTAGATTTATGGCCCATACAACTTTGATATTACAACTAGAAGCTATGTCACCACTCGGTAATGCCCACTTCATCCAATCCAACCAATGGAAGGGGACATTAACTAAATTCGAGCTTCCAAATTTTGCTACACATCCATATTACAAATTCACACTATTAAAAATATGTGTGTAGATGCATAATATAAATTGTCACTTCCCCTCCCATCGACTTTCCAACAAAGGGACATGAACTATTTTGTGGGTTCTAAATTTCACCATCCCCATGGCCATATTACAAAATTCATAACATTTAAATGTGTGTGCAGATGCATAAATAAAATACACTGTGGAATATAAATTCATTCTACACATTCAACATGCATATAACAACAGGTTCATCACATGAATAACAATGATAGCCATTCAGATAAAAACACAACACTAAATTGATAAATAATCACGTATCTTTTGAATGAAGTTTCCTAGGAAACTGGATATGAAAGATCAATGTTCCACCCAACCGTAGGAACTCTGTCCAGCCTATATTCTTTTAGTTGAGAGGCCACCCTAGAGCTGGGATATGTATCCACTAAGGAGGAACTAATTAGTCTCACTCACAACCATAGGAACACATACTCATGCTAAGCGAGCACACAACTGAGTTTATCAAGCTTGCAAAGAGACAAGGAAGGAGATTGATAAGATAGTGAGCTCAACCACAAAGAGACATGCATCTCAATTGGTCTTAGCCATCCTTGGCACCCACAATACCTACCACACCCAACACAATAAAGGTCCCCTTCTCTGTTACACAGTCGCTCAACCTTCGCTTCTCTCCATTGCTATTCAAGATGGGCATATAAAGGTCCAAACTACTAAACCTTTAGAGATATTTCCCTTTACTAGGTTTATCAAGCAATTCTTACCTCTGGTCTCTCTTTGACTTCAATCCTCTCTTTCATTTTTATGATTTATGGCCATGTGACTTTCAACCACGAAATTTAATTTCCAGGATTCAAAATTTGGGTCTTCCCACGGATTTTCAGGATTTTGACACTCTCAAATTTTCCCCAGGGTTTATGTCTATGGATTCTCCGCTGGATTTAACAACTCAGGTGAATTTCTGGGCATTTTTTACATTCCAAGGCATGGTTTTTTCTTTGGTTACGATTTTTGCTATTTTTCACTGTTGGGAATGCACGACATGCTCCAATTAGAGTTTGGTTGCCCCACAATGGAATGGGAATGAAGCAAATGAATCCCCATGCAGGAAATTGACTTCTAGGTACCTAAAGTTGAGCCCATATTCAACCATACAAATTTCTAGGCTCTGCCCATGCTCCATTAAATTCATGAGCTGATTTCTCAGCTACCTCCTTACAACAAAAAGAGAGATCAACATGGAAGCTCACTTGGTTAGTTGCTTACCTTTTATGGCATATGGGATTTTAAGATGAAACTTGGAAATAAATGATTTAATCCCACATATCCCTAACCTCTCCCTAGTGGATAAACATAGCCCTGTCATTTCATTTTCCTCCATAGCCAGCTCTTGGACTTTTATTTGCATTATAATATTTACATGTTTTTTACATTTTGCATGGTTTACTAGAACATGTTCAACAATATATAATACTTTCCTTTATAAGCAGAGTATTCATTAGCGAGGACTTGGCCTTGATCTCTGCTCTAGGAATCATACACTGCATATTTACATATTAAGCCAATCCATTCCCAAGGTCAAAATGAGGGTATTACATTCCCCTCTCCCTTAGAACAACACCGTCCTCAGTGTTCTCAAAACTGAACAAAAATGGGTACACCTCTCTCATGGCATCCTCCAACTCTCATGTAGCCTCATAGGGACCAAGGTGCTTCCATTGCACCTTTACCTATCTGATGACTCGGTTTCAGAGCAATGTTACCTTCTTGTCGAGGATGCACATAGGTTCCACTTGGAACTCTCCCTTGGGTTCCACCTGTATAACATTCCAATCAGTTATGTGATTAGGATCATGCTTATACTTCTTAAGCAAATAAACATGAAAAAAATTATTGTTGAGTAAAATATATGCTATCTAATTCAACACTTAATTTGTCAACCCGGGAAGGTAGCTTGTGAGATGCAAACACTATATGTGCAGGATTAAAGCTTATTCTAATCTAAGCTAACTAGATATGCAAATGCACTAATCATGCAACTACATGATGTTAAAATACATGCATGACTATCATGAGCTAAATGCAGGAATCCAATCTATTCTTATAAAAGCATAGAAACTATTTAACAACTGGAATTCAAATCTAATCCACTGTTATGCTAATCTATTCTATGAAATGAAATCGCAACAACTAATCTAGGAAAGCGGTCACTTGATCCGAAAGAAATCTAATCTAATGAAAGTAAATCTACCTATTCAAAACATGCAACAATTCAACTAAACTATTTCATGAATGCATGAACTATATGCTTATGCAAGGTTGCGAATCTACTTAACCATGCGAATAACTAAAAAGAAAAATACTGAAATTAATTACGAAAGCAAATCTGAAACTAATTACTTTAAAACATGAAATTATGCTACAAGTGAAAATAACAATTAATTTATCTATTCTATGAGCGAAACTACTTTATATTTTCAAAAGAGCAAACTAACCAACTATCCTACTCTAGTTATCGAACTCAATGCAATCGTATAAAGTAGATTGAAACACTAATCTAAGGACCAAGTGTAAACAAATACTTTGCGAGGAATCATAAACTAATGTAAGCAAACTAGTTTAACAAATCTAACCTAATCAACAATTGATTTATGAACTTGAAATGTTTAATACTAAGAAACCAAAATACAAAACATATTAAGGTGCAAGGAGGTGAAAGATAGGAACAAAACTTAATAAATGCTTTAAACAATCTAACCTATGGTCCTAAAGACAAACATAAACATTATCTAACTACCACAGTCGAAACATAATCAAAGAGCTAAAGAAACAGGCTTAAATCAGATTGAAAACGCTAAGGGATGAATGAAAGACTAGATAACAGACTGGAACACAAGTCTGAATGACAGTTTGGACAGGCAGTCTGAATGAAAGTCTGTAAAAAACAACAAAACTTAAGAAATAGTTAATCTAAATGATTTCGAGATTAGCTTATTCATGCACATTGTAATAAAATGCATAAGGAACAATGATTGAACCTATCTAATCATCAAATTCGACATAGGGATAATGTAAACTAATTCATAATTATAAAAAGAACTTGCTTCCTAACATAAAATGAAATAAACTGTAATGTAATTGAACTGAATTCAAAACTAGATTAGGGTTAATAGAATTAAATCTAACTGCAACTAAACTAAATTTGCAGAATTAAACTAACTCAATTCTATTTACTTGCAACCATGAAATCAAAAATAAAGCTGGAAAACAAACTAGAAACAAAACTAAGTGCGCAATCGGTTATTTACTTTTGGAAATGAAACTACATTAATCCACACAGCAATATAATGCAATCTAAGCTACTGGAAACAATAACATAAACGATTATAGTAAATCAAATTGCATAAACAGATTATAAATGAAACTACACTAATTGCAAAGAAAGAGATAACGAAAACACAGAAGAATGAAACCAAATGCAAATGGCAAAACGCACAGGTCTGTTTGGAAATGTTTTTCTCCCTATCTGTAAAGAATTTTCAAAAAATTCCCATGGTTACGGGTAAATGGGTCCATTTGGGAAGTGGGTTTCGAACCGTTTCCCAAAATTCCTTATGGTTTGCTCACACTAGTCTCCCGAATTTACCTCCTGAATTGGTGACGAGAATGTGATTAAGATTCATGAATTGAAGAAGATGGAAAATGAGCAAACGTAATATACTTGAACGGGAACGAGAAAGGGAAAATAGCAAAGGTAAATGAGCAACAATGCAAAAGTAAAACGACAGAGTATAAACACGATGGACAAAAATGCAAAGGAAAGACAGGAAATGGGCAGAAACGTAATGGCAAAATGTAAAGGACAAAGCATAAACTTGGAATTAACAAAATTAAAATACATAAACAAATTTACTTAGCCAACAAACACAAACATAGTTGAATGAGATCGATCTTGCACACACAGAAATGCACACTTGTCATTGAGGGGCCCTCTCAGGTGACAGTGGCTTCACATTCACGAACTAATCAGTCACCAATGCATAAAAATGAATTTGAACCAGAAGCAGTAATTCAATATTATCAAAAAATGGATTTGTACACTAGCAACCCATCTCCAGACCTCTAGGGTCTAATTTTTACATGAACAACCCAGTGGAGAATGATAAAGTCGAATCCCCCAATTTCCTGAGTTGTTACAACTAGTTTCTAAATTTAGAAAACGACCAACCATGTTTTCTCGAAAAGTTGGTTTCAGATAACCACGATTTTCTCCCAAATGGATTTGAATTTTGAGAAAATTCTTTGTGGTGACCGAAATGGGCCTATTCTGCACAAAACCCATGTGCCACAATTTTCAATTTCGCCTCTGTTTGCCCGAAAATATATCCCGAAAATATGTTGTCTGTTAAAAACACGTGGTCAGAATGGGCGTTTGGATGAGTGTTCGAATGACCTATAACTAAAATTTGTTCATAAATCCAGATTCTGAGCGGATTTTTTGCTGAGTTGTTTGCCAAATTGAATGTTGGATGCTAGATTTACGTTGTGACTGATTTTGATTGGTTGTATGCTAGATTTTACCAATCTTCTTCCTTCCCATCCTCATGATACGTGCCTGCCTTCCTTTTCTCATAATTACCTACGCCAAAATAAATAAATTACATATTAGTCAAAGTTTTGTGAAAGCCAAACAAAATAATTCATAAGTGTCATCCATATTATAAAGTGAAATAAAGTTCCATTTATATGATAAAGTGAAAGCAAGTGCCATACATATTATATTGGTTTAATGATTTTGTTTGTTTAATCAAATGCAGGCTATGGAAAGTCAATGAAATGTACACCTCCCTTTTATAGCTAATGGAACCAATGTTTTTAAATATTTATGTAATTTCCATGCTTAATACATTTCCACTTAAAACATTCAAAATATTTTATTTTATGGATGTTTTCAAATTTGTTTTATACTAATTTGTTTTATTTTGGATTTAAACAAATTATGTTTTAAAAATATTAGTATGTTAATAATAATCCATTTTTTAATATTTCATCTATTTTATTTATATTGTTACAAACTTATCATCAATTCCTGGTTTTGATTTTCCCATGTAGGTTTGACAGGACTAACAAGAAGTGGAAGACGAAGATATCACAGGATCGACAAGAGCCAAAAGACAAAGGCAAGCCAAACTTAGTGAACCAATGCAATCAAACCCATTGCATAACTCATGATCAGAAGAAAGGCCAAATGGAGTACTGAAATGCTTGCGACTTACACAATTATTGCATTTAATACATTAAAAATAACATATTAGGCTCACTTTACATTTATGATATTTAATTAATAAAAAAAGTAAAAGATAACCTTATTGAACATAAATGTATTAAATCATGGTATATGAGATGGGAAATTAATGTAAATAACATTATTTTAAAAGACAATTCTGGAACCCAACAATTATGAGCTCTCATTTTAGTAGGAAATGCAATCCTTGAGGCAACTAGCCCTATCCTATCAAGGACTTTGAATGGCCCAAAATATCTTGGTGCCAACTTGGCACAACTTACCAACTTTAGGGAACTTATCTTTAGCTTTACTCTCAATTAAACATCATCCCCAACTTTAATTTCTTTATGCACTCTTTTCAAATCTGCATAACGTTTCTTCTTGTCTTGGGTCGCCTTTAAATTATTCCCGATCTTAACAATTTCTTGTTCTATTTCCTTGAGTATTTCTGGTCCAAGCACGATCTTGTATACCATAATATCCCAACTCACTAGAGTTCTGCATCTTTTTCCATATAATGCCTCAAATGGACTAATTCCCAATGATGCTTGATGACCATTGATGTATGCAAACTATACCAAGTGTAGGTAATCCTCCCACTTGTATGGCTTATCCATCACATACATTCTCAACATATCCTTAAGAACTTGATTCACCCTCTTGCTTTGGCCATCTATTTGATGATGATATGCTATACTAAAATTCATTTGAGTTCCCAATTCCTAGAATAACCATTTCCAAAATTGGATGTGAACTTTGCATCTTGATCTGAAACTATTTCCTTAGGTAACCCACGCAATATGAATATCTTCTTCATGAAAATATTCATGAAGATTTTTTTTTCTTCTTATTTTGCAAGATTTATGGCATGTTGCCATTCCTTCAAACAATGGTTGAGAAATAATGAAGCAAAGCATAGAAGATTTAAGTAGCAATGTTAGCAGTTCAAGTCCCAGGCATGTATAGCAAGAAAGACGATATGTAAAAAAATCACAGTATATTTGTGAATCTTCTTTACATAGTGTTAAAGCAAATGAAAAGAATAAACAAGTTAACATTATGGTTAAATTCATGGTATTATATTTAAAATCAATGGCATGCTTTGTATTTGTAATTTTAGTAAACCTTTTAAAGAGGAATACATGTAACGTTTTCAGCGTTAAACAAGAGATGTACCTTAGTCGGTTGGAAATGGGATGGTTCTTCTTGGAACAGTTAAGGGTAATTTTTAGGGGTGAAATTTCGTCAATTGGCTATTTTTAGTTTTTTTTTCAAAAAATAAATTCGCTATTTGGTCATTTTTAGTCTCTAATATCGCCTATATTTGCATAAAATATGTTTTTTTTATCATAATCTTCACCAAAATTTACACATTTCAGTGTTAATTGTATGTTTCATATTTAATATTCGTCTACCTATCTATAAACATATTTTTTGCAATCCAAAACAATCGCCTAGAATACTATACTTAAGTATATTATTAGAATACTTAAAAAATATTGTCAGTCATCTCTACTAGAATCCCATTTGCTGGCAATTTCTCCTATGGGTAGAGCAGTCATGTTTCATTGAACATAGGGACGCTTCAACATTGCCATGCACTATATAGGATTTCATACATTTGTTGGGTAGACCAATAGCTTTCTAGAGCAACTTCGCTTGAGCCCTACCAAGTACCTTTAGATATGGAATAAATTGGAGTTTGTTTTTTAATCGAGAGGGCTTCACAGGGACAATATCCAGAACAATGGCTTTGGAAACATCAGCTTTGTCCCTACAACTCTTCAACAACAACTCAATTTCTATTAGCTAGTAACATTTAGAATAATCACAAGTGTTGGATGAAAAACAATGGCTTCAGCGTTTGTTTGTTGTATCAAACAATTTTATCTTTCCGAACTTTGGAGGTTTTTTTTTTGCTTAAATTTTTTCTATTAAGTCTGCATTATTCTTTTGCACTTTTGCAGGAAGATGGTAATGTTGGTGGTACAGACTCCAAGCCCATCATATCCATCCTGCATGGCACTTCATCCCAACCTCCTCCTCTACATAATGGCTAGAGTCTTAAGATAAGAATGACAACTTCGATTGTCAAGCCTTGGCAGTATTGGAATAAAGGTTTTATAATAATATTTTTTTGGTGGAATCAATAGTAGGTGGAAACACATGACCCAACCATAACCAAGAGAATTGAGGACCACAAAATGATGGAAATCAAGTGATGTGGAAGTATTGCAATTGTGATGAGGTGAGTTGCTAAGAACTTCCCATAACCTTGTCGACCATGATGTGTATAAGCCATTGAATGCTGGTGCAACTATACTTTCTAGAGTAAAGAAGCAATGATTTCAAATTTACAACACAAGCATTTAGCATTAACCTTTCTTGTTGCTTCTCTTTTAAATTTTTAGCATATGTTGTTTTAGATAATTGTTGATCTTATACTTGGCGTTAGAAATAAATTTATGAGATATTCTCTTCTCAACTCTGTTTGTAATTGGGTGGTAGGATAGTATGTTATGTATATATGCATGTATTATAAAAGGAAGTGGAAGCCATTGACCCCGTTTAACAGGTAGCATTACGCCCATATGCACTTACATTGTTGTTGAATTAATTTTTTGCTAGGTAGACACTTGAAGTATATAGAACCCTGATAAATAATAGACTTATTGTAGTATTCTCATTAAATTTATTCGATAAATTATCAATTATATTTTACCTAAAGAACCACAGGGTATATGTAATCTTGTATCCTAAATTGTTCGGGCATTCTCATTCCGCATCTTTTAAATATGTTTATGTTTCACTAACGCTTAGTACATATCTAGGTTAGATAAAGACTTGTTATTTTATTATTATTTACGGTAACTATTTATAGTGAAGGTTCTTATGAAATTTCATAAGTTCCTCTTTCCAAAAATAAATAAATAAATAAATATTATACAAGATTAAATTCTATTTTGAATTGTGTTTTCATTCTTACACATAAAATAAGTTTTATCTTGTTATTAACTAGGGTTTATATTATCAAATACTTAATTTATGAACTATTAATTTTCATATTTATGAATATGTTACATTCTTGAGACAGGTTAGATAAACATCTAGTTGAAGAAGTCTTAGCCTTGGATCTAAGAAGCTGCTCCATAAACTTCTCAAGTTATTCCAGAATAATAAGAAGCTGCTCCAAGTTAGTTGGACATCGAGACGAATAAGTCTTAGCCTTAGACATAAGAATATGCTCTAGAAACTATTCAAGCTATTCCAAAATAATAAGAAGTTGCTCCATAAACTAAGAAGCTGCTCCAAACCTGTTCAAGTTACTCAAGAGTCTGCCGACGCTGCTCTAGAAGTCTCCAACATAAACTATGAAATAAAATTGCAAACATGTATATAATCGTAGTCTCCAACATAAATTATGAAATGAAATTGCAAACACGTATATGATTCCCCGAATAGCTTCCATGTTGGTGATTTATAAGGCGGTAAGGCGGCAAATAGTTTCCATGGCTGCGATTTCCAAACCTGCTCCATAAAAATTATTACAATAGAAATTGCTCAAGAGTCTGCCAACGCTGCTCTAGAAGTCTCCAACATAAACTATGAAATAAAATTGCAAACATGTATATAATCGAAGCCTCCAACATAAATTATGAAATGAAATTGCAAACTCGTATATGGTTCCCCGAATAGCTTCCATGTTGGTGATTTACAAGGCGGTAAGGCGGCAAATAGTTTCCATGGCTGCGATTTCCAAGGCGGTGAAAAGCATGACAACTTTGTAATTGCAGCATATGAATCATGAACGCATGTCAAAAGGATTAGTTACAAATGCAATATATTGCATTAGGTGCAAATTCAATATATTAAAATTTGCTATGTTTTACTATGTTGCCATCTTTTATTTTACAATAGCATTGGCTAAAGTAGGAAACCTCCAAAAAAAAATTGTACAATGCATTAAAATAACTCATTACAATACATATGTTTTCCATATGCATTAATAACTCATTAATGGACTCCTTGTCCCGAGAACTTCGCTGCCATCCTTGAAACAAGACCTCGAAGTTCATAGCCAATAGAAATTGAAAAAAAATAG
>LPNX010562504.1:595218-684891 GCA_001517045.1 Pseudotsuga menziesii | reverse complement strand
GCATTAGATATTTGTGGATCTGTTATAGTAAATAGAGCCTATATAATCCTACACAAAGTAAGTCATTCATATAGAGAAAAGTATGTAAACTCTTTTTTTTATGAATTTTGAATTGAGCTTGAATTTTAATATAAGCTTAAATATTTATTTAGTATTTTTAAAGTATTTAGTAATTTAAGAGTATTAAGTACATATGTATTATATTCAAAAGTAAGTTATGAGTAATTTTTCCATTATGAACATGATCAACTATGAACATTCATTTACCATTTAAAATTTGACAAGTAAACATCTCTATAAACTCCAACAATGCCACCTCAACCATAAGGGATGACATCATTCTCTATAATGTGTCGGGTTCTTTTAAAGTTGATTTTGATAGTACATTTTTGTTTTGTTTTGTATTGAGGCTCATTTTTTACATCAAAATTCCCTTAATGGTCTAGACACTTCATCTAAAAACAAATCCTTAAATCCTTGTAGCACATAACAGTCCTCCAACTTTGTAATTTCATTTTCTATTTTATCCAAAACATGTGTTGCATACAATTGACAACATTTCCTACATAATTTCTTTAGCTGCATGGCTAAAATCTGCCTAATAGAAATTAGATTTGGGATTCCCTTTACAACCCTTGGGTTTCCTTCTTGATCAATGCATTCAAAAGTTTTGCTTTAGCAATCAAATTTAACTCTATGAGTTTCCAGCCAATCCATTTGAATGAGAATATCATAGGAACCAAGTGGAAAAAGATTTATATTTGCACAAGTGAATAGTCCATCCAAGTCTAGTGGAGTTTTCTCCACTATTTCACTAACTTTGCTCTTGATTTTAATGGCTAGTTGGACCAACCATGATTTACTATGCTTGGATTTTTTAAAATCACAAATCTCTACAATCTTAGGAGTGATATAACCGTGAGTAGATCCATGATCAATCAAAATAGAAATATATTGCTTAACAATCTTACCTTCAACTTCAACCACAGTTGATTGATGGTCTGCTTGGCGGTTATCTAGCGCTGCATAGATCTTAGGAAATGTCCTTGCCACTTGACCCACAATTTTAGCTTCTTGGATGTTGTGAACATACTTTACAATCCCATTTCAATGTGCATAGTTCCTAAGCATATGGCACTCTCCACATCCCCAACATTGAAGTGGCTCTATCAGCTCTCTTGGC
The DNA here is from genome assembly GCA_001517045.1 of Pseudotsuga menziesii. Taxonomy (NCBI): domain Eukaryota; kingdom Viridiplantae; phylum Streptophyta; class Pinopsida; order Pinales; family Pinaceae; genus Pseudotsuga; species Pseudotsuga menziesii. The sequence continues at coordinate 683,708 of LPNX010562504.1, read as the reverse complement.
TTGTCTCTCATCATCCTAGTTGGCATAGTGACACCATGTGATGGTTACCATGGATGACTTCTAAATTGAGGAGGATTGAACCTCTTCTTCCTTTTGTCAAACTTCTCATTTTTCTTGTCCTTCCATGCCTTATTGAATTTTTTTATTATCATAACAATACTTGGCCTTTCTTATGGTCTCCTCTAGAGTTTGAGGTTCATCAAACTCAATTACGTCTTTATATGAGTGGGGTAACCCACTTATAAAACTCCGAATGTTCACCTTATCATCTCTGATATACTTGGCATATCTCAACAACTGTAAAAATTATATGCATATTCTTCCATAGTCATTTGTCCCAATTTAAGCTCATGGAAATCTTTTATTTTCAATCATAGTACATATAGGAGAGGTGCTTTTCCATGAATTACTTCTTCAACCGCTTCCAAACAATATTCCTTTCATTGATCCTCTTCATTAGCCTCATGTGATCCCACCATATAGACACACTTCCATCAAGATTGAATATAGCCACTCATATCTTCATATTTCTTGAGTAGTCTTGGAATTAGAAATACTTCCTCATCCCAAGAAGCCAAACCTTAGCTTCTTGACTAGATTTTACTTCGACATCGAATGTAGGAGGTTTGACCTTCCTAAATTCTCCATGAGAGTTGTTCTTGAAAGGCATGTTCGTCTTATTCCTATGGGATAAAGAGATAGAACCTTTGATGGATTCTTTATAGTTAGATGACTTACTAGAAGATATTCATGGATTATATGTCCTATCTCTGGAAATTCTTCTTGAACTATGGGACCTCTTGTGGGAATGCTTCCTTAAGCTACTCCAACTCTTTTCCTAATTTTCTGAATTCTGCCCAAGGTTAATGTTCCTATGAATGTATGTAAAAATTTGAAGCATGGCTACATTAATATAATTATGTTCTTCTTTCCCTCTAATCAACCTTTCATTATGTGCTCTACAACTATAAAGTTCCACCCTTAGGATGCCATGGTTTCTGCAATGTTTGGGGGAGTTACTTGGTTTCTTCTACCATTGGATTCTATCTCTGCATTCTCAACATGTAAATTTTCTCCCATTGCATTTGTTTTAGCCTCATAGGGGTCCTATGCATCATTCATTATGATGATGTCCTTGGCCCAATCAAGACAAAATATCTCCTAGCTGCACTAGACTGAATGTCGACTCTTACATGTCTCTATATGAATATAAATTTACAAAAGTGTTCATAGACACATTTGTTAGATGCATTATATTCTCATCAAATTAGAAAGTCATTTTCCATGCATTATGGGAAAAACCCATTTTTTCAAATTATAGAAATATCTGAATCACCCCTTCATAATCCATAATTTGTCCAATTTTATATTGTTCCACTAGCCATAGTTAAAATCAAGAAGTAACTTTGCAGATTTATAAAAAAATAATGGGGGTCAAGGGGGATTTCCCCCTTTTGGCCTCCGCAATTGTAAGGTGGGTCAACGGAAGCGCCTTCATATTTTCTTTTGGTAAATCTTTTGATTTTGTGCAATCTGGCACATAAGATTAGTGCCACTTTTCATTTTCTGGCACTTGAAATTTCATTTCCCTTTATTCTTCACATTTGATGCCACCCCACACCATTTAACACTTATCAAACATAAGTGGTTTCAAGCTCCATGGGATATTGGTTCCTAGAAACTTCTTTTACGATCTTGAATGCACAAGAGGGTGACACATCAACATGGAAGTTTTCATTTAAGGCTAATGTCAATTTAATTAACCTTCTAGCATATTCACAGTCTTGTAGCACTATCCACTATCGATTAGATCTACACAATCTTCCAATATTGACATGATTTAAGGGGGGCCCATCATTTCTGACATCTATGCACATCATGTCTCCCCACATCGCATCTCCACGTGATAGAAGCAAAAGGGGTTTTAGGCTCCTTAACAAAGTGGTTTCCAAAACTTTTTTAAGAGACTGAATGCACGAGGAGGTGATAGCCACCTTAACGGTTTCCATTTCATGCTTGTGCTAATTAATTTAACCATCGCACACCATCGTAAGCCTGGACTACTATCAGCCATTAATCTCCACCATTTCCTGTAGGTTAGATCTTCTCCGCCTATGGGCTCCATCACATCTGAAATCAACTTCACGTGGATCTTATGTGGCTGGTACACATTACACCCTCTACCCACATGCCCCCCTTCAACTTGGACCTCCTTCCCATAAGGCTCCTCCATGTCACTCGTCCATGTGGTACAAGTGGGGCCCAACTAAAATTTCCAAATTCTTAAAAAATTTCATAACTATGCAAAATTTTAAATTGACAATACGGAGATCATTTCAAAATTAATTCAAAATTTCTCTTGCCTCCTTATCTGTCACTTAACAAAATCCGATTTTCTATGGAAGCATTTCTAATTTCCGCATGTAAATCTAGATTTATGGCCCATACAACTTTGATATTACAACTAGAAGCTATGTCACCACTCGGTAATGCCCCCTTCATCCAATCCGACCAATGGAAGGGGGCATTAAATAAATTCGAGCTTCCAAATTTTGCTAAACATCCATATTACAAATTCACACTATTAAAAATATGTGTAGATGCATAATATAAATTGTCACGTCCCCTCCCATCGACTTTCCAACAAAGGGACATGAACTATTTTGTGGGTTCTAAATTTCACCATCCCCATGGCCATATTACAAAATTCATAACATTTAAATGTGTGTGCAGATGCATAAATAAAATACACTGTGGAATATAAATTCATTCTACACATTCAACATGCATATAACAACAGGTTCATCACATGAATAACAATGATAGTAATCACGTATCTTTTGAATGAAGTTTCCTAGGAAACTGGATATGAAAGATCAATGTTCCACCCAACTGTAGGAACTTTGTCCAGCCTATATTCTTTTAGTTGAGAGGCCACCCTAGAGCTGGGATATGTATCCACTAAGGAGGAACTAATTAGTCTCACTCACAACCATAGGAACACATACTCATGCTAAGCGAGCACACAACTGAGTTTATCAAGCTTGCAAAGAGACAAGGAAGGAGATTGATAAGATAGTGAGCTCAACCACAAATAGACATGCATCTCAATTGGTCTTAGCCATCCTTGGCACCCACAATACCTACCACACCCAACACAATAAAGGTCCCCTTCTCTGTTACACAGTCGCTCAACCTTCGCTTCTCTCCATTTCTATTCAAGATGGGCATATAAAGGTCCAAACTACTAAACCTTTAGAGATATTTCCCTTTACTAGGTTTATCAAGCAATTCTAACCTCTGGTCTCTCTTTGACTTCAATCCTCTCTTTCATTTTTATGATTTATGGCCATGTGACTTTCAACCACGAAATTTAATTTCCAGGATTCAAAATTTGGGTCTTCCCACGGATTTTCAGGATTTTGACACTCTCAAATTTTCCCCAGGGTTTATGTCTATGGATTCTCCACTGGATTTAACAACTCAGGTGAATTTCTGGGCATTTTTTACATCCCAAGGCATGGTTTTTTCTTTGGTTACGATTTTTGCTATTTTTCACTGTTGGGAATGCACGACATGCTCCAATTAGAGTTTGGTTGCCCCACAATGGAATGGGAATGAAGCAAATGAATCCCCATGCAGGAAATTGACTTCTAGGTACCTAAAGTTGAGCCCATATTCAACCATACAAATTTCTAGGCTCTGCCCATGCTCCATTAAATTCATGAGCTGATTTCTCAGCTACCTCCTTACAACAAAAAGAGAGATCAACATGGAAGCTCACTTGGTTAGTTGCTTACCTTTTATGGCATATGGGATTTTAAGATGAAACTTGGAAATAAATGATTTAATCCCACATATCCCTAACCTCTCCCTAGTGGATAAACATAGCCCTGTCATTTCAGTTTCCTCCATAGCCAGCTCTTGGACTTTTATTTGCATTATAATATTTACATGTTTTTTACATTTTGCATGGTTTACTAGAACATGTTCAACAATATATAATACTTTCCTTTATAAGTAGAGTATTCATTAGCAAGGACTTGGCCTTGATCTCTGCTCTAGGAATCATACACTGCATATTTACATATTAAGCCAATCCATTCCCCAGGTCAAAATGAGGGTATTACATTCCCCTCTCCCTTAGAACAACACCGTCCTCAGTGTTCTCAAAACTGAACAAAAATGGGTACACCTCTCTCATGGCATCCTCCAACTCTCATGTAGCCTCATAGGGACCAAGGTGCTTCCATTGCACCTTTACCTATCTGATGACTCGGTTTCAGAGCAATGTTACCTTCTTGTCGAGGATGCACATAGGTTCCACTTGGAACTCTCCCTCGAGTTCCACCTGTATAACATTCCAATCAGTGATGTGATTAGGATCATGCTTATACGTCTTAAGCAAATAAACATGAAAAAAATTATTGTTGAGTAAAATATATGCTATCTAATTCAACACTTAATTTGTCAACCCGGGAAGGTAGCTTGTGAGATGCAAACACTATATGTGCAGGATTAAAGCTTATTCTAATCTAAGCTAACTAGATATGCAAATGCACTAATCATGCAACTACATGATGTTAAAATACATGCATGACTATCATGAGCTAAATGCAGGAATCCAATCTATTCTTATAAAAGCATAGAAACTATTTAACAACTGGAATTCAAATCTAATCTACTGTTATGCTAATCTATTCTATGAAATGAAATTGCAACAACTAATCTAGGAAAGCGGTCACTTGGTCCGAAAGCAATCTAATCTAATGAAAGTAAATCTAACTATTCAAAACATGCAACAATTCAACTAAACTATTTCATGAATGCATGAACTATATGCTTATGCAAGGTTGCGAATCTACTTAACCATGCGAATAACTACAAAAGAAAATACTGAAATTAATTACGAAAGCAAATCTGAAACTAATTACTTTAAAACATGAAATTATGCTACAAGTGAAAATAACAATTAATCTATCTATTCTATGAGCGAAACTACTTTATATTTTCAAAAGAGCAAACTAACCAACTATCCTACTCTAGTTATCGAACTCAATGCAATCGTATAAAGTAGATTGAAACACTAATCTAAGGACCGAGTGTAAACAAATACTTTGCAAGGAATCACAAACTAATGTAAGCAAACTAGTTTAACAAATCTAACCTAATCAACAATTGATTTATGAACTTGAAATGTTTAATACTAAGAAACCAAAATACAAAACATATTAAGGTGCAAGGAGGTGAAAGATAGGAACAAAACTTAATAAATACTTTAAATAATCTAACCTATGGTCCTAAAGACAAACATAAACATTATCTAACTACCACAGTCGAAACATAATCAAAGAGCTAAAGAAACAGGCTTAAATCAGATTGAAAACGCTAAGGGACGAATGAAAGACTGGATAACAGACTGGAACACAAGTTTGAATGACAGTTTGGACAGGCAGTCTGAATGAAAGTCTGTAAAAAACAACAAAACTTAAGAAATAGTTAATCTAAATGATTTCGAGATTAGCTTATTCATGCACATTGTAATAAAATGCATAAGGAACAATGATTGAACCTATCTAATCATCAAATTCGACATAGGGATAATGTAAACTAATTCATAATTATAAAAAGAACTTGCTTCCTAACATAAAATGAAATAAACTATAATGTAATTGAACTGAATTCAAAACTAGATTAGGGCTGATAGAATTAAATCTAACTGCAACTAAACTAAATTTGCAGAATTAAACTAACTCAATTCTATTTACTTGCAACCATGAAATCAAAAATAAAGCTGGAAAACAAACTAGAAACAAAACTAAGTGCGCAATCAATTATTTACTTCTGGAAATGAAACTACATTAATCCACACAGCAATATAATGTAATATAAGCTACTGGAAACAATAACATAAACGATTATAGTAAATCAAATTGCATAAACAGATTATAAATGAAACTACACTAATTGCAAAGAAAGAGATAACGAAAACACAGAAGAATGAAACCAAATGCAAATGGCAAAACGCACAGGTCTGTTTGGAAATGTTTTTCTCCCTATCTGTAAAGAATTTTCAAAAAATTCCCATGGTGACGGGTAAATTGGTCCATTTGGGAAGTGGGTTTCGAACCGTTTGCCAAAATTCCTTATGGTTTTCTCACACTAGTCTCCCGAATTTACCTCCTGAATTGGTGACGAGAATGTGATTAAGATTCGTGAATTGAAGAAGATGGAAAATGAGCAAACGTAATATACTTGAACGGGAACGAGAAAGGGAAAATAGCAAAGGTAAATGAGCAACAATGCAAAAGTAAAACGACAGAGTATAAACACGATGGACAAAAATGCAAAGGAAAGACAGGAAATGGGCAGAAACGTAATGGCAAAATGTAAAGGACAGAGCATAAACTTGGAATTAACAAAATTAAAATACATAAACAAATTTACTTAGCCGACAAACACAAACATAGTTGAATGAGATCGATCTTGCACACACAGAAATGCACACGTGTCATTGAGGGGCCCTCTCAGGTGACAGTGGCTTCGCATTCACGAACTAATCAGTCACCAATGCATAAAAATGAATTTGAACCAGAAGCAGTAATTCAATATTATCAAAAAATGGATTTGTACACTAGCAACCCATCTCCAGACCTCTAGGGTCTAATTTTTACATGAACAACCCAGTGGAGAAGGATAGAGTCGAATCCCCCAATTTCCTGAGTTGTTACAACTAGTTTCTAAATTTAGAAAACGACCAACCATGTTTTCTCGAAAAGTTGGTTTCAGATAACCACGATTTTCTCCCAAATGGATTTGAATTTTGAGAAAATTCTTTATGGTGACCGAAATGGGCCTATTCTGCACAAAACCCATGTGCCACAATTTTCAATTTCGCCTCTGTTTGCCCAAAAATATATCCCGAAAATCTGTTGTCTGTTAAAAACACGTGGTCAGAATGGGCGTTTGGATGAGTGTTCGAATGACCTATAACTAAAATTTGTTCATAAATCCAGATTCTGAGCGGATTTTTTGCTGAGTTGTTTGCCAAATTGAATGTTGGATGCTAGATTTACGTTGTGACTGATTTTGATTGGTTGTATGCTAGATTTTACCAATCTTCTTCCTTCCCATCCTCCTGATACGTGCCTGCCTTCCTTTTCTCATAATTTCCTACGCCAAAATAAATAAATTACATATTAGTCAAAGTTTTGTGAAAGCCAAACAAAATAATTCATAAGTGTCATCCATATTATAAAGTGAAATAAAGTTCCATTTATATGATAAAGTGAAAGCAAGTGCCATACATATTATATTGGTTTAATGATTTTGTTTGTTTAATCAAATGTAGGCTATGGAAAGTCAATGAAATGTACACCCCCCTTTTATAGCTAATGGAACCAATGTTTTTAAATATTTATGTAATTTCCATGCTTAATACATTTCCACTTAAAACATTCAAAATATTTTATTTTATGGATGTTTTCAAATTTGTTTTATACTAATTTGTTTTATTTTGGATTTAAACAAATTATGTTTTAAAAATATTAGTATGTTAATAATAATCCATTTTTTAATATTTCATCTATTTTTATTTATATTGTTACAAACTTATCATCAATTCCTGGTTTTGATTTTCCCATGTAGGTTTGACAGGACTAACAAGAAGTGGAAGACGAAGATATCACAGGATCAACAAGAGCCAAAAGACAAAGGCAAGCCAAACTTAGTGAACCAATGCAATCAAACCCATTGCATAACTCATGATCAGAAGAAAGGCCAAATGGAGTACTGAAATGCTTGCGACTTACACAATTATTGCATTTAATACATTAAAAATAACATATTAGGCTCACTTTACATTTATGATATTTAATTAATAAAAAAAGTAAAAGATATACTTATTGAACATAAATGTATTAAATCATGGTATATGAGATGGGAAATTAATGTAAATAACATTATTTTAAAAGAAAATTCTGGAACCCAACAATTACGAGCTCTCATTTTAGTAGGAAATGCAATCCTTGAGGCAACTAGCCCTATCCTATCAAGGACTTCGAATGGCCCAAAATATCTTGGTGCCAACTTGGCACAACTTACCAACTTTAGGGAACTTATCTTTAGCTTTACTCTCAATTAAACATCATCCCCAACTTTAATTTCTTTATGCACTCTTTTCAAATCTGCATAACGTTTCTTCTTGTCTTGGGTCGCCTTTAAATTCTTCCCGATCTTAACAATTTCTTGTTCTATTTCCTTGAGTATTTCTGGTCCAAGCACGATCTTGTATACCATAATATCCCAACTCACTAGAGTTCTGCATCTTTTTCCATATAATGCCTCAAATGGACTAATTCCCAATGATGCTTGATGACCATTGCTGTATGTAAACTATACCAAGTGTAGGTAATCCTCCCACTTGTATGGCTTATCCATCACATACATTCTCAACATATCCTTAAGAACTTGATTCACCCTCTCGGTTTGGCCATCTATTTGATGATGATATGCTATACTAAAATTCATTTGAGTTCCCAATTCCTAGAATAACCCTTTCCAAAAATGGATGTGAACTTTGCATCTTGATCTGAAACTATTTCCTTGGGTAACCCACGCAATATGAATATCTTCTTCATGAAAATATTCACTATGTTACTTGTTTTATAAGTGGACTTGATTGGAATTAAATGAGCTACCTTTGAAATATTATCCACCACAACCATAATTGAATCATGATTCCTTGTTGCCATTGACAAGGCTATTATAAAATCCATAGAGATTACTTCCCACTTCCACTTTGGAAGGGGAAAAAGGATGCAATAGTCCTGCTAGATGTTGATGCTCTGCCTTGACTTGTTGAAAATTTTGACATCGAGCAATGTATTATGCTATATACTTTTTCATCCCATGCCAAAAGTATTGCTTCCTTGCTGCTGCTATTGTCTTTTGATATCCTAGATGTCCAACATATGACATTTGATGAATTTCATCCATTACCACCTTCTTCAAATATGCACAATTTGGAATATACAATCTAGCTTTATAAATAAGAAGATAATTTTCTCTGAGTTAATATCCTTCACACTTTTCATCTAATTTCCCCTGCTGCAATTTCTCTTTTACTTGAAGGCAACTCTCATCGCTATTTTGGGATTCAGGAACTCATGCTCTTAAATACAATTTACACATACTTAAGGCCGCTACATGAAATTTTATGCTAAGGATGTCTACAACTTTGTTCTCTTTTGTTTTCACATGTTTTATTTCAAAATCAAACTCACACAAAAATTCCAGACATCTAGCTTTCCTGGCATAAAAAGCTTGGTTGATCAAACAAATACTTTAAGCTCATGTGATATGTCCTAAGCTCAAATATACTTCCTAGAAAATAATGTCTCCACATATTTAGGGGATGTAATGTTGCTAGCTCTAAATTGCGAGTTGCATATTTATTTTCATGCTCTTTTAATTTTCTAGAATCATAACAAAACACAAATCCTTCTTGCATAAGCACTCTTCCTAGTCCTTTGATGCAAGCATCTGTGATTACTACAAAATATTTCTCTAGATCTACAATCTTCAAAACATGAGCACTAGTAAGGAGCTTCTTAAATCACTGAAAGCTTTCTTCACATTTTTCAGACCATACAAACTTTACATTCTATCTTTGCAGTGATGTGTTTGGATGAGCAATCTTGGAGAATCCCTCAATGAACCTTCTATAGTATCCTGCAAGAACCATAAAATATATAAAATTTGTGACATTCTTTTTATTCGACCAATCCATTATGGCTTCAATATTTTGAGGATCCACTGAAATTCCTTCTTTTGAAATAATATGACCCAAATACTGTACCTTCTTTGATAGAATTCACACTTTTTTAGCTTTGCATACAATTGGTGCTCTTGGAGAACTTGCAATACCATTCTTAAATGTTCCTCATGTTTTTATTCATTCTTTGAGTAAACAAGAATGTCATCTAAGAACAATAACACAAACTTATTCAAATACTTGTTGAAAACATTATTCATGAGACACATGAATATGGCGGGTGCATTGGTAAAACCAAATGGCACCACTATGAACTTATAATGGCCATATCTTGTCTAGAAGGTTGTCTTGTGAATTCCATATTCTTTTATTCTCACTTGATGGTATCCATATCTCAAGTCAATATTTGAAAACAATTTGGATTCCTTCATTTGATCGAACAAATCACCAATTATGGGCAATGGGTACTTATTTTTAACCGTCACTTTATTTAGCTACCTTTAATCAATACAAACCCTTAAAGTCCCATATTTATTCTTGAAAAATAACACTGGAGCTCCCAAAGGAGACACACTTGGTTTGATATACTTCTTGTTGATTAATTCATGTAGTTGCATTTTTAACTCTACGGATTCCGACGTGCTCATTCTATAAGGAGCTTTGGAAATTGACGCTTCCCATGGAACAAGATTGATTGTGAAATCAATGTCCCTTTTTTGTGGTAGTCCTAACACTTCATCTGGAAAGTATAATGTCCCTTTTTTGAATTTTTATTAAATGACCAATTTTTCCACTTTTTCCCCAATTTGGACCTTAACTAGTTTTGATGTCTAGACCTCCAAATTGACCAAAATGCTTCCAAATTTTCTTAGATTGTACATGAATGATAATATAACTTAAATATTATGTTCATATATTTTTAATGAACCCCCAATTAATTCTGCAACTTGTTTAGTGTTTTGTTTAAAGTAGGAGTCTTTACTAGCAAATTGGGGCTCCAATTCCTCCTGGGTAATTGTCGGAAATGGCTTCACAAATGATCCCAAAGTCACTTGAATTTCTGAACAGAGGCTGGGGATGTGTAAGGTACATTTTTAAAGTCTCATATGCATCATGGTTCGGTTTATACATTCTGTTATGACTCTTTCCAAAATAGTTCCCAAATCACAATTTCGACCCTTGGGGAAAAGGCACCAAATCTTCTCCCAATGCAATTAAAATGAGTAAAATGGCTTCCAATTCTCAAGTACTGAACATGAGACTTGAAAGAAACATTAATTATAGTACAAACATCATACATTTATCAGATATACATTCTTCCATTTGAAATAATAAGCATTACCATGGCATATATCAAAACAGAGTGGAAATGGTCATTGTTTGCTCATTAAAAGTCATTTTGACATACAAATATTGGGAATTTCGACTTGAAACTTTTTGATAATGAATAATATAGCATATTGAACTGATTACAATCATAAATGGACAATTAAAGGCTCTCCCAATTCAAAATCATCAGCATTACAATGGTCCACAACAAGATAGTGGGGAAATGACACTATTTCTTCATTGTTCAACATTTTTACATGAATTATTTTGGGTATTTAGACTTGAGAGTCTTGAAATAAATAGAATATACATCATAATATCAGATAATGTGAATTATAATATTCACCAAAGAGATCAATATCTCACCCAAAGCGCAATCCCTCCATTGGCACGAATATGGTGTGAAAACTGGAAATAGTTGAGAGAAATGGTGCAATAGAAGAATCCACATGCTTTACTGTAGCTTACACATGAAAATAAGACTCCATTAAATCTCCATGAAATACCTGAGTGTCCTCTCCAAACACCAACTTGGATGGGAATCTTTCACCCTCGAAATTGGCTAAGGCAAGAAAACTAGTCATTAACTAACTCTCAGAATTCAGAAATGACAATTTCTCAAATAATCAAAAGCCATTCTCTTGGTTGATTCCTGTATTTTATAAAGTTACTTAACCTTATAAGGTTCCCAATCTATCCAAATACTCAATCCAAGTCGAATTAGGGTGTGTGCTCATGAATTGGCATGTGTCCCTTCTTTCCTAGCCTTCCACCTTCCCCAAATTTGAGTAGGAGCCCATTGAGCTTCCCAAACTCACATGAGAGATCTCTTGGATGGTATATTTCGACATGACATGTCATATAGGTCAGATGTCAGCCTTGAGATCTCACTTGTGTCATAACTATCATATAATCTCCATCATTGGTGTTATAGATGTCATAAATGTAAGGGGAATCTAGCCAAGTGTCCATGAAACTCACATTTGGCTCTTCCTCTCCCCATGTAAGTTACAATTCATCCCAAATTATACCTATGAAGAATATTTACAAGTATATTAACCTTATAATCCCTCCAAAAACATTAGGCTTCCCATAGATTCGAGATTGCAAGAGGAGGATGCCATTTAACATAGGAATTCTAGCTTGGGTGGGCCCCATAGTCTCCATGTGTCTCCATTCTCCATAGCCATTTCATTTTTCACTTGTATTCATTTAATTAACTCCATTAAATAAATATTTATTCCTTCTAATGTCTAAACACCATTTATTAGCTCCCTTATTAACTTCCCAATGTTTCCACCCAACCTAGGGATCTAGTAGGATTGATGGAATTTTTCTACTATGCAATTATTAAAAATAGGGACATTACAGAAACACATGTTTAAACTTTTGTAACAGCCAATAATATTCTATCTTTGGGACTTTGTCCTCTAATGGGATGCATATAATTGGCAACCTTTCTTGTAAAACTTTCTTAACTACAAGGTTGATATTTTCCTTACTGAAACTTGCTTGGGAATCCCTTTCACCACTCTCGTCCTCCCCTCTTCATCAACACATTCAAGGAACTTTTTGTAGCAATCTATATAGGATCTATGATTTTCCTAACAATCCATACGAATAAGGACATCATAATATCCCAATGGCATGACATTCAAATTTACATTTGGGAGGAGTCCGTTCAACTCAATGGAGCACTCTATCACTACTTCACTTAGTTTTCTTTTTGTGTTGGTGGCTAACTAAACTAACAAATACTTATTATGCTTCATTTTTCCAAAATAACAAATTTCAACCACCTTTGGAGTAACATAACTATGAGTAGATACTGGATAAATCAAAACATAAATAGATTGCTTAGCAATATTACCTTCAACTTCCACTACCGATGACTGATGGTCTACCTAATGGTTATCCAACGTTGCATAAATTTTGGGAGTTTCTATTTCCATATCCTCCACTATAACTGCTTCTTCTAAGTTATGCAAGCCTCGAGGATTCTCTCTTTGATGTGAACAATCTTTAATCATGTGTTTTCTTCACATCCCCAACAATGAAGTGGTCTTTTTGGCCCTTTTTCTATTGCTACTGCTGGATTAATTCCACTTCATGTTTGCTGACGTTTTTGGTAATTTCTTGGTTGCTTTAAATGGAGGCTTGAATCCACTTCTCTACTGATCAAATATTCCCTTTGGTTTTACTTTCCATGCTGGATGAACTTCTGATTTTCCTTTTCTTTGATCATAGCAATGCATTTCCATTCTGATGGCTTCATCAAGAGTTGGTGGGTTAATAAAATCAATTCTATCTCTATAATTCTAGGGAATACTTCCAAGGAATCTTTGAATTTTTACCCTTTCATCTTTGATGTAATCTACATACCTTAACAATTCCAAAAACTTATGGACATGTTTTTCCATAAACTTTTGTCCCAATTTATTTCATTGAATTCTTTCCTCTTGTTATCTAATACCTGGTAGATTTTTTTTTCTTGAAATACTTTTTAAATCACTCCCAACTGATCCTTATTTCCTTGATTCCCTTTACTTGCATGATTTGCTCCCACCAAATTGACACTCGACCATTGAGTTTGTAAATAACAATTTTGGCCTTTTCATTTTCTGAGAAATCATGAATTCGAAAATATTTCTTCATTCCAAGAAGCCATGCTTCTACTTCCTGACCTGTCTTAGTTTCTCCATCAAATGTGGGAGGCCTTTCCTTTCTGAATTCTCCTAGTGGAATATTTTAATTTTTTTTTGTCTTTTAAATATGTTGAAAGTATTCTTTGGGATACTTCGAGAACCTCTAGAATTGCATGACCTGCTAGAAGAAGGCCTTTCCAAATAAACCTTATGTGCCCTTCTCAAAGAACCAGTTCTTGGACTTGGAGTCCTCTTTCCAGTGCGACTTCTACAGCAGTTTTCAAAACTTCTTCTTTCTTGCCCAACATTGCTTGGAATAGATCCAAGATGAGCAATCTTCTGAATATAGGTGAGGCGTGAAGGATGGCAATGTTAATCTAGTTCTGATCTTCTTGAGCCTTGATCAACCTCTCATTGAAGCTCCTCATTATTTCATGCAAACTTTGGGGATGATTTGCTCTTTCCTCCGATTAGATTCTATCTCCACATTTCCCTCATGCATATTTTCTCTATGGCCATCCTCATCATGTTAATATGGGTCCTGAGAATCATTCATGGTTACCATTTTCTTTTGGAGAATTTTTCCCTTTGCTTGCTGCCCTCTCCTACAATTGTTCAAAGATTGTCAACTACAAACACTATGCATCATAGAGATATTAATTAGACATATTAGGAATGCATGAAATGACACATGAAATATCATTCTTTAATAGAATTAGTATCATGGATTAATTCAAAGTATTTTTAATTTCTCTTTTCTTTTGTTTCATTTATGAATTTATGGAAACTACCCTTATTGACAATTTTTGTCAAAACAAGGTTGCAGGCACTTTTATGTTATAATATATGATACATCTAAAATTTTCATTCAAATTATGACTATGCAACCTTATTCCCCTTCGGATAATATTTCTAACGCCTATCCTCATGCTTCATTATGATCTAGAATCTTAAAGTTACATTCTCCCAAAATTACAAATTTTGCTCAATTCTGCACTTTTTCTACAGGTGTAATTATTTTTGGAGACCAACTTCAACCACCTGTAGAAGAAAATATAGAAATAAATAGAAAAAAAAAACTTATTTAAGGAATTTAGTACATATAACAAGTACCACTCAACAAATTTTAGATCTCTTAAACGATGCTCTAATAAACTTCTACAAAATTATGGGCTTGACTATTTTTTATTTTTGCACTTTTCCTAAACTTAGATTTTTTGGAAAAAGATTGCGATCTCCCAAACTACGAATTTTTGGAAAAACTTTGTTTAATGAAATTTGTCCATTTTAAGGAGTGGGTAAAATGTCAAGTTCAATTTTTTTTACTTCGATTTCAACATCTAGGGTCACTTTTACCTTCTACAAGCTTTTCAAAATCCCCCGAAAGTGCTCCAGAATAATGGATTTTGGCCTTCTTTTGCAGCTCGACTTCACACCCTTTGGAATTTGTATCCAAGATTCTAGAGTTAGATGCATTCCTAGTCTATGACCACACCATAACAATTTCGACACAAACTAAGCCCCCACCAGTTCTTTATACATCGATCTTTGAAATTCACTAATTTAAAATTTCTGTTACATAATAGGAGAATGGCCTTAGGCCTGCCACTGATGTTTACTGTGAGATTCTTTGATGGAATCCAAACATCACAAGTCTCATCAAATTCCAAGACAAACTTATCTTGTTATGGCCAAAACAATTTTTGGGTTCCATTTTTTTTGAATTGCTACTACTTTTTCGAACCCTTCCTATTGGCCTTTCTCATAGCTACACCATGGGAAAACCCAGCAATGGAATTCTGAAATAGATTCACCGATACCTCATTTAGTTTTATTTGGGAGGAAATTTTGTAACACTGTAGATGTGCATCAATAACCACCAAGACCTTTCTCCATGGCCTATTGTCTGCAACACATTTTTGTAACCCTCGCGGATATGCACCGATGACCCATTACCACTGACTGTTGAATTCCAACCAATGACTAAAAACCACTGAATGTTTACTTCCAATTGAAGACTGTCGACTTCCACGAACCTATACCTCACCGCGACCCTATACTTCTCTCTATGGACTCCACAAACCACTCTTCTCAGCTACACCTTGTGAGCGAACTCCACTGTGCCCGAGACGTTGCCCAACTTATTTCGTGGACCTTTTCTCTACCACACCCGCAAGACTTTCTCATCCAAATATGCATACCTTTCCCTGCGATACCACCGTGGACTCATTTTGTATTGCACCCATGGTCCCTTCTTTGCATCTTCTGATAGACTTTTCTTTTTGGTAACCCTGTGATCTCCACTTTGTAGCAGCTATGGATTCTAGAAATTTTATACCGACACGTTCATCTAGCTTGGATGGTCCATGCCATACCCCTTTCATCCACATGGAATGGGTAGGGTACACGTCCTCAGTTCCCCAATTTTCCCATTTTCAGAAGTGGTAATGACTCAGTAATAAAACAATTCCAAGAATGTTATTATTGAAGTTGTTACTAGTTAAAAGAAAACACATGGATATACGGTTTTCGCCCAACGACTTTCCCAACCACCATTATCGAACGTGCAAGTCGAGGGTGCTTTGTGAATCATATATGTTGATCATGATTTCATTTCCATGCTTATAAATCTGTAGCACGAAAATTTCCCCAACTTCCTTAATTCAATCTACTATTCCTACTAGTAGATCAAAACAAGTTAATTCTCTGGGATTCATTGAAACACTTTTGAACTCATGATTTTTTTACCAAAATGTTTATTAGTAATTCCTATGCATTCTAATTTTTTTCCTGTAACTGCATATTTTTGGCCCAAACAACCCAAGTGATGCAACCATTAGCTCTGATACTACTTTGTCTCGTCCCCTCCATTTGACTTGACCAATGGAGGGACATGAACTATTTTGGTGGTTCTAAATTTCGCCCCCCCCATGTCCATATTACAAACTTCATTACATTGAAATTTGTGTGCAGATCGATAAATAAAATACACAACGGAATATAAATTTATTCAACACACATAACATGCATATAAAAACATGTTAATCATAGGAATAACAATGATAATCATTCACATCAAAACACAACAATAAATTTGTAAATAAACACTTATATTTTCAATGAAGTTGCCCAAGAAACTAGATATGGAAGAGAAACATTCCACCCAACCGTAGGCACTATGTCTAGCCTATATTCTTCCAGCTGAGAGGGTGGTCCCAATCTGGGCTATGTATCTACTAAGTAGGAACTACTAAGGCTCACTCACATCCATAGGAACACATACTCATGCTAAGCCAACATACAACTGGGTTTATCAAGCATGTAGAGAGACTAGGAAGAAGAATGCTAGGCCAGTAAGATCAGCCACAAAGATACAAGAATCTCAATTGGTCTCATCCAACCTTACACCCACAATACCTACCACACCCAATATAAGGAAGGTCCCGTTCTCTGCTACACAATCCCTTAGGCAACCCTTCCCTATAGTGTTATTCAGGATGGGCATAGAAAGCTCCAAGCTGCTAAAATTTCAAATATTTTTGTCTTCATCGGGTTTATCAAGTAATTTCAACCTTTGATCTCTATTTGAAATCAACCCTCTCTTGCATTTTTCTGACTTTTGGCCATGTTACTTTCAACCACGAAATTCAATTTCCAGTCTTCAAAATCTAGGTCTTCCCACAGTTTTTTAGGATTTCGACTCTCTCAAATTCTCCTAGGGTTTATTCCTATGGATTCCCCATTGGATTTCACAACCCACATGAATTTATTGCATTTTTTACACTCTAAGGCATGAATTTTTGTTTGGTTACATTTTCTTCTATTTTTCAGTCCTGAGAATGCATGGCATACTCCAATTGGATTCTCGTTTCCCCAAAATGGAATGGGAATGAAGGGAAATAAATCCCCATGTAGGAAATTGAATTCTGGGTACCAAAAACTGAGCGCATACTCAACCATACGAACTTATGGTATCTTCCCATGCTCCATTAAATTCACGAGTTGATTTCTCAGCTGCTTCCTTACAACATAAATAAAGATCAGCATGGAATCTCACTTCGATGGTTTCTTATGATTTATGGCACATGGTTTCTCAAGATGACACTTGGAAAGTGTTAATATTTCTTGAAAAGTTGTTATGTCAAAACAAAAGGATCATTGAAAGAAAAACAAGCACATCATAAAAGAGAACACACAGATTTATCTTAGGAAACCCTCGTGGGGAAGAAAACCAAAGAAAAATTCCTTGATATAGAGTTCAACCAAGTACAATGTAACACCAAAGAAATAATACTAGATTGCTTCCTCCTCCTTAGATGGACTGTTTCTTCTCTCTCTACTGAAATTTCTTGAGAGCTCACCATGTCCAAATGAGGGAGGTGCCTCTCCTATTTATACTAATCAACTGAGAGGATATATAACCCAACAAGGATGACTTGCCTTGGGAGACTCAAAAATACATTTTAATAATACTTTTGTGGGTACTACTGACCCGACTTACAATGGAGGTTTTACCTCAAGACTTTACATGACCAAATACAACAATAACATCCCTAATGGAGGAAAAACATCTCCGAAAGGGGAAATCATAATAATAATAATACAAAATAGAATATATTGTGCAGTTACATTTCTTTAACACTCCCTCTTAACAAGGAAGATATTCTATAACACAACAATACATTTGTACAATTAACTGGTAATTCGACATGTCATAGGAAGTTTTCACAACTACATCAACATCATCATCATTCGTGGAACATCATCATCACAGAGCATCACATATCGACACATCATCACGAGCATCGCATATTGACTTATCATCATGAGAATCACATATTGACACATCATCATGAGCATCACATATCAACACATCGTCATGAGCATCACATATCGACTCATCATCACAAGCATCACATCTCATCACAAGAATCACATCTTGTCGCATCATCATGAGAATCACATCTCATCGCATCATCACGAACATGACATCTCATTGCATTATCACGAGCATCACATTTCGTCACATCATCACAAGCATAACATCCCATTGCATCATCATGAGCATCACATCTCGTCACATTATCATGAGCTTCAACCGTAATGCCACACATGAAAACACAACACAACATCCACAAATTAATGGAGAATCACCCACAACATAAAGAATGTTGGAATCTCATCTTCTGCAAATGAATGAAGGAACACAACGTATGCAAATGAATGTAGGACCACAACGTCTGCAAATGAATGCAGGACCACAAACATATGCAAATGAATGCCTGACCACAACATTCATAAATGAATGCCTGACCACAACGTTCACAAATGAATTCCATACCACAAAAACATCTGTAGGCACACTGATAGAATCAAATGACCTTCTCTGCACTGGAATACCACTTCCATCTCATCATCAATAACGATCACATCATCACTCCCTCTTTTGAGGGAGGTCTTTTCAGACTACACCAAGCTTGTCTTCAAAATATTCAAATTTCACATGTGACAAAGGCTTAGTCAACACATCTACAACTTGTTCCTCTATAGGAACATAGTGGAGCTTCACAACTCCTCTCTATACCATACCCTGGATGCAATGATACTTTATCTCTATATTCTTTGACTTATCATGAAAAATCGGGTTCTTTATCAATTTGACGCAACTCTGGTTATCACAATGAATATTGGTTGCATCCATTTCAGTACCAAATAATCCATACAATAACTTGTGAAGCCATACTACTTCACTACAAGAAGAGCATGTTGCAATATATTCAGCCTCGACTGTGTTGAGCACAACACTAGTCTGCTTTCTACTAAGCCATGAGATCACACATGATCCTAAACTGAAACAACATCCTAAAGTGCTCTTTCTGTCTTCATCACTTACTACCCAATCTGAATCAATATAGCCCCACAATCTGAACTCATTATGAGTTGCATGTTTGAGGACACAATCGAATGTATCCTTTAGGTACCTCATCACATGTTTTGCTGCTACTAGATGCACATGTTTGGGATCCACCATATACTGACTCAATGTGCTTACAACAAAACATATATATGGTCTTGTATTTGTCAAATACATCAATGAACCAATAATCTGCCTATATAGTGTGACATCTATTCTTTCTGAAGAGTCATCATTCAAGAGCTTCAAATTTGTCACCATCGGAGTGTTCATTTCCTTACAATCCAACATCCCAAATCACTTTAGAATCTCAACTACATATTTTCCTTGGTTTAGGAAAATCTTGTTTGGGAACTGCCATACTTCAAGACCTAGGAATTAATGCATCATACCAAGGTCTTTCATCTCAAATTTTTCCATAAGCTTCTTCTTACATTCACTGATTAGCTTCTCCTCTCATGTCAAAAATAGATCATCTACATATAACTATAATATCATGATCCCATCATCTACAACATTATAGTAAAGGTTGGAGTCTTCTTTACTCATTAGGAAGCCATCAATTCTTTCGTACCATGCTTCAGGTTCTTGCTTTATTCCATATAGTGCTTTCTTCAGTTTGCACACATGTGTTTTCTTGTCACGTGTCTCAAAACCTAGAGGTTGTTCAATATACAATTCCTCTTCTATGACATCATTTAGAAAGGATGTCTTTACATCCATTTGATGTAACTTCCATTTCATATTAGCTTCCAAGGAAAGAATAGTTCTGATTGAATTTTATCTTGCTACTAGTGCAAAAGTATCTTCATAATCAATCCCTTCCTTCTGAGAGAATCCTTGTGAGACAAATATTGCTATGAACTTTTCAACGCTTCCATTTGTGGAGTGTTTTGTCTTGAAAATCTATTTTGAAGAGACCAATGATTTATCCTTCAATCTTAGCACCACTTCCCAAACATCATTCTTTAAGATAGATTGGTATTCTTTGATCATGGCATCCATCCATTCCTTCTTCATTGAATATTCTTTAAAACATCGGGGTTCCTTATCAACCAGATTGCACATTAATGCTACATAGTTGGAGTAGAGTCTTGGTCTCTTGCTTCCTTATGGTGCACCATACATTTATGCTTCTCAAATTATATCATGAGCTCAGTATGGTGTTCTCTTTGTTGAAATCATCTCAGGGGGTGTCTCGATGGGTCCTTGAGGCTCTTCCATGTCATGATCTTCTAGTATAGTTTCTTCTTTGACATCTCTAACTGGCAGTCTATTGGTTTCTACAATTCTAGGAGCTTCTTTTTCTTCTTCATGATCTCCATCCACATGATATTTTCTAGATTTTCTAAAAGATGCATCTTCATCAAATGTGACATATTTGCTGATCTCAATATGATGGAAACCTGGAAGATAGATTTTGTAAGCTTTTGGCTGGCCACTACATCCAACAAATATTACCTTCTTTCTTTAAGGGTCCAACTTTGATATTTTATCCTTGGGAACATGTAAGTAGACATGACAACCAAATATGTTCAGGTGGCTGACTTCAGGATTCTTACTGGTAAATATCTCTTCTAGATTTTTGTTCCCAAGATCACTGTGGGATATTCTGTTATACACATATACTGCGGTGATCCTTGCTGCTTTATCCCATAAATGGATAGGTATATCTTGACCATGGATCATGGATCATGGATTTGACTGCTTCCATGATAGATATATTCTTCCTTTCTACACTCCATTCCATTGAGGATTATAGGGTGTAATAAGCTCCATCTTAATCTAAGCTTCTTTACATAAGTCCTTGAATTCATTTGAAGTGAATTATCCTCCATTATCTAATCTCAAGGTCTTGATCTTATTTTTAGAGAGATTCTCCATAAGAGCCTTGAACTCTTTGAACTTTTTAAATACTTGATCTTTTCCTTTCAAGAAATACATCCAAGTCTTACGAGAGTAGTCATCAATAAAAGAGACATAATAGACATACCCGCTTGAGGAAGTAGTTGACATCGGTCTGCACATATCTGAGTGGACAATATCCAAGATCCCTTTTGCTTTACTGTTAGTACTTGGAAATGGATTCTTGATTTTCTTTCCTTGAGTTCATCATTTGCATACCGCTTCACGATTGATTTGGATTTCTAGTAGACTGTTGGTAAAAAATATTAAACAATTTATAATGTATCCAACTATTTAATTGTCAACCCAGAGAGATCATAAACTTAGAAGTACAAGAAAAATATATGCAGGATCGGAGTGACACTAACCTATTCTAATGCTTAGTGATGAAACACACAACTAAAATTGAATCTAGTTTATGAAAACAAGAAATTGTATGAAAACAAATCTAATCTTAGAAATCATGAAATTGCATAAATTAAACTTGGTAAAGAAAGAGTGAAATTAAACAAGGGAAAATTAATCTATAACAAAACACATGTAACAAATGACAAATGATAAATAGATGCGAGCTCACGAAAAATCTATATTAACAATTCATAAGAAAGAAATCCAAATTAACATAAAAGAGAGTAAAAGGATTTGCATTAAAGCATCATCTCCATTACATAGCAATCAAAATCCACTCCATGACTAACTCTCAAAAGACATAAATTGTTTCTCTACTTCCACACCACTAGAGAGGCCTCTACCCAAATGAGGAGAGAACCCTCTTATTTATACATTAATGCTTAGAATAACAAGATAAACAACTCATAATTACAATCCATTTTTCTCTCAACTTATCCTTTCAAATTCTACAACATATCCACTTTTCTCTCAACTTATTCCTTCAAATTCTCCAACAAATATTGGATGACTCTATTCTCTCCATATTTCCATAATCCTCTCCTTGAAATTAGCTTGGATGATCTCCTTTAAATCTTGAAAAGATGGAGAAAACATTGGGGAAGCTTTTGAATACTCCTTGGTTGAAAGCTTCAAATATCCCTACATTACAAAGCTCACACAAATATTTGAGATATATATGAAAAATATATTAATTTCTAATATTTAATCAAGAATTCTCTTAAAAATACTCAAAACAAATAATTTGGAAAATGGTAATATAAATCCATATGTATTATGAAAGAGGTGGAAATTAAGGTTTTATGGAAGGATAAAATAGGAATAAAGGTGACAAATGGTATATGTATTTTTGTGACCGAACATTCCCCCCAACTTAACTTGTTGCATGTCCTCATGCAACTATGCATTGATTCTCTTAAAAAAAATTGGCTTTGTAGCTGGGGCTTTACATGAGGATGGTAGGTAACAATAAATCATTCCATGATTTCAAATGCATGAGTGGCAGCAGTTTTTCATGATGGTTCGTTCTTGTGTTACAACCATGAATATAACAAATGTTGGTTCTTGTGTTAACAACATTCGTTCATTTACTTGTATTTTTGCTTCAATACATAAGATTTAAAAGTATACATGCATTGGAAATGATGAACCATCAATTTACATTAGAAATCCTTTTCTTCATATTATGAATCATGCAAATATATATAGCAATGTTTTTCAAATTGTTCCAAAGCATAGTTTGGGAAAGACATGTTAGTTAATGGTAAATGAGATAATGAATATGTAAAATGGCAATGAATGCCCTCCCCCCACCCAAACTGAAGATGTATTATGTGTATGAAAAGGAGAAAGGGAATGCAGTGAGGGAATTTTCCAAATTTATTTATTTCTAGCATTCAAGGAATTGCATGATTAAATATTAGAAAAGAACATACCTTCACTTACCCAAAAAGTTGATGAACTATGCAATAGGAATGTGGTCGCTACTGGTGGATCATAGACTGTGAAGTGAAGGATCTGAACTGCTGCTTGGTTGGTTGAAGTAAAAGATGAGAGATGAAACTGGAACTGTGGTACTCTCAGATGGCTGAAAGTATGTTGCAAAATTGTTGATGGTGTCATGAAAAGTATATAGTCTTCACCTACTACAAAACCCGATGGAATTTTTACCATGCGAATAAATGTATTGATGTCGAGCATGGAAAGAAGTCATTGGATTATCGACCATTGATGAATATTGTTAACCAATGCGAGGCAATCTCACCATTGACAGTCAATGAGTGCCAAGGTACCTAAGTACATCTTGCGAAGTGCGAATAGATGAACTGATGTCGAGCCACTTGGGCCCAAAGGAAAATTCAAGGTTAGGCTCAAGAGGAGAATATCGAGGAGACAGTAGGGGCAATGATCCTAGGAGATTTGGTGGCCTTGACTGCCCTTTGCCTTCCATGGTGACAACCTAACATTTATACACTAAGAATCCTAAAGATGAAGGTTGAGTCACGTAGAATGGGAAATAACAGTATGGAAGCTGAGCAAGTATGGTAGAAAAAATTCTCCAAGTGGAAGGTAATCACTTCCCCCACTCACATGGAGAATTTCGCTAGTGAGATAAGTCCATAGTGAAAGTCCTATAAGGATGCAATTGTCCAGTAACTAAGTGGACACACACCTGTCTAAGGGATTTGACATGCTAATAGTTATAACTGCCTTGGACAACATCTCCTATTGAAATGAAGTTGTCTTTAATGTCTTTGAATGTAAAAGGGATGGTGATTCCGAGTTGTTGCAAGTAGTTTTTGAAGTGTTTTACAACGTTTTCAGTTGGATGTGGTATTCTTATAAGAGGTCAAGTCAGCAAGGTTCAAGCTATGAAACAAGATGAGTTATTGCTAGGATGGACCCTTTTGGTCCTTAGAGCATTGTTGGGGGAGTGGAGGGGTGGTGATTGCTCTTTCTCCTTCCTTACAAAGTTTGGTAGTTGCCTCCAGGTTGGACCCGAAGGACATGTGTTTTTGGATCACTCTCTTGATTTACAACCAAGTGATTGCACTTTGTGTTGTATATGCCCCAAATTCTAGCTTTGATAGAAATCAATTATGGGATTGGAAGGAATCTTCTTTACCAGTGACAAAGTGGATAATTGACAACTACTTTAACATGGTCAAGTGCGATGACAACAAATGTGATGTTAGGGGTGCCATGATTAATGACTTAGAAAAACAAACTTAGTGCGAGTATATGGATGCATTACATGTCTTCGACCCCAACTTGAAACAAAAGGGGTTGGAGTATGTTGGGTGGTTCGCTTGGACAAACTATAGTTAGAGTCCAGACTAATTATAGGCTCGATTGGACATATTTTAGAACCTAGAGAGGAGGTTGTTTTCTCAAGCAAGCTTCGACCTGAGGATTTCTTGTTGGATGTCGCTGGATCAAACCATTTGTCAATCCACTCAGTGATCTCTATATGGATGATTATGGATGCCCCTATGGCTTTAATTTTTAAATTGAATGTGTCAAATACGCAGTCAATTGAATTTTGATCCCTTATTCAAAGGGTGTGGAACCTTTCTCCTCACCCTATGGGGATATAAGGTTGGATTTTGTGGTGGGAGGTGGTAGTGTGGTGCACTATCTAGTTCATGATAGGTTGGGGTGGGATGATGGCCCCAATAGAGGAGGTGGGAGCTACGGGAAGCTTGATAGAGGCTAGATGAGGTTTATATCTTTCTGGAAGAGGACATCCATAATTTTTCTCTTCAAGAGGACATAACCAAGTTAGAGAAGACAGTCAAATGAGGGGAGGAGTACAATGCATGAGGACTTGGGGTCTACTTACAGATATAGTGGGTTCAAGAGGGCGACGAGGGGTCCAAGTTCTATTTTGACTTCTTGAAAAGAGTGGTTGCAGCAGAGAGGGTACTTGGGATTTGTAGAGTGGATGGATTCCTTGCTGAGAATGTAATTTATGTTTGTAGCATGCTCAATGGTCACTTCAATGCTATATTTCCACCTTATCCCTTATCCGATGGTGTTTTGGCATCTTAGTATGCTTGTTGCAAAGTTATTCCCATAAATTTTTTTACTAGTGACAGGGATAAATTAGTGCAAAAATTGGCACATGATGAGCTTCATGCAACTCTTATGACAATGAAGAATGGTAAATATCTAAGGTTGAATGATTTTCCATGTGAGTTTTAGAACTCCATCTAAAACTTCAATGGGGAGGATTTATATTGTCTCGAAACTAAAGCGTTTCCTTCTAGTTGCATTTCTAAGAGTATTATTTAGGGGTTGATTAAATTTATCCCCATGAGTGACACACATTATTTTATGGGTGGATGGTGTCCCATCACCCTTCTCTTTATAGCATACAAGATTATGGCCAAGGCTTTGACCATGAGGGTGCGAGAAATGGACAAGTATGTTATGCAACAAGAGTAGACAAGTTTTGTGTAAGGGAGATTCATTTTGAATATGGTAGTTTTTTATTGGGAGGATATGGAGTGGGATCTAGAGATATGATAGCAACATATGATGCTCAATATTTATTTTGATAAAGCTTCTGATCGGGTGTATTGGTCCTTCATTGTAGATATGTTGAAATGCTTGTGGTTTGGCTCATAATGTGTTGGCATGGTGAGCATGAGGTTCTCCAATGATTTGGCCTTTGTTTATGTCAATAAGGCTCTATCCCTCCTAATCTCTTTGCATCATTCTATTAGATAGGGGTGTCCCTTGGCATTGTACTTGTATGTGTTGATTGTATATACTTTAGGGTACTTATTGGATGAAACATGGATTCCTCGGTATATACTAAAGGGGTTTCTCTTCCAGATGGCTCAAAGATGGTCAATAATCACTTTGCATTTTGAATCCCTTCTTTCTATTATTGTTGAGAAAGCCTCAATGGATAAGGATTCATCTTGTTTATACACCTTTTGCAAGGCTTTTGGATCCATTGGCAGTCTTCACAAAATTGGTTTTTGGTTGATTGGAATTGACTATCCCCTAGCTTGGTTTCCTGAGGCTTGGTCATTTATCCTCTTGGGGGTGATTGTATGATATCTTGATATTTTGTTTGGGACATGCTAATATCCAATATCTATGTGGGATTGGTGCCTTTAGAAGTTGTAGAGAAAGTTGCATGTATGGTATCATAAGGATCCTCCCTTTGCAGGGAAGTTGGCGGATGTTGGGCACATTCTTTAGGCATTGCATTTGTATTGTGTGTCTTCTTGGTTTCTAGTGGTTCTTAGTTCAGATGGCTTGAGCAGATTTTGAGGTCCTATATGTGGTGCAAGTATGGGATGGGGCAGAGGTCATGTGTGATGTCTGCATGATTCTTAAGGAGGAGGGAGGTTTAGGCTTGATTGACATGGTATAATGTGGTAGTATTTTGGCTGCCAAGTGGGTGGTACATTGTCTTGAGGGTTTAATACCTTAGCATGTTCTCTTTAGGCATTGTATTATGTTAGCACAACATTAAGGTAGGGTGCTTGGTAGGTTTGACTTATGCGACAACATATCTTTACCCTCTTCGTTTCAAGTTGGGGATTCTATTCTCTTCACAAGTGTTTGGGCAGCTTGGAAATCAATGGCTAGATTGGTTTGTTGGTTGTGGGAAGGAAACAAATCTGGGTGGGGTATTACCTCCCATCTGATTTAGAGTTGGCGGTATCAGGGAGTTTGTATTGCAAAGTTGTTGTAGTTTTAGTCATGTCGACTAAGTTCAAAAGAGTATCTTCCATTAGGAATTCCTTTGGGACTATGAGGCTTGCTCATGGAAGGAGTGGATATTGCTTGCTAAGGAGTTCAAGTTGTTGGCCTTGGATCACCCCTCAATCATGCAGTTCTATCCCTTTCTTACGGAGTATGTTTTGTTTGGGATGAACATTGGGATGCTTGGGACCTTATGGAGGGATTGGTAGTGGATATTTTTAAAGAACCATTGTTATAGTATGACTCTCATCATTTGTATGAAGTTCTTCATCAAAGACACCCCTTCTCATCAATAATCACTGTGAGATAGGAATCACCAGATCTAGAGGCTCAATGGGTTTGTTGGATACACAATGTTTTGTTGGGAAACTTTCCTACAAGTTGTGTGTGTTTGCTTGGATGGTGATTGATCAGGGGCTCCTGTCCAAGGCCATGTTGGTTAAGTCTGGCCTTTTAGATGGTATGTTCCCAAGGTATCAAAGACTGAAGACAATTATGCAATTTTTTTAGGATTGTAGATTTGTTGGATATTGTTGGAGCTTTATGGAGGAGCAACATCCTTAGTTATTCCTAAGTAAACTATACTAAAGAGTTGTCTTATTTGGAGATGGTTATTCCCTCGTTGGGGAATCACTTTCTAATTTGTGGCATTGTTTTCGTATTTATGCTTTATTTGTGCTTTGAAAACTCAGGTGCATGTACGTATTTGACCAAGAAAGTAGCTATATTTCTTCCTTTATTGCTCTTTGGAATGATGAGGTTCACCATCGATTATTAGACAAGGGCACTCTGTTAATCAAGGATGCCCAGGAGTTGGATCCTATTGTATATTTTTTTTATTTTTTTTATGCTTTAGTAAGCTTTAGAAAGAGGATAGGGAAGGCATTGTATATACATGTCCACTATAAGCTCTTTGATTGTAAATAAGTTTATGTGAATATAAGAAGTATTTAAAAAAATAGAGATTAAGATTGTAATCTTAATGCTAAAATTGAATACTGGAAATTTAAAGAGCCATCCTCGTTAACAATTGTTTTAAGTTCCATCCTTGTTAAAATAGATCATAGTTAAGTTAATTATTGTTTCATTTGGAGAAGTGAGACGTTGTGCAACTTGTGTGGTGAGATTTTCATTACTTTGTATGCTTACAACGCTAAAACAAGTGGCATACATTAAATTTATTATACACACTCACATAGATCTATTTTAACCTTGGATTTATTCAACATTGCTAAATTTACACTTAGAATATCTATACTTAAGATATTTAATACATAATATCTATACTTAATATACTTAATACATTATAAATTCAAAATTAAGATGGATCAAGGTTAATTTAAGTCTCCTTACATTTTTTTCCATGGAAAAAGTCGTAATTCATTATATTCAATAAATGAACAACATTGTTCACAGGCCAAAAAGACCATACATATAAACCTTCATCAAGTGACACAATTTGAAATCATATATCTCCAAAACTACTCATGAATCTATTATACATAGAACTGATTATTACAAACTGTAAAATTGTTTGTAAGCAGTATACAAAAGATACAAAAACCATGGGTAGAACAGACCATCTATATAGGATTATATAGCAGCATTTAATAGATCAACTAGGAAGGGGTCCCAGATCATGTTCAGTTATAATGTCGTTTGATGTTTCCCATAAATTCTAAGAGCCATCACCCACATGTAGCCTCATCTTTGATAATTAATCAACCATCATGTTCCTTTCCCTATAAATATGTTGATAGGAAATATCCTAGAATAAACATGTTATTCATATGAGTTGTTCTTATAATGGCTTCATAGTGATATTCTTGGGTGGTATCCTCATATTTAACTAGTCAGTTACTAACTTAGATTCCCCGTATATGTGTATCTTATGTACCCCCTTTGATAGATCCAAAGGCATCACTAAATTGAGAGCCAACATCTCAACACAATTTTTAGTGCTCCTCCATAAACCAACATAAAACTTGAACCAATGAGTGTCGAATATGAATAGAAGACCACCAAAACCACACATACCTGGCATACCTTTGGAAGCGCCAATGAAATAGGACCAACTACAGGTTTGTTAATAGTCTCCTCCATTATCCTTCTTTCTTTTGGATGTCCTTCTGATTTAGGAAAATGATCAAGAATAGCCAAAAAAAATTATGCATAAATCTATGCAGGAATAGTGACATCTTGAAATATTTCCTTGTCTGGCCAACCATGGGCCACAAATCATGAGGACTGGTAATGTCAGAAAGTCAAAAAATGTAACATTATTCAACCAAGCATGTAAGGATTCTTGGAGCCCTAAGCCATTCCAAATTAAATGTATCCCCTTTACCTGAGAATCATGCTTCCACATGATGTTCAGACCAGGACAAAAAATAAAAATATGATTGATGTTTTCATTGTCTTCTTTACAGAGAGGACATCTGCACGGGACACAACCAAATTTTCTTATAAAATTATCCCACACGAGAAAATTTCTAGCCATGGTCAGCTACATAAACAATTTTGTATTCATAGGAAACTTAAACTTCCATGTCATAAGGGACCACCAAATAAGATATGGCAGATCTTCTTCTTCATGTATAACCCTGTAACCCAATCTAGGTGAATAGATACCACCTGTAACATTCCTAGATCAAAGCAAATTATCCTCTCTACACTTTAGGAAAATGTGGTTTTCATGTAGAGCTTTGATGTAACCCTCCGATAGATTCGTATATTTATCCTCGAAACCCAACTCCTTAGCTACAATCCACTCTTGTCTCAAAGGGGAATTGTTGTGAATGTCATGTATCAAACTCATAAATATTATACCCCTATCCAATAAAGAATTAACCATAGGAGTTGGTAGTCTATAAGATTCCGAGCAACCAATCCATGGATCCTAACCGATCACTACTCTTCTTCCATTGCCTAGATCCCATGCTAGCCAATCCCCAACAACATTAATGGCTTCCACAATATAGAGACATTCCTTATAGAATTTTTCTCTTGTTCTAAACCATTCTTCTATTGTAAGAGGATAAATATAATTATGGTAGACAACTTTAACCCATAATCCCTCTCCTTTGAGGACTCTCCAAATCCCCTTTGTTGCTAATGCTCTAGCAAAAATAGAATGATTCGTCAATCCCTGTCTCCTTAACTCTCTAGGAAAAATTATATTTTTCTAAGAGGCCCAATGGTATGACTTCTCATTAGTGTTCTCTCGCCATAAAAAATTAAAGCACAACTTCTTGATTGTTAGAATAGTAGAGTCAAGCTAAACTAGTTAACATATCTAAGCAACCAACAACATATCATAAAGATAAGAACAGGAAAAGAAAGGATAAGAGAACACCGATATACGTGGTTCACCCTAATGGGTTACATCCACGGGAAGGTAGTCTTCTATTATCTCCAGAATGTCTTCTCCAATCTTACAAGAGAGCAAAGCGCAAATACCCCAAAGAATATAGATGATGTACAACAGTGTCACAATAGTACCACTACTACATCAAGAATACATGATATGTAGAGACTCACTTGACCCTATTATATACTAAGAGATGAGGAGGAATTACTCTCACATATTGCATGTGGGATAATATAATTCTCCAAAATAACATCTCTTAATACAATACCATGGACAAATACTCTACACAAGTAAATACACCACCATATAACTATGGGTTAAATGTATTACTCTTTTACATAAGATTGTAAACAACTTTCGACATAATACAAAGACATTATTACCTTCCAAGGAATATAATATATTCCAACACTCCCCCTTAATAATGGCTGGGAGAAGGGCCCACACTAACACTAAGGAAGGAAGGAGTCATTACTGCTCCCCCTTGATGACAACTTCCAGAAGAACCAAAGCTGAAAAAAGAAGAACACTTCGGCTGATGGAATTTGATGATGAACAACCGCTTCTCACTGAATCATGAAAGTGCACATGAACCAGGTTGTACGATGAAAGACCCAACAATAAAATGTCGAGAACATGTGGCGTAATCTAATCGGAAGATGCCCATATCACCACAAGAATCATCACAACCATACATGATAGTTGAAGAAATATGATATAACATCCACACCAGTGTACAGATACCTTCTAACGACTAATACAATGAAACGTGTGGCTAAGAACACCACAACAGTGTACAAAAAAAAACCAGATGGCCAATACACATGTGGATAGCAGACATTCTTCCAATCAAGGTGCAATATAAATATCTATAAAATACCTCAAATATCGAAGAAACAAGACCCCAATGGTCTATACATAAAAAATGATATCATACAGATGAACATCATGACTTTAACAGTAGAAGATGGTACTTCATTACTTCTGAAATAAGGTGAAAACCTAAACAAAGAACTTATCTGCACAAGAACTTTCAAGATTAAAGCATATAAAGATCATAAAACAAAATTGCTCATACAGAAATGAAAATGCTTATATACCAAAGGTTAGCAAACATCATATAAACGAATGGCAACATAATATGATCAAATAAAAGATTAACTTGCTCATTAAGGAAAATGAAGTTACTTTTACACATTAAGTGTCAGCCACAACATATAAATAGTGAGCCAAAGATTTCACTTAAATATATGAAAATTTAGCCATCAAGCAACTAATCTAAAGCATAGGTGCATTTCTTATTAGTATGAGGTTAATATGCAAGAGATGAATGCCCTGAAAATGTCAATGCTTCCATATTGGAACGTTAGAGACAAGTATGAACAAGATAACCTCTGCAATCATAAGAATAGAAATCTCTTTGCAACAAGAAAAAGGTGCTCATGATAAATATTTCAAGATTTAAAGATTGCTCAAAGACATATAAATATTGAGTGAAAGATGATCGAAATAAACATGACATGAGATATAGATAAATCAAAATGTTTAATATGATCAACATATAGCAATTTTTTTTTTTTTCTCCCGGGCTCGAGACGCGCTTCACAGAGTTAGGGCTTTCGCCATTGCTGAGGGCTTCGGCCTCCTGCCGCCTCTCCAACTTCTCCCGTGGCCTACAGACCGAAGCTCCTCTATCTCCCCTCCTGATTCGGGCCTTCTCATCGCAATGACATCCATGGCGGCCGTTGGATCTGGCGCCTCTACTGCGCGAGCCTCTCCAGATCGCCCGCCTGTTCTTGCAGCTGCCTCATCCGTGGCTGCCCCGATCAGCGCCGGCCCCTCGCCTCCGGTTCCGGTTCCTTTCGTTGGCTCTCTCACCTCTCAACGGAGGAACTGCCCTTCTTTCAAGGACGTTTCCTCTCGACGGGGGGAGCTCTCAGTTCAGCCCTCTACGATTTCGGAAGCCCCAGCGATCTCCATCCAGATGCCGAACGAAGCTCTGGAGTTTGCTTCTGAGTTATGCAAGACTTCCTTGGTTTGCAGATTCAATGGCTTTTGGCCTAGCCTGGCAGACCTCTGATCTTGGATCTCTTCTGCTTGGTCCCCTCTGATTGAAGGTGAGGTTGTTGCTTGCCCTTGTGCCAAGGGTTTCTTCGTGGCTATTTTTGAATCCATTGAAGATAGAGTCAAGGTTTCCAGCTCAGGGCCGTGGTTCTGGGGCAGAGCAGGGCTGTCCATGAAGCCATGGACCCCTGACTTTGACCCATCCATGGCCTACATCTCCTCCGCTCCGGTCTGGGTGAGACTCCCTTCTCTTCCCCTGCATTTCTGGGAGGATAAATCTCTTCAGTCTATTTGAAACGGTCTCGGGAAATTTCTCTGCAATAGTCCAGATGAGAGTATAGACCGAACCACGTTTGCAAGGATTTGTGTTGAAATGGACTTCAAAAATGGATTCCCAGCAGAAATCAATCTTCTTGGCAAGGGCTACTCTTGGACCCAGAAGATCGACTACGAGAATCTCTGCTTCAAATGCAGGGTCTGCTTTGAAACAGGGCACATAGCCCGTAACTGCGAGAAATCATCCGGAAAAAGAAGATTGCCCCGAAGCCAAAGGCCCACTTGGTGGAAAGAAGCACCTCTGGAGAAGCAAGCCGAAGGGAAGACCCCGGCACCAGACCCAGAAGAGGATGCCGAATCCGCCCCCAAAGAACCTGCTCAGGGGACAGACCCAGTAGAAATACCTCCGCCCACGTCGCCAAAGCCAACCCAGCGAGTCTCAAGCTGGGCTGATATTGCAGATGTCGAAGAAACACAAGGTCAGACGGGAAACCATGATCAAGGCCAAAGCAGCGAATGGCAGACCATACCAAAAAAAAAAAAAAACCTATCCAACATCGGGCAGCTGTAATGACTCGAAGCCAAACAAGCTCGCTGAATTAGCTACCTTCTAGTAGCAATTATTGAAGTACTGAATGACAGAAGCTCTCTCTTCTGATGTAATGAACCCAGTGGCTTGCCACTGTTTTTAATATAAAATCTTCCATTTGTTATTGTCTAAAAAAAAACATATAGCAAATTATGATCAACACATGATATCACTTATAAAAAATTATGAAATGACAAGTCACTAATGGTCTTAATCATGGTTCATTTCTTGTTAACACTATGTAAATATGCAAGAGATGAAATGCCCTGGAAATGTCAATGCTTCCATATTGGAATGTTAGAGACAAATAGCACATGAATTAGATACAATCTCTGCAATACATGAAAAAAGAAACTATATCCCAATTAAATAACTTATGACAAGCCAAAAAATATGATATCACATAGATTAAAAAAAATTGATTTTACTTAAGAATTTAATTAGCAAGAGCATATAATGATAATAAATATATTACTTATAAAAGAATGAAATTACTTTTACACAAAGGTCAGCAATAACAGATAAATAAAGTAAATAATGATCACTAGATAACACATATAAGATTGTTCTTATAAAATTGTTTTTATAAACAAAACAAAGAAAAAAACAAATTAATTATTAAGTATATTTAAAAAATATTAAGCATTAGATGGTTTAGAACTATCATCATGACAAAATACTAAATATCCATGTCCTTAAAAGATGTCAATATTTCCATATAGAAATGTGAGACAAATGTATAGCAAGAACAAGAAATAATATCTTAATAAACATGATTAGAAGAAAAACCTAAATGCAAAAAATGAATAACAGAAAACTTTAATGTTGTACTGTGCTGATCTAAATCTGCAAAAAACACAGTTAGAAAAACAGTAATGGAAACAGAAACTTTTACTTACAACCTTTTGAAAAAAAGTGCCCAGAAAAGCCCAGTCTTCTGTTCTAGATGCGTAGGTGGATCCAGAATGGCTCTTCCAATTCCAAAATAGGTTATAATAAAACATCCGTTAAGAAATGACCAAGTTACAGCCCTTTTTTATAACTGTCATTTTTATTACCGAAAGGAAGCCCAAAAATGCCCAGCTTTCTGTCCTGGTCACGTGGGTGGATCTAGAATGGCGTTTCCAATTCCAAAAACAGGTTATAATAAAAATTCCGATAAAAACTGACCAAGTTATGGCCCTTTTTTATAACTACCATTTTTATAATCGGGAGAAAGATCTCCTTGAGGAGAGCCCCGAAATCATGTAGATCTATAGAAAAAACATCAAGAAACCCTTGAAAAAATTCTACAAAAATATTACACAACAAGTTAGGGTTAGGGTAAAAAAAAATGCAGAAATATGCCCAGATCTGAAGAGAAGCCTAATGGCTACCAGATAGAAAGCAAATCTACAAAAAATGACAATGCCCAAATTATAATCGTTATTGATTGAAAGCTATAGAAGGTACTAGATCATAGGAACCTGCTCTGATACCATGTTAGAATAGTATAGTCAAGCTAAACTAGTTAACCTATCTAAGCAACCAACAACATATCATAAAAGATAAGAACACGAAAAGAAAAGGACAAGAGAACACTGATATACGTGGTTCACCCTAATGGGTTACATCCACGGGAAGGTAGTCTTCTATTATCTCCAGAATGTCTTCTCCAATCTTATAAGAGAGCAAAGCACAAATACCCCAAAGAATATAGATGATGTACAACAGTGTCACAATAGTACCACTGCTACATCAAGAATACATGATATGTAGAGACTCACTTAAGCCTATTATATACTAAGAGATGAGGAGGAATTACTCTCACATATTGCATGTGGGATCATATAATTTCCAAAATAACATCTCTTAATACAATACCATGGACAAATACTCTGCACAAGTAAATACACCACCATATAACTATGGGTTAAATGTATTACTCTTTTACATAAGATTGTAGACAGCTTCTGACATAATACAAAGACATTATTACCTTCCAAGGAATATAATATATTCCAACATTGATAAAGTCCATTGTACCTAATGGAACATCAGTGTTTGCTTCTTTCTCTATTAACCTAAGTTGAGATCCATTGTTCATCAACAAAGCCCAAGATATCGACCTGACAAGGTATAACCTTGTCAGTAACACCTGCGACACAGATGAGGTCTCACCCGAGATATCTATGGGGATTGGCAGAACCAATTTCTCCAGTTATGTCAGGGGATTTCTTAATCATAGCACTATCCAGTCACTCGACCAAAACCAAGGAATAGACTTATGTCTTCATACATACATCATCAAATAATATAACATATTGATATGATGACATTCATCATAGCATATACTCCATATTATTAAACATGTATTAACATACCATTTATATCATTAAGATGCTCGACATACTTAAGAGATTCATTTACGACAGATATTCATTTGACCATAAACATAATTACCAAAGACACAAAGACACATAATTTAACGTGGAAACCCATTCGTGAAAAACCACAAAGATGTTCTTCATCTGGCATGAGTAATAATTGAGTGCCTTTGCTCTACGCACACAACCTGTACACTCTTATTTAGATATTCTTTATAATCCATGACTTATTTTCCTATCTCCTGCTCTCTTGTTTTTTGTCTCTCTATCTTTCACTCTTCTTTATATATTCTTCACCATATATGTGTCATGTTATGTCATCTGCACAAAGCTTGGATGGACTTTATAGGATTTACAACTCTTATTTTACTCGCCAACCGATTCTTAACTGTCAGTCGACAGGTTGTCTTACTAATTTAACACATCCCATTACATCTAGAAATAGGCTGTATCGGCCCAATTTACAATCCTGCTTTATTTCCCAAAAGTAGACTATTAGTATAACTAATTTTTTACCAAAAATAGGCCAAAATCCTCATCTCAACCTACTTTACTCCTCTTTTGTTGTGGCTTCTTCTGTCCTGGTTTTTGCTCATCTTACGACCAAAATATTCATCTTTCTGAACATGCTTGTGGTTATCTTTTCTTGTCTTTTCCTAGGGCTAAAAGCCCCCAACACTCACATGTGGCTCGTTTTGAGCCACTTTAGTCTGAATTTTTTTTGGGTGCAAGCTTGGTCTGAAAATCTTAAAATATTTTCATTACGACTTCTTCTTCTTGTCGCACCTCTTCTTGGACCTTCTGCAATTGTTCTACAAATTCAGAGCTGATATGTTTCAAAGTTTCAAAGTTTCGTCACACCCAATTTTTGTCGCACATTTTCATGTATTGGGTGGATCATTTCTGTAGCCTTTTTTACTTCCGTCTGTGTCTTTGCAACACGATCCATTCTCTGTTGCTTCTCTATCTGCAGTCTGCGTACTTTCTACTATAAGATTTTCAAATTTGCAGCCTTGCTCATTTTTTCTACAGGTGGAAATTTATTCAATTCAACCTTCAACTTATTAAAATCCGCTTCAGCAGTGTGAAGTTTTTCTATGACCTTTTGCATCATCTATCAAGGATTCCCATGACTGAGAAACCTATTCATATGGCTTGGCACAAAGCGCTTCGGCCTCCTGAATTTTCAATGCAATTTCCTTTACTGCATTCCGTGGAGCTTCCAATACCTCAGGAGGTGTACTGGGAGTCATATTTATTTCCAGCTCTGCGACTCAATTTAAGAGGTTGTCAGCTACCTCACCAAGTTGAAAATTTGTGCCTTCATAGAACATCTCAGTCGTAATCCTTTCATCAAAAAAATTACTACAAGTAAGCGAAACAGCTTCATCTAGTCACTGCTCATCATCCTGCCAAGTTTTTTCTTTTTGCTCTGTCTCCTTAAGTTTATTCTTCAACGAAGAAATGGTAGTCTTAGAATGTTTGAGTTGGCCAAATATCTCACGCTCTCTTGTATTCATTTCTTCTACTACATCCTGCTGATACTTATGTAGTAGATACATTGGTACTACAAAAAAATCAAAAGTTACCTGATTAAGATCCTTGATCACGACATTGTGTTTCGACATTCCTAATTCAAATGCTTTAGAAATCACTTGAATTTTTCTTTTTGTAGGCATCGATGGTACTTCAACAGGTCGCTCTTCTGATGGGATTGCTTCTTCCTACGACACAACTAAATACGGCTCCCGGTTGACCGCTACTCGAACTTCCTTTACTACAGTACAAAATGTATGCAATATATCTGTAATGTTGCTTACCAATTCGACGTGTTGTGCATCCATCTGTTTGCAACTTTCATTTTCCACTTCCTCTATGCGATCTAAAATAAGGTTGTAGTCGTCATTAGTAAAACCAACTATTCCATTTGTCATTTCATCCTCCCTATTATTGTGACTCTTCCCATATTTTTCAGATCGTTTACTTTTATCCCCCAACTCTGGATCTGTCAGGGTTGCACTGGATTCATTTTTACTATCATAAGGAGAGCTTCTTGGAATTTCTTCTATTGATGGATCTCCTCCCTGATTTCCATTATGTTTCTCTAATGTGTCATCCTGTTGCGACTCAATTTCTGTAGAGATTTGATCATCTTTGATAGGTTGTCTCCATTCTTCAATCCAATCCTAAACAATTGTTTCAATTTCTTCAATAGATAGTTGAAACTGCATAGCTAGGCATTGGTTTTGTGGGTCTTGTCGCAGGTGTAAAAATATATGGTGAGCCCCGACCAAAAATATAGTGATGTTGCGAAATCATTTGACGGTTTCCTCTGTTGTTCTTGCATGTTTCCGAATAAAATACTTGAGTACCGCACCTTACAAATAGAATTCCACATTGTTATTTAGTTGTTGTTGGGGATTCTCCTTCTCGTACCAGATATTATGGTATCTTTCTCCTTGGCATGGTACAGGGACATCTACCCCTTTCAAGTTCGACGGTTCTTCCCATGCAACAAATGAAATTAATATAAAAAGCTATGAATAATTAAAGGGAGTGCCCTTTTCCTGTGCATCTGCAGCATCTACTGACAACTCGTTAAATAAATATGTCGACCAGTTCTTCTGGATGCCTGCTACACACTGCTCTATCGTAGCGACTATTCTAGTTGTGCACTAGTTCGGTCACATCTTCCTTAGTAGCTTGCTAGATAAAACTTTATCAGTGAACCGAATGACAGTGTCATTAATAAAGGCGATGGAAAGGCCTCTCTTATCTCTTGATAAAATGCATTTCTCCTTCGTATTATTAGTAAGGGCAGTATCCAGGTCCTTTCCAGCGAGGAAAGGCACTGGGTTGACCCCTGCAAGAGGAATTTCTATGATGGATGTTATTATATCGATGTCTACTGATGTTTTTTTTCTAGCCATATAAATCCTCCATGAAAGCAGACCAACAGTTGCTCCACACATGTGTTCATCTCTGTTGTGCAACCAAAATGTTGCATATGCATCAGCGACAACAATCCAGATTTATGCAATCCCCACGCCCACTCCATTGAGACCATGTGAATAGTTCCATCCTCACTCTCTCGAACAGTGGTCATATACTGCTTCATCTCAAGTTCAGAAACTTCTAAAGGTCATGGTCGATAAACCCCATCTTCTTCAAATTTGGAATAATTTCCATCGTCACATGGACTCCTTTTGCTATGGATGGCCTTGCCAGCTGATATTTGGCATTCTTACCAACAATAACTTTAGGTGCCTCTGTTTTCATTCTTGGTTTGCGACCAATTCCATGACCAAAGTGTTTTCTTCTTGATGGGCCAAGTTGCTCTGACTGTAACACAACTACTATGATTGACGGTTATTGTGAGACAACTTTTGTGCTTTCCTCCATAATAAGTGTAGGTGATGGAGCCTCCATGCCTAGTTCCAGAATAGTTCTTGTGCTTGAAACAGAAATGACCATGCTCTAACAAAACAACTTAGACTCAAATGGTTGCAGACAGACGACTTAGCGCAAGTCAATCAGTTGGATGCAATAAAATGACCAAGCTTCAGCGTGAATATGAAGTAGTTTGATGCATGTGAAATCTTGATTTCTTGCCCTATATTGCAATAAATGGGGAAGGCGACGAAAATTTCTGTCACAGGGAGCAATATTTCTTATCATGTCAATGAACTGCCAATCAAAACATCACTTCGCATGGCAGTTCAATGGTAGTTATTATGCATTAATGGCATATGTGACCAAAAAGCATGTCGTTGAAATCTCCCATTACTTTAAATTAACTATCAGCCAACGGTCACTTGCGAACAAAATCCATCGTGCGACAACACTCTTCTTTTGACATAAATACCTTTTTGCGACAAACCCATAGTTTAAGACAACATTCTATACTTTGTGAGAGCAATTATTCTCTTAGGACAGACATATAATCTGTGACAACAAATCTTCTTTTGCGACAAACATATAGTTTGCGACACAATTCTTGCAAAACACTCATAAGCTTGCGACAAAAACACTCAGAAACTTGAGAGAAAAACACTCATAAACTTGTGACAAAAACACTCATAAACTTTCTCTCTCGTTTTTTACTTTTTTCCTTCCCCTTTTAAACCATCAGTCGACCTAAGTGGGGCTATCCTGATAAGGCTTTAGCCAACTTACATTTATTAATCCTTTGAAAGGTGTACCATCTAACTTCTGCAATGGGACTGCTCCTCCTTCGGTGATCTAAAAGACAACATATGGTCCCAGCTAATGTGTTCGAAGCTTGCCAAGATGCTTCAAAAATTTACTGTCATATAGGAGAACAAGATCTCCAATCTAAAATTGTTTATAATGAATATGTTAGTTGTGCCAAGCTTTCTCTCACTCCTTGTCAACATTCTAATGATAACCTATGAGAAAGTGATATTCTTCTAATTGTACTAGCTGCAACAATATTTCTTCCACAACACCAACATCGGTCATTTCAATAATCACGGCTATCCTTAGACTGGGTACAATATATTCTAGAAGTATGACAACATCCTGTCCATAAACCAGTCTAAATGGAGTTTGGCCTGTCAACTTTTTGCAGGTTGTGTGATAAGCCCATAATACCATAGGTATCTTCTGATCCCAATCATCTCTTTGAACATTACATATTTTTTTAAATTCATTCTCCAAAATCTTATTGAATGCTTCAACAACACCATTCGCTTGTGGGTGATATGGTATTGTTATCTGGTGTTGAATCTGAAATTCCTCAATTAATTTTTCAATCTGTTGATTCACAAAATGTGTGCTTTGATTGCTTATCAAAATTTTCAAACATCCAAATCG
Source organism: Pseudotsuga menziesii (assembly GCA_001517045.1). Lineage (NCBI taxonomy): Eukaryota > Viridiplantae > Streptophyta > Pinopsida > Pinales > Pinaceae > Pseudotsuga > Pseudotsuga menziesii. Next base: position 643,005 of record LPNX010562504.1, on the reverse strand, counting down.
AGTCACTACACGGCCGAACAAAAATCTTGCAGCAATACAATCCTTTACTGGTGTTTCTTCATCCCATATGGTCAAGTAGTTTGTCGTAGTGATTATATGACGTGCACCCATTTTTATTCATGGTGGATTAAGAGGAACCATAAAATCAAAAACTCATTTGTCAAATGCTTGTAAAGTCACCTATGGTACTAGCAACATCTCATCTCGTCACAACAGTTTTTCAGATCTTTGGCAAACATCACATTTGCGACAATAATCTATAGCGTTTGCATGAAAAGTAGGCCACCACAATCCTACTTGTAATATCTTACGTACTGTTTCTTTTCCTGCATAATGGCCTTTGACGACAGTGGCATGTGATTCATTCAATACCATCGGCTGCTCGTGTTCCAAAACACAAGGACGAAGAATTTCATCTGGTCCCATTTTGTATAATTGTCTAGCGATTAACTGGGAGTCTGTAGCTTTTACAACTAATTATTTATTTTGTATTGTACTTAATCTTTCTGGTGCATATCTTGTATTTAAGAGATGTACAATATCTCTGTAGTGATAATCAAACATCTTGACTACAAACAATTTTGCATCATGAATACTATCGTCGAGATTACTAGGGTCTTATCCACTTTCTAGCCTCAACAGATGGGCCAGGCCCAAATTCAGTTGACCCGGCTTGACAATAATTTCAAAGTCAAACTCTGGGAATAGAAGAAGCCATCGACAAATATCCCCCCCAACATTGTCTTATTGACAAAATATTTCAATGCAAAATGATTTGTATACATCTTGAAATGTCATCCCATCAAAAAATATTGAAACTTTTGAAGAGCATATACCATAACAACTGCTTCTCTTTATGTCATAGTATAGTTCTTTTATGTCATCAACAATTTTATACTAGCAAAAGTAATGGGATGATCAATAGAACCTTCACCTAGCTACACAAGCACAACGCCCATCAAGACAAACGACGCATCAACATGTACATGAAATTCTTTTTCCAGTCTGAAAATACCAATATAGGATTGTAACCATCTTATTCTTAATAGCATCCAGAATCTCTTGACATTGTTCATTCCACTGGAACTTTACATCTTTCTTCAACAATTTCTCCATAGAAGTTGTAACCTCTACATATCCTCTGATGAACTTTCTGTAAAACCCCGTATCTCCTAAGGTAGTTCTCAAATGTTTGTCTATAGAGGGTGGTGTTATGTCGACAATAATCACAATTTTTGTAGAATCCATCAATATTCCATTGCGACAAACCACGTGACCCAACAAGATTCCAAAAGGGGAACAAAAAATGCACTTCTTTAAATTAATGGAAATATGGAACAGTCTACACCATTCAAGCATAATTTAGAGAATCTCAATGTGATCTTTTACTAGCCCAAATACCATCTAGTCATCAAAGTATACCTCAAGAAATTTATGGATGAAGTCTTTGAAAGAAACTACAACTATTCTAGAAAAATAGCAGGAGTATTCTTGAATCCAAAAGGCATTACCGTATACTGGACACATCCCCATGTTGTCACAAAAGTTGTTTTGTACCGATATTCCTTTGCAATCATGATTTGATGGTAACAAGAGAACCCATCAGTAAATGAATATATTTCTTGCCCTCCGATGTTCTCCAATACTTCATTTGTAAATGAGCTCAGAAATGGATCATGCAAGCAGGCATCATTCAACTTTCTCAAGTTGACGTAGATACAAATTTCAATTGTTTTCTTGTCTTGCACTACCATAGGACTAATCCATTCAAATTCTTCAACGGGTTCTATAATGCCCACATCTAACATTCCGTCTAACTCTTTCTTGACATTTTTACCTTGGATTGAGCCAATATGCTTGTTGCTTGATACGTTTTGCGTTGGGCTTCAAGGGAATATTCATTTCTCCCAAATCTATAACAATTCCCTTCATTTCTGGAAATTTAGTGAGGAACAAATCCTGGAACTCATGTCATATGTCTTTAATTTTTCCTAAAGTCTCATCATCCCAATATTCTCCGATATTGGAAAATCTTGTATTCTCTAGGGAACCAATGTTTACTTTCTTTATTTTCAGAGGATTTATAAACCTATCACTAGATATACCTGACCCTTACACTGTGTGAGTACCTTTAGATTCAAGAATATTTATGTCTCGTGGATCATCATCATCAGGTTCACCTGTTACATTGTAGCACTCCATCCAATGTTGGACTATCATGCTGCTCTCATGGAAAATTGTCGTCGACACGGGAATATCTTCAAATATCTTTGTTCTGATTACTTATATGGAAACATCAATTGAAGGATGATCATCAACAAATTCAAACGTATGTGTGAAACTAGCATCTAGATCTTCCCACTCAGTTGCTCCTCGTCATAGCTTAATCAATGTATACCAGTTTTTCAGTATCATGTCTAAACTGTATATGAACTCGTGGACCCATTCTCATCACGACGATATCTCCCATGTCACATGACAATGCTCAATATGCTCGACGGGATTGTTAGTCCTGTATATTTATGACCAACATAGAGTACCTCTTCTCGAAATCAGATTTCCAACAATCTTTGGCATTGAGGCCATTCTAAAATAGTTTGTTTATGCGTAACACACCATCTTGCATGTGTAGCCTTCAATGCAAAATCCAGGTCTAACAAACGCTGAGGTTCAGATACTTTCTCTTCAAAATATGTCTAAAAATATTCCAGGTTAGGAAAACCTTCATAGGTAGGCAGATCACATACCTTAGTACCTACCCATCACACAAATTTTATAACTATTGTGCATTTTCGCATTGATACTTCATGGAGTCAATTCTTCCAATTCTCTAGAGCTTCTCATGAATCCGATGAATAGAAACTAATGCTTCACCAACTGAGTTTTCCATAGACTATTGGATTAACATAGTCATCTATTGCAAAATTTATATTGTAGATATGATCCAGATTTCCATCTTGTCCTTCACTATTTACCTGCTCAACATACCTCTGGCCTTCCAGAGGACCAATTGGTGCGACCACTATGTATCCTTAAATGTTAATATCCTCTTCTTAAAATTGATAATAGTTTGATTATCAATATCACAGTAAATCCCCAAAAGCGTGGGAGTATCATCAACAATGTCTATAAATTCAAAATCTACATAAGTCTGAAGTCCTTCTATCTCGACAGGAACTTGTTTTAGTCGATCAATAGGCAAAACCTTCGACCGATTGGCTAATCTCAACTGAACAAGAGACCATACTAGTGTTGGATTTCCCATAATTTCCCATGTCTGTCTAGTGATAATGTTAACATCTCAACCTAATTCCAGAATAATATAATCCATGTCATAATCACCTATCTAGGCACTCATCCTTAGCTCACGACCAATTTTCAATATTTTCCCAATGTGGTTAACTCTGTTTTTTGCTCATACATCATGTTGAGGTTCTTCGACTAAAGATACTAATTTTGCCATACCATCTTTATGTTCTATTAATACCAAACAACCTTTTAAAGAATTCTTTCAACTTACCATCATTTTCTGTCGATTTCATTTCGAACAACAGTTTGAATTTTTGAGGCATTTCCAACATTGATCCTTCATTTGGTACAACAACAGAAGTCGACGCTTTATTTCTTTCGATGAACTCCTGATGAGCATTTAAGAACAAATCCTTTTCTTTCTAGACATCAAATGGCACTTTCTTTTGTTCTTCCGGTCAGACTCTTGGTTGTTCGTATGGTGCTTCTTAATCTCCTCTAGTCACAACACCTCCCCTTGTGACGACAATGATATTAGGCTCCCTCGATTCAACAAAAATATTCTTAATGTTTGGATTAGCATTTTGAGGTGGGTTCTAGTTTCCCATGTTTCTAACCTACCACTTAGCAATCAATTGTGGACATTATTCAAATGTGTGATCCAATAGTTTACAATATGAATGTCTCAATGTAGGATTAGTGCAATTTCTGGAAAAATGTCTAGGCTGTCCGCAATTATAACAAATAACTTGGCCTATTCTGCAACCAAATCCTCCTCCTCGTCCTTGGCCTCTGAATGGATCGCCTCGCCTGGGTTGAGGGTAATGCTCCTGCGGGTATTGTGCCTGATCTCGCTCAACTTGCATTTGTTCTTAATTTTTTATTAGGCATGCGTCGAGTGTATTCTACTGCAGCAACTAATATGCCTTGCAATCTTTCTCATCATGTCCTATTGATTGACAAAACTTACAATATAGGTTGGTTGGTGCACTTACTATTTTCTGTAAATATAAGCATTCTTTCGACCAATGTCATTTGGTCTGGAAAATTATACACCAGGGCATTCCTTATGTATTTATCGGATTTGGTACGCCTGAAGGATGGTAATTCATAAATATTGGCAATGAGTATTTATGATGGCTTTTCCTTTTGTATCGTGTACACCAGAGTTCCTCCTACGTTTCTTTTCCTTTCTTGGTATCTTGTAGTTACAATACGAGGTTGGAAAGATGTGATTGTATCTGCATCATTCCCACACCAGTTTCTTTGACCGATGAATCTTCCAATTTCATAGCAAGCTCAGGAACCTTGCTCTAGGATACAATCTTTTGTTGCATCAAAGGAACCTGGATATGCGGTAGACTCGCTGCAATAAACCATTATTTATGTTGGAAATCTAAAAAAGTTACTTTATCCATCTGAGTCTAAATATTTGGTGAAGTCTCAAACAGACTTAGTTGGTAACTGCTTGATCTCTTTTAACTCTGTAATGCATTACTAGTCGGATTTAGGCTTCTTAAACTCATCTATCAGCCCTGTCTGGATTTGATCTAAGGATTTCTAGGGAATCCTTGCTAGAACCATAGATAATTTCATATACCAGTCAAGCGCACGACCTCTAAGGGTTGTGATCATATCGGCTCTTTTTATAGCCTCATCTTGGCCTTGTCACACTATCCATACAGCTTTGCATAGGAACCAATCTTGCTCAGGCTCCTCTAACCCATTCCCATAAAATATCGGTAACTTTATATCAATTCCAACCATTATGTTTACTCTTGGTATTGTTGAATTAAAGGTTCTACTAGTGGAACTTCCTCAACTACTTTTCCCACTATTAATGTTATTATGATCCACAAAATCACTAGGCGATGTGTTTCTAGGTCTCACCTCAGGTCCTGGAGATGTATGTGGGGTCATGGGTATGTTGTAATCTTGATCTAAATCAGGTAACTCTTATTCTTATTCTTCCTCAGATATAAGTCGATATTCTTCTTCTTTTTCGTAGGATTCTTCGTCGAGATGTGATGCCAATTCGTAGTCCCTTCTTTCGGCCGCGCTACAAATTCCTCTCCTGATTGCAACCCTTCTTCTCTTTCTTGACCGAAATATTCTTCCACTTCTCAAGTGACAACCTTCTTGCTTAATCTCACTATTGACATAAAACATCTCAACTTACTCTGGTCCATTTTATTCAAATCTTTATTGCAGCATTACCTAGAATCTCTGTGCACCGGAATTTATCTATTGGATTCCATTTGCATAATCCTTTTTTCACATACCAACATTTTTATCCACAACTTCAAATATTTCAGATAACGACCTCTAGGTTCTTGAAAGAACTTTGTTTCTATTTCATTGTATGACTTTATCATATCGACTGCAATCTCTATGATATATCCCTCTAGAATACTATCAACCCAAAAGGCGACATCCCTAGATATAGGATTACTAACTCTTTTCAGTTGTTGGATTAACGGAGGGCTCCACTCCTTAGGTGATCTGCTTTGAAAAAAATTATTCTGAGTTGCTAGCTTCGACAACCATTCATGCAATACAATGGGAAATTCACTAAATAAAATCTCATAAATGTTTATGTAAAGGTATCTTTCCAACCATTTTGTTGGGATCAATCGTGATCCTTTAATTTCTTCTTGTGCAAAATATTGTGCCTTATAATCAATCCAATCTTGAATCTTCGGTTTTGTCAAGTGGAAAAACATATCCCTATCACAATGATTCACGGTCCCAACAATGAAACCATTTGTTCGATTCTTTCTCTGTCAACACAAGTTCACATCCCTTGTTCATCAACAAAACCCAGCCCGACAGAGTATAACCTCGTCATCAGCACTTGTGACGCATATGAGGTCTCACCCGAGATATCTATGGGGACTGCGACAACCAGGTTTCTGCAATTATGTTAGTGGATTTCTTGATCATATCACTATCTAGTCACTCGACCAAAACCAAGGAATAGACTTATGTCTTCATACATACATTATCAAAGAATATAACATATTGATCCGATGACATTCATCACAACATATAGTCTATATTATTAAACATGCATTAACATAACATTCATATCAATAAGATGCTCAACATACTTAACAGATTCATTCACGGCATATATTCATTCAACCATAGACACAGTTATCAGAGACATAAAGACATAGAGTTTAACGTGGAAACCCATTCAGGAAAAACCACAAAGGTGCTCTTCATCTAGAATGAGTAATAATTGAACGCCTTTGGTCTATGCACACAACCTATAGACTCCTCTTTAGATATTCTTTACAATCGATGACTTCTTTTCCTATCTCATGCTCTCTGGTTTTTTGTCTATGTTGGATTCTTTCACCTTTTTGTCTTGACCCGCGGTTCAACATCACCACAATACCAACAATAAACCACAAGACATCGGCCCGATAGAGTAACTCCATCGAAAACACCTACGAGGCAGGCACAGTCTCACCTGAGATATCTAATGGGTAACTTCCAGAACCATGTTTTCATAGTTGGCGAGGATTTATAGTCCCTTGGCGTGTGTCTAAGGTGCTCGACGAGGACAACTTAGACGGCTGGATGGTTCCTGCACGACTGAGCACAACTGTATGTCAACACGCATGACATGAACTGGTCTTCAGCCTTAACAACTGACGCAACTCGTGTGACACAGCCGATCCTTTCAACTAACAGGTCACTTGCGACTTATACTTCAACTTAAGGAATTAGCTACAGATTACTTGCACATTCCAACAATTCTCTAGCAGCTATTCATTTACTAGTTAACAATATGGCACAAGGCATTCAATAATAGCTCATTATCATACAGTAAGCAAATAACAACCATTCACATCAACATGCACAGCATTAATCAACCATTTAAGCGGGACGGAATAACGTGGAAACCCATCTGGGAAAAACCACTAAGGTGCTCTTCATTTGGCATGAGAAATGGGTATAGCACCTTGTAGTGTGCGACCTGCAGATTGATATTATGATATGTACTTATGACTCAGACTTCTTGCTCTCATACTCTCTGGTTTATTCTTCTATCTACTCCTATTGATCTGCACACAGCTTGGATTGACTGTTCTATTTACCTTCTACGCACTCAACTGCAGATTCCTTCTACTCCTAGCGGTATGCGCACACAGCTACAAGATTCGCGGCTCAACAACCTTCTATTGTTACTATACTCTTCTCTAAGTCTTCTCTTCTTCTACTCTACCTAAAAATACAGCAAAATTGGCATCATTGGCTCTAGACAACCAACGACCGACCGATACTTTCCAACTAATGACAAAATTGACAACAACCAACCCTTATATAGAACGGGTTCTTCTTATTTACACCTTCTATCAGACCACGCATGGTCGACTACATACTACCTATCAGTTACAGGTCATGATCAACCACCAGAATAGGCTGTCATGGACTGACACAAGCCATTATCGGACTGACTTACAAATATTCTTCCATATGTGTGTGTCCGCAAGATTACATCGTCTTTAATGACCACGATCTCTACTTGTCGCTTTTCGGCCGTTATCACCTGTACGCCTATACGCTTGCCTTTCCTTCGTCGTACGCATCTTTATTATGCCTGCGATGGTCCCTTTCCTTCCTATCGCGACCTTCCTTCCTGTCGCACACGTGATGTACCTTTTCTTGTGCGTGAACTTCTCTCTTGCACTCCTTTCCTAGCCCAACATGCCCCCAACACTCACATGTGGCTCATCCCGAGCCACTAAGCAAAAATGGACCTGTCCTCAAAATTTTCAGTCGTAAACTTACTGTTCCTTTTGCAAAATTTTATGGCCTTGGCACTGATTACGCCGCAGGACCAACCTTGTCCTGAAATTCTTTCATAATCCGCTGCACCCCCGTAACTTCATCTGACACCTCTTCTGCTTACGCGGCCAATTTCTCTACTCGGTCTGTACTGATATGTTTCGACGGGCCCGCGTCTGCTGACTATGCAATAATCTCAATTTTTTCCTTCAGGGGTTGCACAACGCAGATGATGCGTGCTGCTTCTAACCAGTGCTCTTCAACTTCTACTTCCCTATCCCGCTCTCTATCTTGAAGAGCCTGGACTTCCTGCTTCAGGTGCTTAATTTTAGTCATCCTGGCCAACTTCTTCATGCCTGCTTTCTCGGCGACGTTTTTCTCTTCGGCTGCGCACCTATTTGCCCTTATGTTTTTAACAACCTTATCTTAAATAAGTGCTTCCCATACTGTGGAAATGTCTTATAGTTCCTTAGCACATGTTGTTTCTCCTTGTTTGATTTTTATAGTAGCCTCAGATGCTACTTTTCTTCGCTCTTTGAGCTCCTCAGGAGGTATGCTCAGCACCTATCTAGCTTGCAGTTCTTGCACCTGCTATTGAAGATCTTGCACGATCTTTGCTAGCCAGATTACCCTAGCCCCAGAGTCCTCATCCTCTTGGCCTGCTTCAGGTGGGAATTCATAAATGGCACTCTTGATGGTGTCCACTAGCGTGAGGCGATTCTACTCGCGCACTAGTATTTCCTATTCCCTCTCAGCAAGAAGGTCAACGTGCCCTCGAAGTTCTTGGTCTTTCTCCTTCAGCAGAGCCTTGTGCACCTTTGCCTTCCTTTGTTGTTTTGTTTCCTGACAGGTAACAACATTCTCTCTTAGCTGCATTTCCATTGCGGCTGCTTGTTTTACTTCGTAGACTTCACTCAAAGGCAACTTCGAGAAGTCTAACTGGAGTGTAGCAAACTCATTCACAATATTTTTCAAAGGTGCTTGGGCCTGTTTCGGTTTCTAGTGCGCTTGTCTGGATTGTTACTTTGATGGGCGGCACTAACTATGGTGGGACTACTTGGACATTGAGGTCGAAACCATACGTATCAGCCAAAACAATGGCTTTGACCTCATTGATTGCTTCGATCAACTTATTCAGATGGCCCCCCACATGCTCAACTATGTTGGCTTGCTGCATCTTTAGGCTGGCAAGGCTATCTTGTGCAACTTTAGCAATAGCTGCTGCGAGCTCCTGTACATCATCTTCTATCAATGTGTTCACATTCGATGGTTTCTAAGCTTTTTGCTTCTTGCGATGTGGGTGGCCTTCATGTTGCCTTGTTTGTGTCTGGGTCTGCACATGCTCTGGACTTGGGTTGTGCTGTGAATCACTTTGATCTGAGCTATGCTTATTGTCATCATCTTGTTCTTCCTCATCATTTGACTAATTACCCTGTCCGTCGCCTCCTTCATTGCCTTCTACATGAACTTGTTGGACTGGTGGGTCTTCTTCCTCCTATCCTTCAGGTAGCGGCTCTACCAGTGGGCCGCACCATTCTTCCGGCCATAGGTGGATAATTGCATCCACGTCCACATCCATCACCATGAATCTTGCATGGTGCACTTATTTGGTAGAGTCTTTTGTCGGTTCCAAAATGATGTGGTGCGCTACGGCCTAAAATTTGATAAATGTTGCGTACCTGTGTACCATTGCAGGGCGGATTCGGTGGGATCGTTAGACAACGTCGCACAACACCTATGCATGCAAAAATAACTCAATGTTGTTGTCCTTTTATCAGGTTGTATCTTTCTTATCCTCCCATAGGTTCTGATACCTTGCACCAAGGCAAGGGAATGGGACATCCATCTGCACATAGTCAGGCAGTTTGTCCCACAGAGTGAATGAAATCAAAATAAGCAGCCACGAGTAATGGAATTTGTAAGTGGGCTCGTGTTGGGCTTGTGTAGCATCATCGATCAGCTCATTGAGCAAGTATCGTGACCAATTGAACTCTCCACCCAGCGCGCATAGTTCTACAAGTTCGACCGTCACCGTCGAACACTGATTGGGCTGCATCTTATGTAACAACTTACATGATAAGATTTGTGCAGAAAATCTCACACTTCTATCCTTAATTAGCCTAAGTAGGTAGCCCTTGTTTGCATGTCACAAGTTGTATTTCTGCTTGATCCGAGTGGTGTCTTTTTGGGCTAAGTAAAGCGCAGGATCGTTGCCTTGGTTTGGGAGGTTTGTGATCGACGATATCAGTTCGACATCAATCGGGTATGGTCGATCAAGCCACAGGAATCCTCTGTGAAAGCATACCAACAATTGCTTCATGTATGCGCTAACATGTATATTGTGGCCAAAATGGGGCATAAACAACAGGTTAACCAAACATGCGCGACCAACTTCCTTGACCCACTGCATTGGCTTGAGCACTTGTGCTTGACTTGGATCGGACTTGTCCGGGATCGGGCAGTCTGCTCTCTTTATTCCTTCCTGTAGTCGAGTGTCGAAGTCTTCAAATTTCATCTTGTCCAACTTGGGCATGATGTCCATTGGCAGGTGGACATTTTCAGAAATTCGTGGCGCTACTAGAGTTGTAACCGCCTTCTTTGGGAGTGTCACCTTCTCCACGTCGGCTCTCCTTGGCTGAACATAGTGTGGGAAGTTCTCATCAGCTTCCTCCGCCACCATCCCTCTGTGTAGTGGGGATTCTTCTTCCATGTAGTCATCCTCCTATTCGTTCTCTTGGTCCTCTTCTAAGGGAATTTTGCCATGAGCATCGAAAGGAGCAGCAGTCTTCTTGTGTTTCCTCCCCTATGGGAGTCTGGATGGTCCTCCAATTGCTAGCTCATTGGGCTGTCTCGCCTCCATAATAGGGGAGGTCTCTGGGCTGGGGTAGGCACAGCACGCGATCTCGATGTTGGAATTGTAGTATGACCGACCACATTGGTAGGTTGCTTCCTCGTTCTCACCATTGGATCAGTCTCTAGCTCTTGCTGCGGTTGTTGTATCTCACATGAGGGACTCTCTTCTTCAATTGGGAAAACGAATATAACAGTTGCGTATGATGGCTCACTGTCGCTAAGGATCTCAATTACCATGGGCGTCGGCTATCTTCAACAAGGATGATAGAGTTTGGCTCTGCAATCACTCGACTCCAGTTCTCTCTAGCTTGCTCTATGGTCGTAAAAAGAATGCTTGGCAGTGAAGCCTTGCACTTATACCCGCCACCACGTTGTGTAGGTTTGGCTCTGCAATCACTCGACTCCAGTTCTCTCTAGCTTGCTCTATGGTCGTAAAAAGAATGCTTGGCAGTGAAGCCTTGCACTTATCCCCGCCACCACGTTGTGTAGTCATCATGTAACGATCGGTTAATGTCTAATTCGTCACATGGGTTTCTCGGCTACCACATCCATTCATTAAGTCGTTAACTGGAGTGTTGCGTTGTTTCTGTCAGAACAGTTATGGTGGATCCTTCGGATGTGACCTTATACCATGTCGTCATTCTCCTCGTATCTCATCGAATTAATGACACTTAGCTGTCACAGCCGTCTAAATCTTTGTCGGATATTTGCACTTAAATTTCAACCAGACTGTCATTTCTACTTTTTGCAACACTTTCCACGTTTTTTTATTTTCCATGTACTGTGGCATCCTTCTCCTGCGCGTCGCACTTGTTCCATCGCCAAAGTGCGAAAGAAGAATGTTTATGTCTTTCGGACCTTCTTCAAAAAAATTTCGTCGCACAGCGCGATTCTAACCCGGGATGTAATGACCATCATAGTATGTTTTCAGGCAACAGTCCAGCATCATGCGCAAACTCTCAACATGGTCTCTTACTGGGCCAAACACAATCCAATCATCAAAGTATACCTCAATAAATTTATGAATAAAATATTTAAAAGCAGAGACTACTATTATAGAAAAAATAGCAGGTGCATTCTTGAGTCAAAAGGGCATTACCGTATACTGGTAGCATCCCCATTCAGTGACGAAGGTTGTTTTGTGGCGATATTCCTTTGCAATTCTAACTTGATGATAGCCCGAAAATCCATCAGTAAATGAATGCATCTCTTGCCTTCCGACACTTTCAAGCACTTCATCCGTAAATGGTGTTGGGAATGGATCGTGCAAGCATGCATCATTCAACTTCCTTAAGTCGACACAGATATTGACTTCACCTGATGTCTTTTTATCCTGGATCACTATAGGGCTGATCCACTATGACCCTTCAACAGGTTCAATAATCCTAACGTCAAGCATACGGTCTAGTTCTACTTTTGCCCTTTCTTTATACTTGAGGTTCATCCTATATGGTTGTTGTTTACTGGGTTTAGCATCTAGTCGCAGGGATATTTTCATCTCCTCTTAGTCTCTCTCTATTCCCTTCATTGTTGAGAATTTGGTAGGGAATAGGTATTGATATTCATGTAGTAAATCCATGATTTTCGCAATTGTCTCTTCATCCCAATAATCTCCTATATTGGCGAACTTTCTGTTGTCTAATGACCCAATGTTTACTTTATTAATTTTTAGTTGTTTAAGGAGCTGGTCACTTGAGATACCACTTCCTTCTAATTTGCGTGTGCCTTCAGATTTCAGTATGTTTATGTTAGTCGGATCATCATTTGGGACTCCAGCTAGATTGTAGCAAGCCATCCATTGCTGAATGTCCACACTGCACTGGTGAGAGTTAGCCTTGTCAGCAGGGATCTCAGTAAGTATATTCTCCTTTATCACCTAAAGCACAGCATCATCTGTAGGGTGTTCATCAGCAAATTCAAATGTATGTGCAAACTGCTTAGCAAGCCCTTCCCACTCTTGGGTTCCTTGTCGCAATTCCATAGATGCATACCGCATTCTAGGTGTCATTTCCAATGTATGTATGAAATGATGGACCCACTCCTGCCTTGGGTATTCGGCAAATGTGATTCTAATTAAGATGCTCCACAGGGTTTGCTAACCCTGAATACTTATGGTTTACCAAGCTGACCTCTTCTTCGAATCTAACTTCCATCAATCTTCTGCACTGTGGCCAATTTGTTATAGACTTCTTATGCGCACCCCACCATCTAGTAGGCGTAGATTTTAGTGCATGATCTAGAACGAATAAGCATTGCGATTCCATTACAAGTCCTTCAAACTCATTTAAGAAGGTCACAAGGTTAGGTAAACCCTCATAAGTGGGTAGCTCGCACAGCTCATTCTCCACCCATCGCACGGACCTGGTAACTCTCACGCACCTCCTCATAGAGACTTCATGTAGTCTGTTCTGCCAATTCTCAAAAGCTTCCCCTGAGTCAGATGTGCAAGAACTAGCACTCTTCCAACTTAGGATTCCATCCGCTGTCAGATTTATGTAGTCTTCTTGTAATGCAGTAACATTGTAGATTTGGTCGAGGTAGTCAGCTTGTCCATCATTATATACATGCTCGATGTATATCTGTCCTTCTAGTGGGTCAATGGGAGACACCACTCGCATCTCATTATCCTCGAATGAGAGGATCCTTTTCTTGAAGTTTATAATGGTTTGGTTGTCTATAGCCCAATATATCCCTAGCAATGCAAGATATGGGTTTGTGTCATCAACAATATTGATGACCTTAGAGTCCGCAAATGTGCACAACCCTTCAACGTCGATAGGGACCTGACTCAAGCGTCCAATGGGTAGGACCTTCGCCTGATTTGCAAGTCACAGCTGGATAGGAGACCAGTCCAAGTGTGGCTTGCCCATACTTTCCCAGGCTTGCCTTGTTAAAATATTGACATCAGACCCTAGGTCTAAAATAATGTAATCCATGTAGTAGTATCCTATCTGTGCGGTCATTCTTAACTCACGACCAGTTTTGAACTTCTTTCTCACTTGATTAACCTTCTTTTTAGGTCGTGGCTCTATGGGAATCTCTTGTATCATTGCTTGTAGTTCTGCAATAGCATCTTTATCTTATATTAGCGTTAAGCAACTTTATAGAAAGGATCTGAGCTTACTAACCTTTTTGGGACATTCTTCTGAAATATGCTCTGAAATCATTCAGGTATCTCCTTTACTTCTTCTGACGTTGACGGTTTCGTCGGATCTACAAACTCTGGTCGTACCTCCAAGAATACTTTCCTTTGTTCTTGGACGTCAAATTATACTTTATTTGGTGTCACAGGTCATACTTGTGGTTGCAGTTGTTCTTGTGATTTATCTTGATCAGCTCCAATCGCAGCCCCTCCTCGTGTTATGACAATGACATTCGGATCTCATGGTTCAGACGTGATCATCTAAATATTCATGTTAGGATTTGGGTTTGCATTATGCGCAGGATTAGGTCCTGCTATGGTCCTTGCCTTCCACTTTGAGATCAACCGAGGACATTGCTCCACCTCTTCCTCTAAAGTTTCCACCACCCCTTCCCTGTGGGTGTGGTTGCAGTGGTGGGTACTAGTTCTGCTAGTAGTGTGGTTGGTAGTGATTTTGTTGCGCGTACGGCTGCTGAGGCATGTACTGAGGTTGATACTAATTTTGGTATTAATTGGGTGGGAACTGCCTAGGTTGATACAATGCTTGCATTGGTTCATCCTAAGTGAGTCCCTCATTTTTCATTAAGTAGGTGTCAACAGTCTTTGCTTTCAAGAGCTGGTATGCTCTACAATCTTTTTCTTCATGTCCTACTAACTTACAAAATTTACAAAAAATATTTGTCAGGGTACTTACAACCTTTTGCAAATATAAACACTCCTCGTCACAATGCCCTCTAGACTGGCATATGTGACACCATGGTAGACCCTGGTCATTTAATGGGTTTGGTGCACCTGACGTGATATAGTTCATGAAGGTCAAGGAATTATCCTTGGTGTGCCTGCCCGTTTTGCATTTCGTGCACCACAAATATTCTTGTGCTTCCTTACCCTTCTTGATGTCCTGAAGCTATATTGTTAGATTAGCCAACTACGATTGAATCTGTACCATTCCTGTGGCACCGTCGCCCATGGGCGAGGCCTCTAGCTTCATTGCTAATTCCAACGCTTATGTCTGTGATTCAATCTTTTGTTGCAATAATGGCCCTCAGATGTGTGGTAATAGTGCAGCAATAAACCACTCTTTATGTTGTACATCTGACATTTCGAAACTTACCTTGGCCATCAATGTTTTAAACCGCTGGTCAAAATCCCATACTGATTCTGCTAGTGCTTGCTTTATCTCCTTGATCTCAATAATGCACTGTGATTCAGATTTAGGTTTTCTGAACTCAGAGATCATTGCAGCTCTGATCTTGTCAAGGTTCTTCTGTGGTGTTCCGACCGATGTGGCACAGAACTTCATAAACCAATCTAGCGCACGACCCCTCAGAGTCATGATCATTTGTGCCTTCTTTATTTCTACATTATGGACTAACCGAATCATCCAAACAGCTTCGCAGAGGAACCAATGTTGCTCTGGATCTTCTGCACCATTTCCATTGAATGTGGGTAACCGAATGTCCGCCCCAACCATTGAGTTGGCGTTGTGGTTCTTCGGTAAAGGGTTCAAAGGAGGTATACCTTCCGGTGTATTGGTCGCAGTACCAACATTATTAGTATTAGTAGTCCTCTCTGGGGATGAGACTCTAGATCTCACCTCTGGGGATATTGTTGGTGTGATGTAATTGTGTCCCAACATTGGTGTCTCAACAGAGTCTTCAAAGTCCTCTGGTCCTTCTGAAATCAGGCTATAGTCCTCCTCTTCGTCGCAAGACCCTTCATATTCATGTGACCGAAGTTCACGTTCACTCTCCTCAAACAGACTAAAGTTTGCCTCCCCCTTTTGGTTTTTCTTCTTTTCCATGGTCTAAATCTCCTTCCACTCCTTAGGAATCCAGCTTCTAGTTCAGGTTCTGTGCTTCTCAGGAACATCTCAACTCACCCTCTCCCATTTTCTTAAGAGTTCATCTGCGACATTGCCTCCTTCATAGGTATGTGACTCAACTACTCAATGGTAAGATACCCTTCTCATAGATGAGCATCTTAAACCATGCACTGATAGATAGCAGATACCTTCGTCAGGGTCCTTGGAAAAAAATTATTTCCTCCTCACTATATGAAGTTATGGTGTCTACCGCGAACTCAATAAAGTATCCTTGCAAGATACTGTCAACCCAAAAATCAACAACTCTGGAGATATTGTTACTTACACTGGTTACCTCATGAACCAACTAATCACTCCATTCGACGGCTTCTCTTCTTTGGAAATTTGTCTGTCTAGTCGCCAACCTTGTCAACCACTCGTATAGTATAACAGGGAATTCTGCGAAGAAGACCTCGTGAATATCAAAATATATATAATCGTCTACCCATTTCTCTACGCTAAGTCATGTTCCTGCACTTTCCTCTTGCGCAAACGCTAGTATTTTAGAGTCCAACCAATCTTCTATCTCTTTCTTCGTCAAATGGCACAACATTTCCCTCGACTCAAATGATTACGGGTCCCAGCAACTGAACCATTTATTGGCTTCTTTTACCTTTTTGTTTCAACCCGCAGTTCAACATCACCACAATATCAACAATAAACCACAAGACATTGACCCGACAGAGTAACTCCGTCGAAAACACCTACGAGGCAGGCGCAGTCTCACCCGAGATATCTAATGGGTAACTTCGAGAACCATGTTTTCACAGTTGGAGAGGGATTATAGTCCCTTGGCATGTGGCTAAGGCGCTCGATGAGGACAACTTAGACGGTTGGACGGTTACTGCGCAACTAAGCACAACTGTATGTCGGCGCGCACGACATGACCTTGTCTTCAGCCTTAACAACTGATGCAACTCGTGCAACGTAGCTGATCCTTTCAACTAACAGGTCACTTGCAACTTATACTTCAACTTAAGGAATTAGCTACAACTTACTTGCGTATTCCAACAATTCTCTAGCAACTATTCATTTACTAGTTAACAATATGGTAATAAGCACTCAACAATAGCTCATTGTCATACAGTGAGCAAATAACAACCATTCACATCAACATGCACAACATCAATCAACCATTTAAGCACACAGAATAACGTGGAAACCCATCTGGGAAAAACCACCAAGGTTTTCTTCATCTAGCATGAGAAATGGGTATAGCACATTGCAGTCTGTGACCTGCAGACTTATCTTATGATATGTCCTTGTGACTCAGACTTCTTGCTCTCATGCTCTCTGGTTTATTCTTCTATATACTCCTACTGATCCGCAGACAGCTTGGATCGACTCTTCTATTTACCTTCTGCACACTCAGCTGTAGATTCCTTATACTCCTAGCGGTATGCACACACAGTTGTAAGATCCATGGCTCAACAGCCTTTTACTACTACTAGACTCTTCTCTAAGTCTTCTCTTCTTCTACTCTACCTCAAAATACAGCAAAATTTGCATCCTTGGCTCTAGATAACCAACGACCGACTGATTCTTACCAACTAATGACAAAAGTGACAACAATCAACCCTTATACATAATGGGTTCTTCTTATTTATACCTTCTATCAAACCACGAAGGGTCGACTACATACTGCGTATTAGTTACAGGTCATGATCAGCCACTAGAACAGGTTGTCATGGACTGACACAAGGCACTATTGGCCTAACTTACAAATATTCTTCCATACGTGTGTGTCTGCAGTCTTACGGCGGCTTTAACTACCATGATCTCCACCTATCGCTTTTCGAGCATTATCACCTGTACGCTTGCCTCTCCTTCATCGCATGCATCTTTATTCCGCCTGCACTAATCCATTTCCTTCCTGTTGCGACCTTCCTTCTTGTCGCACGTGCGATGTACCTTTGCTTGCGCGCTAACTTCTCTCTTGCGCTCCTTTCCTAGACCAACAGTGTCTCTCTCTCTTTCGCTCTTCTTTCTCTATTCTTCGTCATATATGTGTTATGTGAAATGTCATTTGCACGTAGCTTGGATCGACTTTATTTGATTTTAGAACTCTTTTTTAACCCATCAACCAATTCTTAACTGTTAATCGACAGGTCATCTTACTAATTTAACACATCCCGTTACATCTCAAAATAGGCTCTATTAACCCAATTTACAATCATGCTTTATTTCCCAAAACTAGACTATTCATCTAATTAACTGTTTACCAAAAATAGGTCGAACTCCTCGTCTTGACCTGCTTTGCTGCTCTTTTGTCACGGCTTCTTTCATCGTGGTCCTTGCTCGTCTTGCGATCAAAATCTTCATCTTTATGAACATAATTCTGGTTATCTTTTATTGTCTTTTCCTATGGCCAACAATAAGCCAAAGACACCCATATTAGAATTTGAATGCCATTTAGATATTTAAGCAGAAAGTTCTAATAATGTTTGCAATAAACAAATGGAGAATGAAGATACAAACTGAACAAAACAAACCACACAGAAATCAGACAAGTATTGCTCAGGAATTTATAGTATCATTCACAATAATAATATCTGGTGTTACAATAGTTTACATAGGAATAATTTGAATGCATGGGATATGGATTCGAATCTCCCAAGTGGATATGAATGTATCTAACTAGATCTCTAACTCATGGTCTCTCAATCAATATCAGAGTCCAAAATCAACTCCTAGATGTCCAACTAACTCAAACAAACAGTGACAGTTAGTTAACTCAGTGCAACTGAGTGTGGTAGGTGGGAAAAGGTGCCTACTCCACATGTATCTATTCATTATCCATGCAAGACATGCACTAGCTAATTGTTTGTGAACTAACTGAAAGTAACTGGGGGCTAAATGAGACTAACTAGTACTAACTCCAGCTAACTGAAGTAGGTTGGTTCCAGGACTCCCAATGGCTCCTAAACTATAGGGATTGGTCTAGGAGGCGTCCAAACTGATGCATGCACATGCACTAAGTGGAAATTAAGCTCTAGCAGTGTTCCCCACACTTAAGTGACTAGTACATGTGTCCCCATTAGGCCAAGTGGACCCAATGGTACTAGTGGGCCCAATTAATTAATTAAGGTTCCTAAGTTAGGCTAATTAATCTAATAGAAAGTATGGTCAAGGGAGGATTAATAATCCTAACACCTCCCCTGAATCCTAACTTGGACAACTATGGTCCCTAGTAACAAGACCATAGGTCACCCACATACAATCTAAGAGACATGAATAAAAAATGTTGCTTAATACAATCGAGGAAACATTGGAAAACCTCATGGGAAACCCCCCCCCCCTCAAATTAAGCAGGAAATAGCAAACTACAAGCTATCTTTAGAAGAAAGAAGCTTCCTCCTTAGAAAAATAAATTGAGCAAAAACACTGCTACAAATTTGCAGCTCTATGCAGCAGCATTGTCCATCAATGGACCTCTCAAAGTACTTTTGAACTGATGACTTTGTTTGTCTCTACTGGATGGTGAAGGTAGGGAATGATCAAATCTCTTCTTATGTGGGCCATGTAGCTGATCATTCACCATCATCAAGTAGCACCGACCTGGAATTTTGTTGCACCATACTGTAGAGAGCGAATCTGTGAGAGATAGTGCAACATGCTCGTTATGATACTGGGACCTTGTTCTTCTTCTGTCTTCTGGATCTCCAACACCATTTCCAGCTACATCAATAAGCTTTTGGGCCCATCTGGGATTAGGCTTTGGATTAGGAATAGGTATTGGATCTGGATCTAGAATCTCTTGAGATTCATTCTAAATAACATGATCATGATGAATGTGATCTTCTTCATCTGAATCTGAAACCTATAGCACATCATCATCATTACCAAAAATAGGTGGAGAAATAGTTATACCTTCCTGTGATACTGGAGGAGTATCATGCAACTGATCTTCATCAAATTGGACACTTCTTTCAATGAAGCATCTTCTGGTAGCAACCTCCATAAGTTTGTAATCTTTTACATCTTGTGCATATCCCAGCATAATGCATTCACTACTTTGGGCTTTGAATGCCTTCCTCTTGTCAAGTGGTATTCTGGCCCAAGCTTTGGAACCAAAAACTCTCATATGAGAGACATTGGGCTTATACCCATGCAGTGCTTCGAATGGAGTGACCCCAACCACTGACTTGTGGGGCACCCTATTCTACAAATACGAAACACAGTTTACTGCTTCGGCCCAAAGAGAAGGAGGTAGATGCTTGGCATGGAGAAGGCATGTTGCCATCTCTTTCAATGACCTGTTCTTCCTCTCAGCCACACCATTCTGCTATGGTGTGTATGGAATTGAGTGTTCCATTTGAATCCCCTCTGATTCACAGAAACTATGCAAATCTCCTTTGATGTACTCTCCTCCCTTATCAGATCTTATTGATTTGATCTTATTATTGAAACTGTTCTCAACCATAGCTTTAAAAACTTTAAAAGTATTAAAAACTTATGTTTTTTGTTTCATGAAGTAGATCCAACAATACCATGAACAATCATCAATAAAGTTGAGGAATTACCTACAACCATTAATGGAGTTTGTCGGCATAGGTCCTGCTACATCACTATGTATCAAATCAAGGGTAGAGGCAGCTCTATGTGCCTTCCCAACATCATACTTATTTTCTGGATGCTCACCTACCAAGCAACCAACACATACTCCATCAGAAGTTTGGATGGAGGGAAAACCTTCAACCATTTTATCATTGTGGAGCTCCATCAGATATTTGAAATTGAGATGGCCAAATCTTGATGGTGTTGTTAGCATGAGACAATAAAGTTGTAGGAGGAGAAACATGTAAGAAATGTGAGAACTCATAAGCTTTGGTCGAGTGATTTGCAATACCTTTTTCTAAAGGCTTTCCAGTGGCTTTTTCTATAATCTCAACTGATTTTGAATCGAATGTAATTCTCTTGGGAGAGCCTGTATGTGTCATCTGGTAAATAGATAACAGGTTAGCAGCAAGGGAGGGCACATATAAGACATTATTGAACTCACCATGCTTCACTTTGACTAAGCCCCTTCCTTCTGCTGGAATCTGGGAATCATCTCCCATGTGAATGTTAGTCCCCTTTGTTAGTAAAATACTAGAGAAGGATTCTTTGGAAGCAACCATCTGGTTGGAAGCTCCGGAATCTATTATGTATGCTGAGGATGGAAAGATAATTGTTTTCAAAGCATGACACCTTTCGACATCTTCTGTCTTTGGTTCTTCATTAGGCTTCTTTTCTCTTTGGGAAACAATGTTATGTTGTTGCTTGAGAAGAGTTGACATTTCATCAATTTATTTTCTCATACAATGATCTTCAAGATGGTACCCCTTTTCACAATAGGAACATAACTTCTTTTCAAACTTCTTCTTCTTAGAGCCGGAGGCCCCTTCGGAAGCTTGCTGATTTTGTTTAGGCTTCGAATCAGCTACTTTTGGCTCCTTCTTCTTTAATTTCCCCTTTGCTTGCGCTTTGGAAGAGTCAGGAACTAGGAGAGCTTGATCTTTGGAGGTCTTGATGACTCCCATTCTCATCAATTTGTCTTGCGCCTTGATTGAGGACTCGGAAAAAGAATCTAAGGAAGGAACCTTCCAATCAGGAAAGTTTTCCCGCTTGGAATGAAATATGGAAACAAATACAGAATACTCAGGGCCTAGTTTGTTGAGTATGGAAAGGACATTCTGCTCTATCCTGCACTATCTGCATTGGAGTACTAGAGACTTGAATTTAGTAAAGAATTGCTCAATAGTCTCGAAAATGCTGGGATGTAAATATCCCAACTCATTCTCCCGAATGTGTCCCTAAATCTCATCTTGTTTTTTAAACAAGCTATCAAGCTTCTCCCAGGCTTCTCTGGGAGTCCTCAAGCCTTCTAGGTGGAAGAGGAGACCTCTAGAAATATAAGTACATAAGTACCCGAATGCTTCATCACAACAGTTCATAAAATTGTTCCGCTCTATCGGCTGATGAGAATCAGGCTCCCATCCATGTATGATCCTATGGTAGCCATGCTTGAGAAAGGCCAGCTGCATATCAATCCTCCAATCAAGATAATTGGAAGTTGTGAGGATCTGTGGTTCAGAGTTTGAGAACTCATAATTGCTCTAGCTGGAAGTACTACAAAACTTCACACAAGCTACATAGCACCTGTCAATTTCACTGCAGTAACACACTAAAACATATGAACTGTGAGAATCATGGCGTTCCTCTCGACATGAACATGTTTTCAGGGTCCGTCACACCCTCTTCACTACTCTTAATAAATCTAGAGCTAGCAAATTTTCATAGGGGACTTCTGTGGAAACCCAACTGCTTCTAATGTTCGATGGAGAGAAACAACCATGAAACCTACCTGCAAAGGCTCTAATACCATATTACAATTTGAATGCCATTTAGATCTTCAACCCGAGAGTTCTAATAATGTTTGCAACAAATAGATGGAGAATGAAGATACAAACTGAACAAAACAAGCTACACAAAAATCGGACAAATATTGCTCAGGAATTTACAGTATCATTCACAATAATAATATCCAATGTTACAATAGTTTACATAGGAAGAATTTGAATGCATGCAATATGAATTCGAATCTCCCAATTGGATATGATTGTATCTGACTGGATCTCTAACTCATGGTCTCTCAATCAATATCTGAGTCCAAAATTAACTCCCAGATGTCCAACCAACTCAAACAAACAGTGACAGCTAGTTAACTCAATGCAACCGAGTGTGGTAGGTGGGCAAAGGTGCCTACTCCACATGATCCATGCATTATCCATGCAAGACATGCGCTAGCTAACTATTTGTGAACTAACTAAAAGTAACTGGGGGTTAACTGAGACTAACTAGTACTAAATCCAACTAACTGAAGTAGGTTGGTGTCGAGAATCCTAGTGGCTCCTAAAATGTAGGGATTGGTCTAGGAGGCGCCCAAACTTATGCATGTACATGAAGTAAGTGGAATTTAACCTCTAGTAGTGTTCCCCACACTCCAGTGACTGGTACATTTGTCCCCATTAGACCAAGTGGACCCAATGGTACTAGTGGACCCAATTAATTAATTAAGGTTCCTAAGTTAGGCTAATTAATCTAATAGAAAGTATGGTCAAGGGAGGATTAATAATCCTCACAACCCAGTATACTGGAAAGGATTCCATAACATGCTTCATCATAACTAATCTACCTCCCTAGGATAATCACTTATTGCACCATAGATGAAGCCTATACTCAATTTTACAAATGAGCCAAACCCAATCTCTTTGGTGATAATCATTGGGTTTAAGATAAAACCTAGGACTTTAATCCAATGTTAAAGTCAACCAAAAGAAATTCAAATTGAGAGATAATCAATGTAGACACCTCATGATCTAGATTCATAAAAGAGACAATAGATTTTATAGTATTACACATCATCCATGTAGCTTCAACAAATAAAGATAGAATCATTTTCAACTTGACAATATCCCTCCTAGAACCATCATAAAAAAGCAAGATGCCATCTACAAAAATCATATGAGTAATAAAGACAGTTCCTCCAATCTTGATCCCCTCAAGAGACCCATTGGACTTTGCATGAAGAATAACTCTATCCAAACCTTCTATAATTAATAGAAAGAGTAATGGTGCAAGGGGACATCCTTGACTCAAGCCTCTCCTAGACCTAAAAAAGGGGGAAGTAAAACCATTTATCAAAACTGCAAATGAATCAAATTGTAGACCTGATAGGATACAATTTACAATAGGGAGATCACAACCAACCTGTAGCAGAACCAATTCGAGGTAAGTCTAATTGACTCAGTCTATGCTTTAGAAATATCAGCTTATATTGTAACTACAGGTAAATGTTTATGTTTGGTTGTGTGCAAAACTTCTCGTGCAATGCTTATTGCATCATGAATCTGTCGACTCTCTAGGAAAACAAACTGTTCACGTGAGACTGCTCTTGACAATATACCTCTAATCCTTATGGCGGTGATCTTGGCAATCAGTTTATAAACACAATTGCACATAGATATGGTCCTAAAGTCCTCCATATTGATCACTCTATTAATATTAGGTATGAGTGCAATAAAAGTGGTGTTAAAAGAAGCTAAGTTCTTCCTCTGATCCTAGATTCTTCAATAGCAACAAGAAATTCCCTCTCAAATAAATCCATAAACCCAGTAAAAAAGTCCAAGAGGCCCAAAACTTTTGTCCTTCTACATAGAGTGAATTGCCTCTTTAAGTTCTTCGTGTGTCACTTCCTCCTTTAATGATAAATTGTGTTCCCCACTAACAAAAGAAGGATAATGAGCAATTGGGCTTAGCATTGGTGCTATAAAGGCCCTCTCGTATTCCTTAAACATATTGTTCAAATGGTTTACCCCCACTTTAGCAATTTTCTTGAAGTGAACCAACTATCTACCATCTTCCTCTTCAATGTGCTAGAATGTCTAAATGCCATTATTTCTCTTTACATGAAACTAATTCAGTCATTAGTTCTCTTTTTTAAAATTAATGAATTCCCTTTTATTCATTACACAAGATTGAACTCCTAATCATCTTGAAGATCTTAAATAAAGCCATCGACACACGAAGAGAAGTTGAAGGTGCTTTCATAAATACATATGTATATTAATTATGACAATTTCCACAAATCCTCTACTAATCAATTACTTAACCCTTAATATCTTAAATTTTCTTCACTCAAAATGCTTTCTATTAATTTTATAACAAACATACCCTAAGTACATTTCCCTATGTCTTTTTGAAAGGAGGGGGTTGAATAAATACTTTCATTTTTTTTGCAAGTAAGTAAACTATATATTAATTATCAATAAAAAAAAAAGTAAATTTAGCTTATGTCTTACCATATTTCCAACCTATCAACCTCGGGATATGTTGGGCCAGGAAAGAGCACAAGGAAGAAACCAAAGTGCGAGCGCAAGAGGAAAAGCAGGTGTGCAACAGAATAAAGGCAGGAAAAGGGAGAGAAGGAAGCACAGAACAGAGAAAGCTGCGACGAGGAATGGTGCAACAAAGGAAAAGCAGACCTAGAGTTGGTGGAATATTGGCAGGTAGAAGAGTAAAGGATGGAAAGCAACAGGTCAGAATACCGTAGGAGCTAGAGTGGACGAAAGACTAAAGGACAATTTTTGCGGCTAGTTATGACCTGTACAAGCAGACTAAAAGACGTTTCTGCGGCTAGTTATGGCCTGTGATTAATGTAATAAAGGACGTTTTTGCAACCAATATGGCCTGTAATAAATGTATGAAAGACATTTTTTAGGCTACTTGTGGATGTAATAACTGACTTGTACTCAATCGACCCTGCACGGTCTTGTAACATCTATAAATAGAAAAAAAATCGCTCTGTATAAGGGTTCAATTGGTTCAGTTTTTGTTCAAAGAATGGTAGAAGTATTTTGACGAGATCAAAGAGAAGTCTGATAGCAGAAGGTTGATGAGCCGCGGATATGCAGCTGTGTGTGCAGACCATTTTGTAGAGTCATTTTGCAGCTGAGTGCACAGATAGTAGAGTATAAGAGTCGATCTAGGCTGTGTGTGGATCAATAGGTGTAGATAGAAGAAAATCATAGAAACAAAGAGCATGAGATCAAGAAAGAGTTTGAGCTAAATAGACATATCTCAAAACAGTCTGCAAGTCGTAGACTGCAAGGTGCCATATATTTCTCATGCCAGATGAAGAGCACCTTGGTGGTTTTTCCCGGTTGTTTTTTCATGTTACATCTTGTGTTGAATTAATGTTGAATGGTGAATGTTGAATATTTAACGGTTAATGTTAAATGTTTGATTATCTTGCATTATTTATGATTATTGCTTGAATGAATGTCACAATACTGATAAAAGCAATAAATGAATGAATGATTAAAGTATTGTCGAGCACTATGTATTATTTCATGTAAAATACTGCTAAGCTGTAATACAAGCGTCGGATTGTCATTTACTATTAAGAAATCATCTACGTCGCACAGTTGCACCAGTTGTTAAGTTGGCAAGGACAAGGTTGTGTCACATGCCGGTTGTGTCGCACTGTTGCGCCACTGTCGATTAGTAAAAGACTCCAGCCTTAGGACTATATCGAGTGGCTTGGTAGCATGCCAAGGGACTGTAATCCCTTGTCGACTGCAGAAACATGGTTCCTACAGTTACACATTAAGATATCTCGGGTGAGACTGCGCCTTCCTCGTAGGTGTTGCCGGATGAGCTTGCTCTGTTGGGCCGATGTCTTCGGGTGTTTTGTTGGTTTCGTGGGTCTGTTGAACCTGGGTCATGAGAGTGGGGAAAAGTAAGCCAACAAATGGTTTTGTTGTCAGGACTCTTAATCATTTGAGTCAAGGGAAATGTTGTGGCATTCGACAAAGAAGGAAATCGAGGATTGGTTGGAGTCTAAGACGTTAGCATTTGTGCAAGAAGAGAGCGCAAGATCACGATTGAGTGCTGAAAACTGGTTGGACCAATACATATACTCTAATATTCACGAGATATTCTTTGCATAGTTTCCTATTGTGCTGCATGAGTGGTTGTCAAGATTGGCAACGCAACAGACAAATTTCCAGAGAAGAGAAGCGGTCGAGTGGAGTGCTCAGTTGATTCATGAGTTAACCAGTGTAAGTAACCCCATCTCTGGGGCTGTTGATTTTTGGGTCGACAGTATTTTGCAAGGGTATATCACTGAGTTTGCAGTAGATATGATAAGCTCATATAGTGAGGCCAAAATAATTTTTTTCCAAGGACCCCGAAGAAGGTATTTGTTGTCTATAAATACATGGATAAAGATGCTCGTCTATGAGAAGGGTATTTTGCAGTTGAGTAGTTTAGTCGCATATCCAGAGGAGGGGATATGTCATATACAGCCTATAAAGAAAATGGGAAATGGTGAGCTGAGATGTTCCCAGGAAGTACAGAAATTGAACTAGAAGTTAGATTCCTAAGGAGTGGAAGGACATTCTGGTCAGGAAATAGAAGAAAGACAGTAGGAGGTAGACGAACTCCTAGTCTGTTCGAAGAAAGTGACTACGAAATTGAGTTGTGGCTAGACGAAGGGTCTTGCAACGAAGAGGAATATTATATCCTAATTTCTGAAGGAGAATACTAATATGAGGAATCTACGAAGATGCTAAGATCCAGACGTAACTACACCACGCCAGGAGTATCGCCAGAGGTAAGGTCTATAGCCTTGTCTCCTGAAAGAGCTATTAATACTGATAGTTCTAGTACCACGACTGCTGCGTAAGAGAGTCCACCTCCATTAGATTGCTTATTGAATATCCTCGAGGCCAACTCAATGGACGAGGAAGATATTAGATTACCCACATTCAATGGGAATGGAGCAGAAGATCTATAACAACATTGGTTCCTTTGCGAAGCTGTTTCGATGGTTCACCAAGTTAACAATGCGTACATAAGGAAAGCACAGATGGTTACAACTCTGTGGGGTCGTGCGCTGGACTGGTTTATGAAGTTTTTCGTAGTACTAGTAGGAACCCTACATAAGACCCTTGATGAGATCCCACTCGCGATGATTTGTGAGTTTACAAAACCTAAATTTGAGTCACAGTGCATCATTGAGATAAAAGAAATAAAGCAATTATTGACGGAATCCGTATGGGATTTCGATCAACGATTTAAAACTTTGATGGCCAAAGTTAGTTTCCAAATGTCGGATGTACAACATAAAGAGTGGTTTATCACTGCGCTCTTACCACACATCGGAGCTCCTTTGATGCAACAGAAGACTGTGTTGCAGACAGAAGCGTTGGAACTAGCGATGAAGATGGAATCCTCGCCGATTGAAGATGGTGGCGCAGGAATGATGCAGATTCAATCGTAGTTAGCTAATCTGACCGTGCAGCTTCAGGACATCAAGAAGGGAAAATAATCCCAAGAGAACTTGTGGTGCATAAGATGTCGAACAAATGGACACACCAAGGATAATTATCCGTCGTACATGAACTATATCTCATCAGGTGCGCCAAATCCATTGAGTACCCACCGACTACCCTGGTGCCAAATATGCCAGACTAGAGGGCATCACGACGAGGATTGTCTATACTTATAGAAGACTGTAAGTACCCCAACCATCCTTTTTCTGTAAATTTTGTAAATTAGTAGGGCACGACGAGAAGGATTGTATAGCATATCATCTCCTAAAGGAGAAGATAGTAGACACCTACTTGATGAAGAACGGTGGGCAGGCTCAGGTTGAATAGGCACAAGCGCACTACCAGCCTGTGCCTTTCCCACAAAACTAGTATCAGCCTCAGTATGCACCGCAGAATCCGTATGCATCGTAGAATCAGTACCCACCGCAACAACCACACCTTGAGGGAAGGGGGGGTGGAAACCTCAAAGACAGAGGAGGAGGAGGATTTGGCAAAGGAAAAGGTCAAGTCGTATGTTATAACTGTGGACAGTCGGGCCATTATGCCAAAGATTGCAATGAACCTGCAGAGATATGTTCATATTGCAAAGCGCAGGACCATAATGTAGAGAAATGTCCCCACTTGATTGCAAAGTGGTAAGCTAGGACCGTCGGAGTTCCTAACCCCGTACAGAATCCAAATCCAAATCCTAACCCAAATGTTCTGATGATTGCTGCTGAGCTGAGAGAAACCAGTGTTCTTGTCGTAGCATGAGGAGGTGTTGCGACTAGAGCTGATCAGAATAT
Source organism: Pseudotsuga menziesii (assembly GCA_001517045.1). Lineage (NCBI taxonomy): Eukaryota > Viridiplantae > Streptophyta > Pinopsida > Pinales > Pinaceae > Pseudotsuga > Pseudotsuga menziesii. The sequence goes on along the minus strand of LPNX010562504.1, from coordinate 614,433 downwards.
ATCGCAAGAATAATCACAGGTGCAACCCGCGACGCAGAAGAAAGTACCATTTGACGTTCAAAAACAGAAGCAAGTATTTTTGGACATGCGACTGGATTTTGTGGACCCAGAACAACCGTCAACCTTAGCTGAAGTCAGGGAGATGCCTAAAGGCTTCCAACAGATCTTCCAGAAACAAGCTCCAAGAAAGGTTAGTAAGCTCAAGCCATTTCTTTCAAGTTACTTAGCGTTGCTCCACGATAAAGATGTTATCGCAGAACTACAAGCACTGATAGAAGAAACCCCACTCGAGTTGCAACCTGAAAGAAGGGTTAACCATGTCAAAAAGAAATTCAAAACGGGGCGCGAGTTAAGAATGACTACATAGGTAGGGGAATAAGACATGGATTACATCATCCTAGATCTGGGGTCGAACGTTAATATTCTGACATGACAAACTTGGGAGAGCATATGACAAACTTGGGAGAGCATGGGCAAGCCGCGCTTAGACTAGTCTCCTGTCCAGTTGAGACTTACGAATCAGGCAAAGGTCCTACCAATTGGTAGGTTGAGTCAAGTCCTTATCGACATTGAGGGGTTGTGCACATTTGCAGACTTTGAAGTCATCAACATTGTTGATGACACAAACCCATATCTCACGCTTCTGGGGATAGATTGGGCCATTGATAATCAGACCATTATAAGCTTCAAGAAGAGGATCCTCTCATTCAAGGATGATGAAATGAGAGTAGTGTCGCCCATTGATCCACTGGAGGGACAATGATATGTCAAACTAGTCTACAGTGAAGGACGGGGTGATTATCTAGACCATATACATAATATCAGCTCCCAAAAGATGATTATGTAAAACCCACAATGGATGGAAACCTGAGCTAGAGGAGTACTAGTTCCTGCACATCAGATCCAGGAGAGGCCTTGGAGAATTGGAAAAACAGATTCCTGAAGACTCTATGCGGATATGTGCCAGGATTACCAAGTCTGTGCATCATGTGGAGAATCAGCCAAGGGAGTTACCCACATATGAGGGCTTTCCTAATCTTGCGACCTTCCTAAGCAAGTTTCAAGGACTGGTAATCGAACCACAGCGCTTGTCTGCATTAGACTATGTACTGAAGGCTCCGCCCGCTAGATGGTGGGGTGCACATAAGCAATCCATATCATAACGGCCACAGTGTAGAAGGTTGCTGGAAGTAAGATTCGGTGAAGAAGTTACCATCATGAGTCAGAAGTACATAGGGTTGTCGAACACCTCAATCAGTGTCGCACGACATTTGCCTAATACCCACGACACGACAGGAATGGGCCCATCGTTTCGTACACACATTGGAAATGACACCAAGAAGATGGTAGACATCCATGGAGTTGAGACAAGGAACTCAAGATTGGGACAAGGTGGTTAAACAATTTGTGCACACCTTTGAATTTGCTTATGAGCAGCCCATAGTTGATGCTGCGCTTCAAACGATCAAATAGAAAATATTTGTTGAAATCCTTGTTGAAGTGGCGAGTTCCCACTAGTGCAACGCGACCATCCAGTAATGGATGGCTTGTTACAATATGGCTGGAGAACCAGATGATGATTCGACTAACATAAACATACCAGAGTTGGAGGGTATGCACGAAGTCAAAGGAAGTGGTATTTCGAGCGACCAGTTCCTCAAGCCGCTAAAAATCAAGAAAGTGAACATTGGTTCGGCAGAAAACCCGAAGTTCGCCATTATAGGAGATTATTGGGATGATGAAATGGTATCAAATATCACAGACTTGCTACATGAGTTTCAGGATCTATTCCCTACCAACTTCTCATAGATGAAGGGAATAGTAGGAGATATGGGGGAGATGAAAATACCCATGAAACTGAATGCTAAACCAGTTAAGCAACGACCTTATAAGTTGAATCCAAGGTATAAAGAGAAGGTGAAATTTGAGTTGGATCGAATGCTTGACGCAAGAATGATTGAACATGTCGAAGAATCAGAATGGATCAGCCCTATAGTGATCCAGGATAAGAATACAATAGGCGAAGTTAGGATCTGTGTCAACCTGAGGAAGTTGAGCGATACATACTTGCATGATCCATTCCCAACACCATTCGCAAATGAAGTACTGAAAATTGTTGAAGGGCAGGAGATGTATTCATTCACCGATGACTTCTTTGGCTATCACCAAGTAAGAATCACGAAGGAGGATCGACACAAAACGACCTTCCTCACAGAATGGGGATGCTACCAGTATACGGTAATGCCCTTTGGACTCAAGAATGCACCTACTATTTTTTCTAGAATAGTAGTTTCTGCTTTTAAAGATTTCATACATAAATTTCTTGAGGTCTACTTTGATGATTGGAATGTGTTTGATCTAGTAAGAGACCATTATGAGAGTATGCGCATGATGTTGGGTCATTGTCACCAGTATCGGATCGCGCTTGGTTGAAAGAAATGTATTTTTTGTGCACCATTTGGTGTACTGTTGGGACATTTCGTGTGTCATGACAGAATTTTGGCCAACCCAGCGAAAGTTGTGATTATTCTTGACTTGCCACCACCTACATCAGTCACGCAACTCAGATCGGTGTTAGGACACACAGGCTATTACAGGAAATTTATCAGAGGATATGCAGAGATAACTGCACTTATGGAGAAACTGTTGAAGAAAGATGTGAAATTTCAATGGACAGAAGCTTTCTAGGAAAGCTTAGACAAATTAAAGAACAAGATGGCCACCGCACCGATATTGGTATTCCCCGATTGGAAGAAGCAGTTCCATGTCCATGTCGACGCGTCCTCTATCGCGCTCAACATAGTCTTGACACAACCAGGTGAGGGTGCGCTTGACCAACCCAATGCTTTTGCTAGAAGAAAACTGTCGACGATGGAGAAAAATTACACGACGACAGAAAGGGAAGGCCTTGCCATGGTATATGTGCTGCAGAAGTTCCGACATTACTTGTTGGGTGGACATTTTAAAATGCACACTGATCATTCGACATTAAAATATCTAGTCAACAATCCAGTGTTGGGGGGAAGATATGTAGATGGATCCTCATGTTTCAAGAATTTGACTTTGAAGTCATTGTTAAACTTGGTCCACTGAATGTGGGACCTGATCACTTGTCGAGGATAGAGAGTGGTGAAGAACCAACCAATCTGGAGGATAACTTACCTCATGCGCAACTATTTGCAGTCACCGTGGTTGATAAAAAGTTTGAAGCTATCATTCACCTACTGAGTACAGGCTATGCACCTGAAGGGTTCAACACTACGCAAAAGAAACATTTGGTTGTCAAGGCCGCTGATTATATGTTATTCGCGGGACACCTATACAAGATGTGCCCTGATGAAATACTGCGACAGTGTGTCTTTGACAATGAACGACATTGGGTAATGAGTGAAGCACATGTCGGTGTCGCAGGAGGACACTACGTTGGAAAGGAAACTGTGCGCAAGATATTGCAAGCTAGCTTATGGTGGCTAACTATACATATGGATACTAAGAGCTTTTTCCGCCAATATGATATTTGCAAGAGAACAGGAAGACCATCGAGGCGCAGTGAGATGTCGCTAGCACCGCAGATAACCCTTCCAACATTTGATAAGTGGGTCATTGATTTTGTTGGACCAACCAGCTCGCTAGGAAAAAGGACTAGCGCGTGCTACATTATCATAGCGACAGACTACTTAACAAGATGGGTTGAATCCGTGCATGTTAAAGATTGTACCATTGCAATTGTGGCGAAGTTTTTATTTGAAAATGTGGTGACCAGATTTGGCTGTCCAAAAATGCTCCTAAGTGACCAAGGTACGCATTTTGTTAACAAAATGATTGATGAGGTTACTGCAGAATTCCAGATTTAGCATAGGAAAACGACACCCTATCATCCTTAAGCAAATGGAACGGTTGAAGCATTCAACAAGATTCTGGAAAATGCATTAACCAAAGTATGCAATGCGCAGAGAGATGATTGGGATAAAAAAGTTTCAGCTATGCTATGGGCGCACCGCACAACTTGCAAGAGACTGACAGGACACACTCCATTCAGATTAGTGTATGGGAAAGAAGTCGTTGTGTCGATGGAGTATATTGTGCTGAGCCTAAGAATTTCCATGCTAATAGAAATGACCGGCGAAGATGTTGTCGAACAAAGGTTGTCGCAGCTTGTTCAGATGGAAGAGGAACATTTTTTCGCAGGATTTTATTAAAACACAGAGAAGCAAAGACATAAAGCATGGCATGATCGCCATATCTGAACTAAACATTTTGAAGTTGGAGGACTTGTTTTGTTGTACGACAATAAATTTTTTAAGCATCTAGGAAAATTGAAGACGCATTGGCTAGGGCCATATGTGATTGCATACATCACGAACGCTGGCCCAATGAAATTACATAGGTTGGATGGCACGCTAGTCACAGGAATGATCAATGGAATCTGCCTAAAACCTTACCATGTTGGATGGGACATGATCGCGTAAGAAGGAAAAGGTATGAAAAAAATAAAAACAAAAAAAGGAAGAGAAAAAGAGAAAAAAAAGGAAAGGAAACTGTTTTGTCGCACGTCTGTGGCAGGAGTATGCAAATCGCAGTAAGAGCGCGAATGACAACTGGAAGTCATTAAAGCACAGATACACAAAAAGATTTAGGCGGTTATGACATCGAGGTGTCATTAATTCGACAATTCTGAGGAGAATGGCGGCGTGCTTTTTGGTCCCATCCATCGTCCTCCCCATAACTGCCCTGACAGGTACAAATCAGAATTCAAGTATGTGAGTTAATGTTGGAATGTGACGAATGGGAATCCCATGTGATCGACAAGACGTCAATCTGCCATCGAATTATCACATGCAGGAGGGGAGCATCCCTATAAATATGGGCCTTCATCGTCAATAATCCTTTTACTTGCACAGAGAGAAGAAGTGCGAACCAAAGCTTGTAATTTTGAGAGCCGAAGCTAATGGTCATTTCCATTTCTAGCACCAGTGAGTAGTCCGACATTATGAGAGCGTCACCTTGCATAATAGAAGAAGATATTACGTCACCGAAGGTACAACAATGAGAAGAAGAACTAGGAACAATGGTGCGACTAATTCCCCAAATAGTTCCTATGGCCAGTTCGGCCTCTGGTTCGGCCTCTGTGTCGGTCTCGGTTCAAAATCCACTAGTGGATATACCAGTTGCAAGTCCACGACCGTTTATACCGGAAAGAGAGATTCCAGGCACGTCAGGGCCTCAGGTTAGGAAGCCTAAGCTTACAAAGAAGTGTAAGGCCACTGAGGACATACCTACCGAGGAAGCACCAGCTTCGCCACCGCGAAGAGATGCGAACGTCACCATAGAAGAGAAGAACCTGTTACCACCATATGTTCGACCCAGGAGAGAAGAGGCACCTGAAGTGAAGCTTCCGACGAAAGCACGCTCCTCCTTGGTTGTACCCCAGATCCCTGTTGGAGTGCCACTGTTGATGAATATCATCCCGAAGCTGTTGAAGCTCTAATTTGAAGATACTGATATAAGGAGGAAGCCGGACCTAGAAAGACACAACTACATGGTTACACTTCTAGCCATGCCGCCTGAGCCATAGTTGGTAGTTCCAATGCAATGGGCTCGAGGTATAGAAAGCGTGGGCTTGCTTAACTTACTGCTCATGCCACACTTTGGCCGAAGCAAATAGGCGAGCACATATGTGCAAAAGCTCATGGCCTACTTCCATGGAGGCTATTTATGCCTCGACAGACCATATCATGTCAATGTCGAGCTCATTTTGATAATAACAGGTCTCCCGCGTGAAGGACATGACCCTGCACCATATCTGCGCACAAACATAGATACGATGAAGATAAAGGAGAAATATGACCTCCAGTGCGCAAATAGAGGTTACTTATTTCCTCTATTATTGACAACACAGTGAGGTTCGCCACAAAGATTTTATCTTGCAAGCTGCTGCGCAAGATGCGGCCCACTGAGTGCACTGTCGAAATAGTGGAACTTGCGAAACAGTGCGCAGCATGGGTGCTGTTCAATTGGTCACAATATCTATTAAATGAGCTACTGGAGGATGCCGAGCAAGTGCAGGAGGAAAGTAAGGCCATATTCCACTACTCCTAGTTGTTCATTTTAATTTCTTTTGTTGTTTGGTTGACCCACCCAATCACCACCCGCTGGATGTCCTAGTACTTTGCCATGGCGCCAAGTACTAGAACCTCTAGAAGGACAAACAAGACAAGATCTGACAGAAGGGCAATAACATAGAGTTCTTTTTGCACGCGGAGGCACTCAAAGAAGTAATAAAACACCAGCATAGACTACGAGCTGCGACAGTCCAAAAGTATGCGTCCTTCATAAGCTTCCAGGTGGGTGTCCACCAGCGTAGATCCAAATCCTAGGCTCTATCAAGCACCGAGAGGGATCAAATTTCTTCTTAGGTATCCATTGATTTGATTCAAACCAAAAGACACATCTTTTTAGTTAAGGTCCACATATAATATTATTATTATTATTATTTAATATTATTTATGGCCGACATATAGTATTTATTATTATTTTTATTTTGTTAGAAACGAACATTACAACATTTCCCCATGGTTTTAAAACCATATGCAAGGCCTTGCACATGGTCTTAAAACCATTTGCAAGGCCCTCCTAAACCATGTACAATAAAACCATGGGTTGTGTAGGAGGCCTTGCACATGGTTTTAAAACTATCTGGAAGGCCCTCCTAAACCATGTACAATAGAACCATGGGTTGTTTAGAAGGCCTTGCAAATGGTTTTAAAACCATGTGGACATGATTTTAAAACCATGTGCAAGGCCAACATTTTTTTGCGGATAATTCAATTTTTTATTTTTTATTATTTTGTTATGTAGGAACATTACACCATCTCCCCCATATTGTGTTTTTTTCCTGATCCACATTTTTTTTACAGATAATTAAATTTTTACTTTTTTATTGTTTTGTTAGGTAAGAATATTACAACATCTTCCCCATATTAGGTAGTTTTTGCTGGCCGACATTTATTTTAGCCTATAAGTAAAAAAATTATTTGTTATTAATAAAAATAATGTTACGTAACGTTACAAGATCTCTCCCATACTGGGATGTAGAGCGCCTCTCGGCGCAATAATATTATCATGGAGCCGCAGCAAGATCCGGGGAAGCAAGCACACCCGACGCCTTTTATGATTACTAACTTGGATGTGGAAGCAGCTATCCAGGACTGGCCTAAGGAATAGTGCTCCCAGTCGACGTGGAAATGGACCAAGGAGATACCTAAGGAAATGGCCAAGATAATGAACACGATAATGATGGGGGCGATGGGAAATAAACCAGTCGTAGGAGATAGATGATGATGATGATGACAGTGATCAGGGCTCTGATTAAGATGATGCCAAAGATAGACCTACTGACGAGGATGTGCGGAACCTACACAGAGGATAAGACAAGGAACAACCTTAGTCGCAGCACAAGAAGCATAAAGTTGATAGAACGACCAACACTGTTAGCTTGGACGAGGGAGACACGAGCTTGCTTGCAAATGTTGTCGCAGAAGTGGCGAAGACTAGCCTTAAAGGTATCGGTAAACAGCAGCTGAAATTAACCAACACACTCGCAGCCCAGGTCAATAAGCTCACTAAGGCTATTAATGAGGTGAAAAGCACAGTTGAAGCTGAGACATATGTCGTTGATCCCAGTGATACATTAGTCGCGCCACTGCTTTTGTCACCACTCAAGTTAGAATTTCAAGTGAAATCAGTGGAAATAGGAGCTCCGGAGTTCGATGATGTTATCTAGGCGATGGGAACACTAACGCTATATTTTTCCAAACTAGCGTTGGCCGAAGTATATGTTGTTCAGCATGCGGCCGCGACTGAAATTCGCATTAGAGAAAATGCCTTGGCCTACCATGCTACAAAGCAACAAAGGAAGGCGAAAAGCTGCAAAGTACTCCTTAGGGAAATGGAGTAAGAGATTGAAGCGCACAAATAAAGTAGTCTTGCACTAGCTAAAGCCATCAAAAGCGCAGTCGCAGAGTTCCTCGTGGAAGAAGGCCATGAAGACGAAGACGCAGCCGCAAAGGTCGGTTGGTTATCCTGAATCGCGACGGATCTTAGGAAATAGGTCGAGGAGCTTAAAACGCAACAACAACCAAGCACACCTCTTAAGGTGTTGGAAGAGCGCAGGAAAACAACATCTGAGGTTGTTCAACGAATCAAGCAAGGGGAAAAACTCTGCACTGAAGCAGTCAAATCCATCTTTGCGACGTGGGAATTTCTTCTGGAAGATGAAGTCATGGAGAAAATCAAGGAAGATGCGCGGAAAACTGATTTAAAGATCACCGCGGTTAAGGCAGACATGAAGAAGCTGCCGATCAAAGAGAAGATTACAAAGGTCACCGAGTTGAAGCAACTCCAGCAGCAAGTCAAAACTCTCCGCGACCAAGAGCATAAAATAAACAAGGAAGTCATGACACATCAGACAGAGGCCGAAAGAGTTACAAGGCTCATTCAGCCTGTACAGTAGAAGCTCCAGCTTATCACTCAGTCGCTGGAAGAAGAATCGTCGAAACATATCAGTTTCGACTGTGTGGAACAACTGGCGAAGCAAGCAGAGGAAGTAGGGCAAGAGGTTGCCCAAGTGGAAAGCATTCTGAAGGAATTTCGGGACAAGGTTGGTCCTGTGGCGCGGCTAGCGCCAGAGCCATAAGAACCATGAGACCTTCTTAGTGGCTCGAGATGAGCCACATGTGAGTGTTGGGGGCTCATTGGGCCAGGAAAAAGCACAAGGAAGAAATCGAAGCACAAGCGCAAGAGGAAAAGCAGGTGCACGAGGAAATAAAGGTAGGAAAAGGGAGAGAAGGAAGTGCATAACAGAGAAAGTTGCGACAAGGAATGGGGCGGTGAAGGAAAAGCGGACCTAGAGTCGGTGGAATATTGGAAGGTAGAAGAGTAAAGGATGGAAACCAACAGGTCAGAAGACTGTAGGAGTTCGAGTCAACAAAAGACTAAAGGATAGTTTTTTCAACTAGTTATGACCTGTACAAGCAGACTGAAAGATGTTTCCGCGGCTAGTTATGGCCTGCGATTAATGTAATAAGGGACGTTTTTGCGACCAGTATGGCTTGTAATAAATGTATGAAAGACGTTGCTTAGGCTACTTATGACTGTAATAACTAAGTTGTACTCAATCGACCCTGCGCGGTCTTGTAACATCTATAAATAGTAAAAACCCGCTCTGTATAAGGGTTTAGTTGGTTCGGTTTTTGTTCAGAGAATTGTAGAAGTATTTTGAGGAGATCAGAGATAAGTATGACAGTAGAAGGCTGTTGAGCCATGGATCTGCAGTTGTGTGTGCAGACCATTTTTTAGAGTCATTCTACAGCTGAGTGTGTGGATTTTAGAGTAGAAGAGTTGATCCAGGCTGTGTGCGGATTTGTAGGAGTAGATAGAAGAAAAGCATAAAAATAGAGAGCATGAGAGCAAGAAAGAGTCTGAGCTAAATAAACATATCTCAAAACAGTCCGCAAGTTGCAGACTACAAGGTGTCATATATTTCTCATGCCAGATGAAGAGCACCTTGGTGTTTTTTCCCGATTGGGTTTCCACGTTACATCTTGTGTCGAATTAATGTTGAATGGTGAATGTTTAACAGTTGATGTTGATTTTTTTATTATCTTGCATTATTCATGATTATTGCTTGAATGAATGTTGCAATACTGATAAAAACAATAAATGAATGAATGATTAAAGCATTGTCGAGCACTGTGTATGATTTCATGTAAAATACTGTTAAGTTGTAATACAAGCGCCGCATTTTCATTTACTATTAAGGAATCATCTACGTCGCACAATTGCACCAGTTGTTAAGTTGTCAAGGACACGATTGTCTTGCACGACGGCTGTGTCGCACTGTTGCGCCATTGTCGAGTAGTAAAAGACTCCATCCTTAGGACTCTGTCGAGCGCCTTGGCCGCGTGCCAAGGGACTATAATCCCTCGTCGACTACAGAAACATGGTTTTGATAGTTACACATTAAGATATCTCGGGTGAGACTGTGCTTGCCTCGCAGGTGTTGTCGGTTGAGCTTGCTTTGTTGGGTCGATGTCTTTGGGTGTTTTGTTGGTTTCATGGGTCTGTTGAACCTAGGTGACGAGAGTGGGGAAAATAAGGCCAACAAGATCCCAACCAGGCATATCGTAACACCCTTATATTCCCTAAAACCAAAATTGCCCCTCTCATGTAGGAGAAAACAAGGTTTTGACAATCTTCATCCAACTGTGCTTTAGTATATCTAGTCATGCCATATACAATCGTCTAATATACTATAAGATCGAATTGACTCTTAGACTCGACAAAGAAACTAACAAACCCATATGATTCTTTCAATTGGACCACAGGACCAAACTAGAAACAAATAATAGATAGAGATATCTATCATGGAACCTGACGATTTGTTAATGTACCCCTGATGCCAACAAGCGACGTAGAGCTCGATGAACCACCCTCACCACCCGACCTTGACAGGAAAGGAATGCCTAGACGATTCACTATTACGTCATTTTTTAATGCATTAGGTGGGTATCATCGTGATGAGCCTTCCAGAAGTGCGTCGGAACCTCGTCACCTTTGTTGTTTTCCTCTCGCTCTAACGAGACTTGACCCAATAGCCCCTTAACCATCCAAAAGAGCGGTGTCGACCTCTTGTACATAGCCAACCGAGAGCGAGTAGTGCCTGGATCTTGAATCCATTCCTCTAAAGCAACAAATTCATCAATCAATTTGCCTGCATCCAATTCCTCCCATAAGTCCTACTCAATTTCGTCAATTTCTTCCTTGATTGCCGAGGGAATTATTGCCTTGTACAACAATGCTGCCTGAGCACTGTATAACTACTCCCTATTAAACCTCTTCGAGTGATAAACAAATACTTTCATTGAGAAATTACTTTTTTGAAATTTACTTCACAATCTTAAAATATATATGAACGCACACACATACACATATATTGATATTCATTTAGAATAAAAGAAACATACAAACATCCCACAGTTCCTTTCCAACCTTACATAAGCCTTCAACAACTTTCAAAATATACCTACACTTTTTGCCTCTTTTAGCTAAGAGATTTTACACAAAAATACCCAAGGACTTTCAGGAAAAAAAGCAGAATAATTGTTTCATAATGTATAATACTTATAGCTTAAAACAAAAACAAAATTTCCACTAATATAATATTGTCGATCCTTCCTGCAAAACAATGCCATCTTGCACTTCTTGAAAATACAAAGTTCCAAACACATTATTGACAGCAAGTTTCAAGAGCCTATCTGCTTCCTTGTTAAAAAGTCTTGAAATATGCATGAAAGAAATTTGATGGAAAGCCTTAATCAACATCTTAATCCTCTTACACCCACTGTTGAGTCGAATAACCTGTAGGTTGAAACCTCCTTTATCCCATTCAATTATAATCTTAGAGTCTCCATAAACATTCAAAGAATCAATACCGCATTTGTTTGAAAAGAAAAGAACTCCCCAGAGACCCATGAGTTCCACTTTTGAATTACTACCTTTGTCACCTCCCATCCACATATTGAAAACATGGAAATCATTAAGTTTGAGCGCCATAGCACATCCACAAGAACCCTTCTTTGAAGAACCATGAAAATAACACACAACTGAGTAAGGAAAACACAACAGGTTTATAAATTTTCTTTTGAGCCTTTTCCTTCCTAGCCCCGTCAAATTCCTTGCAAAGAGAAATTATTTTTGTGGTGCATAAATTGACATTTGGCGCTACATTTTCAAAAATAGCTCTATTCCTTGACTTCCAAATGTTCCAAAAAATGAAAATTGGAAATAGTCTAAAATATTTTTCTTTAAAAAACAATTCCCTATAACTATTTTCTGAACCACTTTCTCCCCAAACAAAAGATACTTTGAGATCCCCAGTTGCATAAGACCAAACAACTTTGCTAAAAACACAATAAATAAATAAATGTTCCACCTAATCTTCGTCTTTTATGCAAAGAGGATAGAACCCTGTCCCATTCCACCCTCTTTTCCTCAAATTTTGCCATGTTGGAATTTTATCTTCCATTAAAATCCCAAAAAAACATTGACTTTTTGTGGGACCCTCCATTTCCACAGTTTTAGGTTCCACCATTTTATATTACTAGAAGAAAGAGAATGCACAATTGTTGAATAAGCTTCTTTTGCAGGTAAACCTGTCCATTTGCCTTATTCCAAGACCATACAATTTTGTCTTCTTCGATGCTTAGTCTAATACCTGCAACATTTAAAGTATGAATATATTGATCCCAATAAACTGCCCAAATGCGTGTAAAACCCAAGTCTTTTAAACCAAACCAACAACCTTCTTTCAAAACTGCCCAATAAGGTCTTCTTATTTTGTTGAGAGTAGTTAAGTTTAAGACCTCAAGAAGAATAATAATACCATTGGGGAGCATGTAGTTATCATTGTCCCCAACAAAAGGATCTATGCCAACTCTCATTTGCTTTCCATTTCCAATTTCCCATGCCACGCATTTCATTAGAAAATTGTTCCAGATTACAGAAAACCACTGTTGTCAAAAGACTATGTTCTGAACCAGGCAACCCAATATATATTATTAAAATAGTATTGTCTAAATGCAATAAAAAAACTTTAAATCCAATTTAAAAAAAGGTGGTTGTTGTTGTTGTTGTTTTTTTTTTTTTTTCACGCAGAAAAGTCACCTTCTCACTATCTCGAACGAATAAAAGAAATCAAAGTCACCTTCTCACTATCTCGAACGAAAAAAGGAAAGCTAACACACGCACAAGGAATCTCAACAAACTTCCCCACTTTCGTCCGTCGATGGTAGGTCGAGCAAACCGTTAACAAAACATCTAAACCAAAACATGTCTCAAGAAAATTAAACCCAGGTAAATGAAATGATCCATCTAACCCCACCAACGAACCATTATATCCTTCACAAAATTTAACCACATATTAAATCATTAAATAGCATCAAAATCCAAAACACACTTAAACAAACAACTACATTATGAATTGTTTTCGCCATTTTTCTCGTCCAATTGACTAACCTTTATAAACTTTTATACTAAGACTGACTCACCATTGATGATGAATATACACGAGTTTTTGTTTTTCTATCAGAAAAAACCGTTCGTAGATAGACACGAGTTTGAACCTACGAAAACTTCAGTACGGTACCAATAGTTATCGTTAAAAAATATAAGCCATGTGCATAGGGAGGGATCCCCAAAAAAAGATTCGGACGCATGGTGCAAACATTCATTTTGGATATAACTAGATAAGAAAGGTTGAGCAAACCCACTCACCATTCCAAAGTCAGTCCATGGCTGCGATCTCTTATCTTTCGTTAATGCCAAACACAGTCCGTTCAGAAGAGGTATGATGAATCAGCTCGCGGCTGGTTACGTTACACTGAAATCTCGATCTTTATTGTTGCTACTGATTGCTCTGCACGTAGTTATATATTTATTCCAATCTGCAATGCAGTCAGTAACGCTTATTTATACATATGTAGGAATAAATTTAGGTCTGGCCTACATATTATGAATCAACCAATGCCAGGACATGTCATCAAAACCTCATATCTGTCAGTTTTTTTTGGGTTTCTTCTCTCTATTTGCTGGTTGTTTTCCTTGATGGTTGCCATGAATGAGATCATCTACCAGATTGTATCCTTGAAAAAAGCCCTATTCATTACAAAGCTGGAATCCCTTTTGTAGGAGATTGCATCCACAAATGATTCTATATGTTTTTTTTTATTGAAGGGGGTCCTTGCACCTTTTCTGATCTCTTTGAAACTCATGTCATACAGGTGTAGCAGACCATAGTGAGAATGGGGTCCTGGTTGGCTAACTCTGCATCAACCCTACCCGTGAGTCAACGCCTAATTGACATGCATAAATGAGAACGAACAAAAGCACTGTTAAAGTACTATTAGCCCATAGCTAGGACTGCTCATTCATAATAGGCACAAGGCAGGGGAAGGCAAGCCAATGCCTCTTTATAGGATCACCTTAGATTTATAAATATGTCATTTCTCTGATAGACTCCATAGGGTATAAACTGACATAACCTCATACTATCAATCTATTGCGCTGTTAAGTATCCTATAATATATAAGAGCATTGCATGGGTTTATAACCCTTTTGACACAAGCATACTTTATTCAAACAAGATGTCGCAACTTGCAACATGGATCCCTAACTCAATGCTCTAGATACCTTCAAACCATATATAGCCATGGTTAAGTTATAGCTTGTGCCATGGACACCTTTAAATTCCATATCCAAGAGCATGCATGCCTAGTGCGTCAATGCTTCTAAACCATATATCCANAAGCTTAATTGCTTTCTAAACCATTGTATATTTGGTGCCAATGACCTTGGGGGGGGGGGCGAGGGGAGGGGCTGGGGGGTTAGGTGTGTTCAACAACTATGGTTGAGAGGAATTACAGGGTTACGGGTGTATCTTCCTTTCAAATTATATATTTGGTTTCCATTTTTATGACAACACTCAGGAGTATGATTAATTATTGTAATTTTCCCGTTTGTAGGAAAATCTTACTTATAGTTTGGGTATCGAAATATAGATTTAGCAGGTAACATCTAATGTTATGACTCTCTGACATGTTGTAAATGGTTATATATTATTAATCATAAGTAAAGCCATAAATCAACAAGATGCTAGGATGATTGTGGCATTTAATGTCTAGAAAAATTAGAAACACACCTAGACTCAGAACTTTAATGCATCATCATATTTGGGTAGTGAATTAAAGTATATTTATCCATGTATATTTCAGCAGACGCTTGATGTAATAATAGTTCATCAAGCTTCCAAGGCGAAACTCACACCTTGAAAGCATGGGTGACTTGCGAAAAAATATCACCTAAAGTTCTTTGTCTTTTACTCAATGTTCTTACTTGGTAATGTGTTTATGCTTCTATCAACATCCTCTAGCATCTTATTGTCAACTCTTACAAAGCCTTCTATGAATTAGTTTAATACAAACAAAGTGAGAAGGGGAATTCTTTTAGTTGCAAATGATAAGCACCACTTTTTCATATAGTGTAGAAGACGTTTTAGAGAACTCTAGCCTACTTATACAAGGATATAAGGTAGCATTAATATCAAACATAGGTCCACACTATGGCATTGACACTTTGATGGCCTCTAAACTGAGAATTGAAACACATCTTTGCTTATGTCTACCCTAGGGAGATTTCCTTGTGAAAAAGTTCAATTATGTGAGACTCGAAACACATGTCCAACTAGTTTGATCTAGGTTCAAAACTATTACTAACTATTGATGAATACTTATGTCTTATGTCCAAAACTGAAAACATCTAATTGTACATATCTAACGGCTAAAGACTCAGCCTAAACTACATATCATTTTCTAGATGAATGATGTTTGTCTTTTCTTCCACTAATGATGGGTTATAAATCAAATTGGACGTCCTCTGTGCATAAGTTAAATAGTTGCAAGTGTTTGGTGGGCACTGGAAACTGATCATGTTCAAATGTTTGAGAAGTTGACTTGCTCAAGAAAGATTAGTTTGTTTGATATCCATTTGGACATTGAATGGTGTTGAGTGGGGTTGACCATTGGACCCTTAGGAGAATCAAAGTTGGGCCTATATTATTTGGTGCTTCCTAATCTTGTCCAATTATGTACAAGGTCACTTAATATGGTTAGCGAGTGCAGACATGATCACACATTGACAATGGCATCATAAAGAAATTTATCTCAAAAGAGTTGTGTCACTAGATCTTTCCACAAAACCATATATCCACCCCTACAATCTTGATTGAATCAAAAAGAAGGTATAACTAATAAGGATTGCTGAAATTTGCATTGTAAATTTCATCGTGAACCCAATCATAAACACTAAAGGGTGTGACATTACACCAAGAGACTGTTGTTACCTCTTCATTGGTCGACCCTATCAACACACCTGACAAGCTACCTATGCGCATAACACAACACCTATAGAAGGTCAAAAGAGCAGAAAGACATGTCAGCTTAAGTCTACTCCTCTTCTTATTATAGAACATTTGATAGTATAACAGTTATTAAGTGACCTTGTACATAATTGGACAAGATTAGGAAACACCCCAGGCACCTCAGGCACCCCTCCTGGCCTCCTTTTAGCAAAACACCCTCTCTTTGGGAGCTTGCACCATGATGATGTCATCCTTGATGCCTAGGCCTTCAAGCTTGATTGAGGGGGGACGTTGAGGGTTTTTCAACATATTTGGGGTTGGATGGGGCATGACGTCCCCCCCCTTCCCACTCCATCCTTCAGAGTGGAGCCATTTGCTCAGTTTAGGCTATTTTCGTCAGTTTTTGGTAACTATGGGGAAAATGTAAAAAGTGAGTGTGAGAGGCTATAAATAAGTCCTCCTCACTTCATTTGTAAAACACAAGATATTGGGATAAAAACAAATTGCATTTTTTTCTCTTTCTATTTGGGTTAGGTGATGCGCACTTCTTGAAGATGGCTTTTCTCTCTTTTGCAAAGTGAGGGTGGATGATTCTAGGGCATGCATGCTCTTACAACTTGATGCTTGGATGGTTTGATATAACTCTTGCACATTGGATGACCTAGATCTTGAGGTTTGCTCATTCTTTGTCTAACTTGGTAAGTTTTCCTCTACTTCTAGTTGAATGGTGTTGATTTTGGTGCATTCTCCTAACCTAGCTAGGGTTTCTTGCTAAGTTTTTGTCATCTTGTAGGTTGGAAGCAGTGAAGCACGACTCGTTGGAGACTCGTGGGTACTCACGAGTCTGCCTGAGTCAGCACCCAAAACAAGTAACAGGAAGATACTCGTTGGAAAACTCGTTCAGCTAAACTCACTCGTCAAACTCACCCAATCTCGCTTAGGCTCACCATAAACTCGCTCGGACTCGGCAAGACTAGCCAAGAAGAAAGACCACGTGGCTAAGTCACACAACTGTGAATTTTAACCTACATGTGTCGGATGGATTTTGAGGGTTCGCTGAAGAAATTCCATTCGTGCTCAAATGCAGAGTGTCGCAGACAACACCTCCATCCCTGCCGGCTGTGGCTTGCTAACTATAAATTGTGCCTTTCTTACCCGGGCCTGCAATTATTCATTTCCCTCCCGATTGGACTATGGTTAGGCAACGCGAGTCATTTTCCTTTGCGGCCTGTATTCATATCGAATTTTCCCTTCGACAATGGTCATTTTCCTTTGTCGCCTGTATTTTTGGATCTGCCACCCTAGTGTTTAGAATTCGTGGATTTGATCTGAATTCGAAGAATTTCACATTGCCATTTAAGTTTGAGTCCAAGTCAGTGGTTGAGCATTTTGGAAGTCTTTTCATTAAAAAATCAAATTTTGGGGGATCAGTGGGTCATGTTGTCCGTCGAATGCACACCTTTAGCAGAAATCTTTTGGGCTGCTGTTTCCCTGAGCGGGAAAGGTGTGGCCTTGGGGGCAAGCAATGAGCCATGTACTGTCACCTGAATCCCAGCTTCTCCGTTTAGGCTAACTCCTAATGAAGCCAAGGGGGGTAGTCCCTAACAAAGAATTTTCTATGGCTCTATGTTTTTAAGTGTTTTTGGTGTTGTGATGCGGATGGGTGTTGTTTAGGAGTTTTTTGAGATACAATAAAATACGCAATCCACGTTGCAATTACAAAAACACAAATATCAAGATGAAACAATATATGACGACTTGGAATTTAAATAAGCATCCACAATATAATTACTTTAAGAATTAAAGGACAAATGGTCCAAATCAGGGTAATACATATAAGTTTTGAAGACCAGTGCCAAATGGAGTCAATGAGTGCTTGGGATGTTGCAGATACAAGTCTCGATATAATGTTTGTGTGATTGTTTTAAAATTGTTCTTGGTTGATTTTATAGTATTTTAAGTAATCTTGTTTTTAGGTGTCTATGGAAATCTAACTGGAAATACTTTCAGTGGCTCCATTCAAAGACATGTCGGTGCCGGTCTGGCTCACAAGCTAGGTGTTCAGAGAATTTAACTAGCAAGCGTCCAGATTGAGCAGTCCGACATCCCCACTTGGAATTTGCCCACTACCTGAGTATTTATTGAATCAACGCCGGTTCGTTGGTTATTATGGGGTTGAAAGTTTTATTATGTTGAATCTTGCCCGATTAATCAGTCCAATACCGTCTCTGAGTGTACTCCAGTTTAGGCTGGTCAGTGCATACTCCGGCAAGGAAACAACAAATAAATTCAAATTTTATTAAAGGGGAGTGATGAGTTGCGAATTTTAATTAGAGCACACAGATGAACCTCTCCGACAGAGAGTGCTCTTGACTTGTCTTATGACAGAGGTTTAAGAGACTTTAACTAATCTATATGCTAAAATGCAGTAAAAGTACAATGCTTACACTCTCCTACAGAGAGTGCTCTTGACTCGTCTTATGACAAGTTCAAGAGTCTTTGGTTCCTTTTAAAGATAGATAAAGCATACACAAGGAACATAAGTGATGGCTCAAATAATAATAACAAATGCAAAAAATGAAACTAGCAATTAGTGGAAAGTAAATCTAAGCTAGCAATTAGTGTTCTAAAGCAAAATGAAAAGCTTATCGAAGTACTGAAAATGAAACTAAGCTAAAGAACACACCAAGACACTCTTCCCCAAATGGGGAAGAAACACAAACTATGGGAGGCTTTATCCCACTTAGCCTTATTTCATTAATATTTTACAAGATAAGGGAATTTAACCCTTGAAAATGAAGAAAGTGGCTAAACAAGAGAACTTGAAGCCTTATTATGACTTGTACAAAGGATAAAGGTTTTTTGGGTTCAGATCTTTGTCTTTTGGATCTAGCTTTGCTTGCTCTTTTTTTGCTTGATTTTGCTCTTGGTTCACCTGTAAGTAAGATCTTTAAACAACAGCTAGTAAGAGTGTTAGGAAACCAAATTTCAACTTATGATTCGAAAAAAATGAAAGTGAATGAGATGATAAGTGCCCAATGAGATAAATAAGAGCCCAAAATAGGAAAACAAGACCAAAAATCACGCCTTGGAAATGAGAGCAAAAGCTTGCCTTCTATGACGCAAAATGCACGTTTTTCAATCAAATGACTTGAAATTTTTTGAGAAATAAAATTTTAAAGATTTTTTAAATATTTTAGGCCAAGTTGCACTGAAACGGATACGGGAATGGATACGGATAC
>LPNX010562504.1:568699-593681 GCA_001517045.1 Pseudotsuga menziesii | reverse complement strand
GAATGGAAACGTTTCTAATTTTTGGATACGGCTTGGAAACGTTTCAGTGGCGTTTCCAAGCCGTATCCCCTCCGTTTAAGTTCCGAAACGGGGAATGAAGTTTCTGTCCCTGCGATCTCCCAATAAGATGGTGGTACCAACTGGCTCATCTCTTCGATACAGGAAGATATGACAAGATCTGATCATCATCCCATAGCCATCATTCTCGAAGGATGAAACTAAGAGTTTGCTTACTCTCATCCCAGGTACAAATAATACTCCATGTATTTCCAAGATCTCTTCGAGATTTAGTTGAAATCTGATAATTCCAACTCCTTGGATAGCAATCTGGGGACTATCAACATCGGTCTGAATGAAGTGTCCCGGCCCCAACATTGCAATCATCTAAAAAGAGTCACAGACTCCAGTCATATGTCTGGTTGCACCGCTGTCAACAACCCAGACATGCTCAAAGGTAGAACTCCCTATACTGGAATCAACTGAGACAAGAGAAAACTCTTGCTCAAACTTCTTGGCATATTCTTCTACTACTGCCGAGAGCCAAATCTCTTTCAGTCTTCACAATCTTTTTCTCGGGACATTTTGTGGCATAGTGTCCTATCTGGCCACAATGATAACATTTGATTTGACTTAGATCTTTATTCTTCTTGTTCTTGGATTTGGCTGCAAGTGCCACATTCTGCTCAACATCCTCACTAGCTTAGCCAACCTGTGACCCATCTTGGATTTCCTCTTGGGTAAAATCATCCCACAATCTGGACCAACCTGGAAGTGTTTCTCTGCCCACAATACACTTCACCAAAACCTCCCACTTCTTGGTGAATCCCTTCAGGGCTATCCTCACCAATTTTGAATCATGAATGGTTTCTCCTACTACTGCTAACTCGTCCTTAACTTGTGTAACACGAGTAAAGTAGGAGGCTACACCCTCATCGTTTTTCATTTTAATGCTGTGTAGCTTGTCTTTTAGGGCCATCTTCCGGTTTTCGTTTTATGCTTCGAACAACTTGGTCAACGTGTCCCACATTTCTTTAGCAGTTTTCTTTTTTGCTAAGTGTGGTAGGAGATGGTCTTTAACCCCATCCAAGATGAGTCATTGGGCTCTGGCTTCAAAAGCTTCGAACTCCACAAGCTCATCGTTATTTGTTGGCTTGGTCATTGTTATCACATATATAGTAGTCGGGCTACCATATTCTATTTTTCAGATACAGTACATTTTTCAGCCAGATCTCTTACATATGAGATGCTGAGATGAGTAGTTTTGTTGGATCATTACTTTATTTGTGGACTATTGTACTCTCCCATGTCAGGACTGAGTCTCGGGACACTCAGATTTGAGAACTGATGTAGCCATTTAGTCATTTACAGAGCAGTTATTGATGCACAGATTTATATCAGTGCTTTCTCATTGGACAGATGATGGTTCAGATGGATTATATGCATGATTATGACTCAGCTTTTATTATATTGTGTTATGGTTATCATTGCTCTTATACTTATCTTTGTGACATGTATTAACATGTAGTGTCATGATTTGGCGGTCATAATTATATGGACTTGGATGTATTTTGTATTATGTATTGATGTCTCTACTTAGACTTGGAAGTTCTCGATCTATACTCATTGGTTTTACCCTCCTTAGGGAGAATAGAGGTAGTCATTCCCACCATTGTTTTGGCTTGCTAGTGTTGGATTCATCATTCACTGTCTCCACCCATCCATTACCTTCCAGTTTTGTTTTAAACCCGACTTACTACTTGACTTGTGGCATGGAGGACCTTTCCCTGCTAGAACCTTTGTTGGACAAACCTCCCTGTTTATATTGTGTCTCGGCTCTGAGTTGGTGACAGAACTTGCCTTTGGTGAGTTGGATTGTATGCCTAAATCATTCTGGTCGGTTGTCCCGATGTTTGGCACTGTGTAGAACTCCCCCTGGTCACTTGAGATGTTGTTGGCTAAAACTGAAAGCTCATGTACTACTTATATTGGAAATGTTTATATGCGCCCATGGAAAATGAAAATGCTAAAACTATGTTTCTTAACATATGTGAAAAAGGGCAAGAGCAATGAAATGTTAAAATACTCCTCGAAGGGTATAAGGAAGGGTCCAAAAAGGCAATGGTTAAATATATGCTATATCCAAATATTGCTGACCTTATAAATGTCGTGGATGAAAGCTGCAATTAGCTGTGCTTTTAAGCACTGATGAAGTCCCCAAAATGACATATAGGCCAAAAAGGCCATGGAAATAAATTGAGGATCTTAATGAAACTGGATCAAACTTGATGTAGACATGATGCCTAAGTTGAATAAGCACTCTCTAAACAACTCAACCATTTGTGAGGCACCGCCATTCCTTGTGTTGTTTGTTCGGCAGGTGGTTATAGTGAGTATTTCCCTGCCATATCCAAAGTGTCATGATGTTAAGTAGGAAGTCATCCTTTGCCCTAGCCATGTCAATTTCAACCTTTACCCTTCACTAGCAAATTGACTACAACTATGAAGAGAGTATAGTCCTGAAAGTCTGGTTTGAGTAATAATAAATAAACCCTATATATGTATTTGGTTGATACACCGTCAGTGATATGACTGCTACTTGTTGTGATTGTTGCTTAAATGAGTTGTAGAGCATGTCTTAGCCTTATAGCACTTGCATCAGATGGATGATAGTCTGAGTTATATTATTGGATCTGATCATTTACAGATGGTTATATTGTCTATTGGATATGGTTGATGATCAGGTAGAGACCTGAGAAGGGTATGAGTATACACCCTAGATGGATTTGGACTCTCTGAGTCTAATGAGACAATTTATTGTCATTTCCGGGTGCTTGCAGAGATGATCAGGCTCATTTTACCTTTCTGGTGTAGTTTTGCTTCACAGAATGATGTGTCTGAACAAGGAGATGTTTTATTTGGATCTCCTAGGGCGTTGTATGGGCATAGGCGGTGCAACTACTTGATTGTACCATAGTAACCCCATTCCAGACAGCCTGGTGGGCTCAGTTTGACAACGCAGGCACCCTAGGAAGCTGTTTTGGCAGGTTCACGTTTCTCGAGGCAGATAAAACAATGATTAAATGGCTATTGAAGAAATCGATTTGGCTACTGAGGCAAGGAAATGACATGGGATGAGTCATGATGATGAGAGTGATGTCCTCCGCACCTTCTCCAGCAGTTGCAGCACCTGATTGGGCTCACACCTATTTTTTGGGCATTTTTATATTATTTTCTGGAGCTTTTGGGAGGCTCACGATTTCCTCAAGGAGGCACAAAGTCAAGAATCAAAATATTATATTATTTTATTGTGCCATGGGGAACCCATAGGGAGTTGGTTAACACTCCATGGACCCACCATGTGCTTCATTTATTTCTTGTTGAGTGGGGTACCCTTTTTATGGGTGGTTAAGTCCACTTTGGTACTTTATGGTTATATTGATCCATGTATTGTATGTTGAGCTCATCTCAACCATTGATTAGAATATTTTATCTTTTAATCTTAGCCACTCATTTTGAAAGTAGTTAGGATTTTGGTTCTCTTATTTCTATTTAAAGGAGAGAGCTTTTCATTTGTAAGGGGTCTTTGGCTCTTGGATCTGAATAATAGAAAGATTTTTCCGTGGATATTTTCTGGATTTGCTTTGCATCTAATGTTCTCAAATGGTGATTGAATAGTCTTATGCTTCCTAGCATTGTGGAAATTCATGTGAGATCTATATTTTTTTTGCTATCATTGTCTTGTCTATAGGAGGGCGTTTTGGCTGGAGCGTTTTTGCAGGGGGACCTCAACTCGTTCGGTTATCTTCGTCTCGGATCAGGGGGGCTTCATTAGTGTCATTGTGATCTATGATTACTTCTTTTTACTTTCCTATAGCATTTGGTTTCTTTATCTTGTCTTAGCAAATCTGATATTGTTGACGTTTGCTCATGCAGGGTAGGGGGTGCATTGGTGGCTTGGGGTTTACATTCGTCATAGAAATCACGTGGATCTTCTAGAATTGATTGGGATAGCAAGGATCATCGCTGTTAAGGAATCTACAAGCATTATAGGTACGATCTAACAGGTAATTCTCTTCTCTTTAGCATATCTCAATCCATTGTACCTGCTTTCCTTCCATTTTTCTGAAAATCCTTAAAATACTGAAAAAACCCTAAAAAATACTAAATCTGGAAACCGTCTGATATTTGGCCAAACCACTGCCGGGTTTCATAGATCGGGCCTCCCCCTCGTTGAATCGACTGCAATGCTGGTCAAATTCCTGCTGGTTTGACCTAGATCTGAAATATTGTCTGAAAATTGCATAGCCCCCCTGCTGAAAATTTGACCTACTAGGGTTTTGATTTTTTTTGATTTCTGATTTTATAGACTGATAGATCGGGTCTCACACATTCCAAATCACCCCCAACGTTGTCCATATTCATGACAGTGTGACCTAGATCTGAATTCTAGACTGAAAACAACCCTAGCGCCATCACTGAAAAACTGGACCTTTCCGGAGTTTACTGTTTCCGAAATCTGACAGGCTAGGCTGATAAATCAGGTCTTGAGCACTCCTGAACACCCCTAACGTTGAGCTAGATCCAGCCTGCTTGCCCTAGATCTGAAGAAATCAGTTTCTTCATCCTCTCAGCCTCATTCATCAACTTTGACTTTTTTGGGATCTGACTTTTCCTAAATTTCTCTGAACCTATTGTGTAGATCAGGCCCTCCTGATCCCATTTCTTCTTCAACGTTGAGCTGGTTGTCTGCTGGTGGCCTCAGATTCAACAGATCTGTCTCATCCAACCCTAGCGCTAGCTTTCCTTGACTGAATTCTTGTCTTAACTGAGCCATCCGGATCAAAACACTTATCTGGGTCTATAGATCAAGGGCTACCCTAGGTGGGTTCACCTCAATGCTGGGTGTATACTGACTCCATTTCCCAATGCACAAAAGGCACTGATCTCCCATCCTTAGCGCTAGCCTTGAATTGACCTCTTCCCCTTGAAATTTGGCTGTTCCTTGATGACTCAGACAATTACACCTGTTCACCTTCTTGATTGAGTCTGTTAGCTAGGTACTAGATAGTCTTGACTATTTTCCTGCCCATCCTGCCTCGGTTACGCTTCCCAAGGCAGAGATCATCTTCTTTAGTTGCTAGTACCAAAACCCTAGATCTAACCATTTCCCCAAAAGGCCATCCTATTACTGTTTTGGATCAGCCAATATACTGCTGAAGTCCTCATCCATCTACTGAATCCTACTGTAGATCTAGAGTTTCTGAACACCTTACACCTTACGTACCTCAAAGTTTATTTTGATATGATCCGGTGTCTAGGTCTGATCTCTCCTGTCGAGAGCAGATCTGGGTCTCCCCCATTGTTGTCTTGGACTCAGACAACATAAAGCGAAGACTGCCTTGATTGGCGTGACAACCATCTCTTTGGGAGTCTAGGCAGTCTGGGTTCCACCTCCTTAGTTGCTTGTCCCTCTACCATCCATCTAGGATCCATCTTGCACAGGCAGCTACAAGGTTGGTGATAACATTTTGGTGCCGTTGCCCGGGACGGTAGAGGCCTACCTTTGTTCAACATACCTCACCTTTCCCTACGACATATCTTTTATTGGTGAATTACTTGTGTGGTTCACCTGGTTACTCCACCCTGCGACTCCACTGAGGACCGTGCCCAACGTATTAATCTTAAGTTCTTAGAGCATACCATAAATCATAATGAATTCAGATGTATTTATGAGGCACATGAAGGAATTAACCAAAAACATGATCGAAACTACAAGACAAATAAACGAAAGGGATAGATGGAGGTCAGACTACGGGTATGAGGATGATCTCGAGCATGACTATGGGTATGAATCTAGTTATCACAATCTTTATGATACCCACCAACTTCCTCACCCATGCAACAATGATTTCCCAACCATCCCGAGTGGACCTGTAAGTCGACATGAACCTAGAAGTCAGTCCCAGTCAAATCCTTATAGCCAAGTAACCAAAAAACAAGACAGACAGTCTCTTTTTGACGTTTTTGAAATATCAGGGGCACCTCATCCAATGTCAAACAATTACACTAGGAGGATGCCCCGGTTTAGTGGAAATAATGATATATCTATTGAAAGTCATTTAGACATTCGCTGGGATTACATGGAATCTAGAGGTGTAGACAATGAAGGTGTTTATATGCGAGCCTTAGGGGAATCCTTGCAAGGGGATGTTCAACTATGGTTTGATCATTTAGCACCAGGATCTGTCACTGGGTATGACATGTTCACAGATTTGTTAATTGATAGTTGAAGTAGGAACATTGATAAAATTTTAGAGTGTTAGTCTAGCAATGATTGTGCAATTAATAATCAATATATCGACAATGTGCTTTCTCAATTGGACCATTCCTCTCTTGATATGTTCCAAATTATGAGTGTGCCTGCAATCCATAAGAATGTTACAGAGTACTTCAAGAATAATGTTTCAAAACCTCATGTTGAAACTAAGAGGGATATCAATCAAATCATACGAGATACTCTGCTATTATTACCTGAAGTAGTCACAAAGCAAATCCTGGATTTGATCCGTGGAAGGGAACCTAATCACCATCAAGAAGCATCCATAGTCAAGCCTTCCATTTGTGAGTCCATTAAAGAGCCTTTAGAAGAGGAACTCCATAGTCATTGCCTAATTGACGATAATTTGAGTCAGTATGCAAGCCATCTGAATCTGGATTCAGACTTTGATGAAATCAAACAAACTTCCGATGAAGAGCAATCTTGGGGTCATATTGTGATTGAAGAGCGTGCCTGTAAAAGTGATAGGGAAACTGGAACTGAACTTATTGATGTTTTTCCTTATCTAGAGCTTAAAGAAGAACAATCACATTAGGATACGATTGTAAGTAAACTTGATCAAGAACATTGCAATGAGGAGCCTTGTCTTGATAGTATCGATAGAATTTTTCATCCAATCCTTAATCAGAATATGTTGATTCAATGTGTGGATACTGACCTTGTTTCGAATCTAGAAATCACTCTTGGAATTAATTTAAATGCCTTCTGCTTATCAAATTCTGAGATCAATTATTCCAAGTCTGGGAGAAAATTTTCAATCCACCCTCCCGTCCCAACTCTTCAAGTCTTCTGGTATGGGTATGTATTTAAATCAAGTTGTTAATTTCGAAATTTCGAATCAAGAGTTTAAGCATTATCATGAAATTGGGGAAAAGGCACTTCATGTCTCTTCTCAGTCCTCCATAATGAATAAGTTTTTTCAATTTGTAAATCTGTATTATGGATGGTTGGAGAAGGTGTATAAAGATCAATTTCATCTTTTCTCCATTTTTAAACAACAAATGGGCTTGGTCTCATTCATAGTTTCATTACATTACAACTTGTCCCCATTTGATTCTCCTGGAGTGAATAGAATTGAATGTCCTTGTAGGGTAGAGGAGAAAACAAAGAACTGTTTGGAGTGGCTGAGTCATGAATCATATTGTTTTCCTCCATCAAGAACAAACTTGCATACCTTTTATGACCCTATCAACATCTTGATGGATGGGTTTTTAGAAATTCAAGCTCATCCCTTGCATGATTTCATTTCTCTTGATCCAAGCCATAATTTTCAAACAACAAGTTATAATGGCTTCAATTTTCATTTATATTACTTACAAGCCATCTTTGACTTGTTATATCATTAACTGTAAAGAAAGCTCAATAGATTTGTTCAGCAAGTGGTTGCATTGGATTTATGATTTTACCTAACACTTGTCTAAATTGGCTAGAGTAGGGTAGGTAGGATCTGAATAAGCCTTTCCTGGCAGTAGTGTAGAACCTTGCACCTTTGTTTGAAGCTCTTAGTGTAGATTTGATTTTGCAAAATAAAAATCAAATTTTTATTGAAAGTTATGGTTATAGATTAGATTTATTTTCTGCTTTTCAGTTTCATGCATCTTTATTTTCAGTATTTTATATAATCCACATATTGTTTTGACAACCGGTCTGTGAGTTTGGTATAGCTCTAGACATGCTGCAGGTAGTTAGTGACATTTTTGGTAGCGGTTGCAGAGCTGGATGGATTGATCGAGGATGCGAGAAGCAGAGTACGAGGACCAGAGATTCTGAGGTTCTCAAGCGCTCTTTTCAATAGAGCACTTGTCCTAGCTGGAGCCATATGTTATCACATATATAGTAGCCGGGCTACCATATTCAATTTTTCAGATACAGTACATTTTTCAGCCAGATCTCTTTCATATGAGATGCTGAGATGAGCAGTTTTGTCGAATCATTACTTTATTTGTGGACTATTGTACTCTCCCATGTCATGACTGAGTCTCAGGACAATCAGATTTGAGGACTGATGTAGCCATTTAGTCATTTACAGAGCAGTTATTGATGCCCAGATTTATATCAGTGCTTTCTCATTAGACAGATGATGGTTCAGATGGATTATATGCATGATTATGACTCAGCTTTTATTATATTGTGTTATGGTTATCATTGCTCTTATACTCATCTTTGTGACATGTATTAACATGTAGTGTCATGATCTGGCGGTCATAATTATATGGACTTGGATGTATTTTGTATTATGTATTGATGTCCCTACTTAGACTTGGAAGTTCTTGATTTGTACTCATTGGTTTTACCCTCCTTAGGGAGAATAGAGGTAGTCATGCCCACCATTGTTTTGGCTTGCTAGTGTTGGATTCATCATTTACTGTCTCCACCCATCCGTTACCTTCCAGTTTTGTTTTAAACCCGACTTACTACTTGACTTGTGGCATGGAGGACCTTTCCCCGCTAGAACCTTTATTGGACAAACCTCCCTGTTTATATTGTGTCTCGGCTCTGAGTTGGTGATAGAACTTGCCTTTGGTGAGTTGGATTGTATGCCTAAATCATTCTGGTCGGTTGTCCCGATGTTTGGCACTGTGCAGAACTTCCCCTGGTCACTTGAGATGTTGTTGGCTAAAACTGAAAGCTCATGTACTACTTATATTGGAAATGTTTATATGCGCCCATGGAAAATGAAAATGCTAAAACTGTGTTTCTTAACATATGTGAAAAAGGGCAAGAGTAATGAAATGCTAAAATACTCCTCGAAGGGTACAAGGAAGGGTCCAAAAAGGCAATGCTTAAATATATGCTAAATCCAAATATTGCTGACCTTATAAATGTCTTGGATGAAAGCTGCAATTAGCTGTGCTTTTAAGCACTGATGAAGTCCCCAAAATGACATATAGGCCAAAAAGGCCATGGAAATAAATTGAGGATCCTAATGAAACTGGATCAAACTTGATGTAGACATGATGCCTAAGTTGAATAAGCACTCTCTGAACAACTCAACCATTTGTGAGGCATCGCCATTCCTTGTGTTGTTGTTTGTCCGGCAGGTGGTTATAGTGAGTATTTCCCTGCCATATCTAAAGTGTCATGATGTTAAGTAGGAAGTCATCCTTTGCCCTAGCCATGTCAATTTCAACCTTTACCCTTCACTAGCAAATTGACTACAACTATGAAGTGAGTATAGTCCTGAAAGTCTGGTCTGAGTAATAATAAATAAACCCTATATATCTATTTGGTTGATACACCGCCAGTGATTGTTGCTTAAATGAGTTGTAGAGCATGTCTTAGCCTTATAGTACTTGCATCAGATGGATGATAGTCTGAGTTATATTATTGGTATCTGATCATTTATAGATGGTTATATTGTCTATTGGATATGGTTGATGATCAGGTAGAGACTTGAGAAGGGTATGAGTATACACCCTAGATGGATTTGGACTCTCCGAGTCTAATGAGACAGTTTATTTTCAGTTCCAAGCGCTTGCAGAGATGATCAGGCTCATTTTACCTTTTTGATGCAGTTTTGCTTCACAGGATGATGTGTCTGAACAGGGAGATGTTTTATTTGGATCTCCTAGGGCGTTGTATGGGCATAGGGGGTGCAGCCACTTGATTGTACCATAGTACCCCCATCCCAGAGAGCTTGGTGGGCTCAGTTTGACAACATAGGCACCCTAGGAGGTTGTTTTGGCAGGTTCACGTTTCTTGAGGCAGATTAAAAAATGATTAAATGGCTATTGAAGAAATCGATTTGGCTACTGTGTCAAGGAAATGACATGGGATGAGTCATGATGATGAGAGTGATGTCCTCCGCACCTTCTCCAGCAGTTGCAGCACCTGATTGGGCTCACCTATTTTTTGGGCATTTTTATATTATTTTCTGGAGCTTTTGGGAGGCTCACGATTTCCTCAAGGAGGCACAAAGTCAAGAATGAAAATATTATATTATTTTATTGTGCCATGGGGCACCCATAGGGAGTTAGTTAACACTCCATGGACCCACCATGTGCTTCATTTATTTCTTGTTGAGTGGGGTACCCTCTTTATGGGTGATTTAGTCCACTTTGGTACTTTATGGTTATATTGATCCATGCATTGTATGTTGAGCTCATCTCAACCATTGATTAGAATATTTTATCTTTTAATCTTAGCAACTCGTTTTGAAAGTGGTTAGGATTTTGGTTCTCTTATTTCTATTTAAAGGAGAGAGCTTCTCATTTGTAAGGGGTCTTTGGCTCTTGGATCTGAATAATAGAAAGTTTTTTCCGTGGATATTTTCTGGATCTGCTTTGCATCTGATGTTCTCAAATGCACCATTGGATAGTCTTATGCTTCCTAGCATTGTGGAAATTCATGTGAGATCTATATTTTTTCTGCTATCATTGTTTTGTCTACAGGAGGGCGTTTTGGCTGGAGTGTTTGTGCAGGGGGACCTTAACTCGTTCAGTTGTCTTCGTCTCGGATCATGGGGTTTTCATTAGTGTCATTGTGATCTATGATTACTTCTTTTTACTTTCCTATAGCATTTGGTTTCTTTATCTTGTCTTAGCAAATCTGATATTGTTGACATTTGCTCATGCAGGGTAGGGGGCGCATTGGTGGCTTGGGGTTTACATTCGTCATAGAAATCACGTGGATCTTCCAGAATTGATCGGGATAGCAAGGATCATCGCTGTTAAGGAATCTACAAGCATTCTAGGTATGATCTAACAAGTAATTCTCTTCTCTTTAGCAGATCTCAATCCATTGTACCTGCTTTTCTTCCATTTTTCTGAAAATCCTTAAAATACTGAAAAAACCCTAAAAAATACTAAATCTGGAAATTGTCCGATCTTTGGCCAAACCATTGTTGGGTTTCATAGATCGGGCCTCCCCCTCACGAAATCTACTGCAACGCTGGTCAAATTCCTGCTGGTTTGACCTAGATCTGAAATATTGTCTGAAAACTGCATAGCGCCCCCGCTGAAAATTTGACCTGCTAGGGTTTTGATTTTTTCTGATTTTTGACTTCATAGATTGATAGATCGGGTCTCACACATTCCAAATCACTCCCAACGCTGTCCAGATTCATGACAGTGTGACCTAGATCTGAATTCTAGATTGAAAACAACCAGTGTTCCATGGGGACGCGTCCCAAAGGGTCGGGGACGCGTTTCCACGTTTCCTGCGTCCCGGGGACTTGGGGACTCCTGACGAAACGTTTCCCCCCGCCATGCCCCCAAGAATTTTTTTTGGATCTTTTCCCATTATTTTCACTTTTTGCAATCCCTAGTTGGTATTGCTTAGAAAATAAACCAACATATTTAGTATTTACATTGCACAATCATGAATATACATCAAATGAATTATTATTTTTTATGTTTTATTTTATTTTTATAATTTTAGAGACGTCCCGACGTCCCCCCTGAATTTCCCTAAATTTGGGGGTGGTCTCCACGCGTACCGAATGTGCGTTTCCCCGCTCCCGCGTCCCCCCGTCTCGGAAACTTGGGGGAACATTGAAAACAACCTTAGCGCCATCACTGAAAAACTAGCCCTTTTCGGAGTTTACTGTTTCTGAAATTTGACAGGCTAGGCTGATAGATCAGGTCCTGAGCACTCCTGAACACCCCTAACGCTGAGCTAGATCCAACCTGCTTGCCCTAGATCTGAAGAAATCAGTTTTTTCATTCTCTTAGCCTCATTCATCAACTTTGACTTTTTCCTGGATCTGACTTTTCCTAAATTTTTCTGAACCTAGTGTGTAGATCAGGCCCTCCTGATCCCATGTCTTCTTCAACGTTGAGTTGGTTGTCTGCTGGTGGCCTCATATCAACAAATCTGTCTCATCCAACCCTAGCGCTAGCTTTCCTTGACTGAATTTCTGCCTTAACTGAGCCATCCTGACCAAAACACTTATCTGGGTCCACAGATCAAGGGCTACCCTAGGTGGGTTCACCTCAATGCTGGGTGTATACTGACTCTATTGCCCAATGCACGAAAGGCACTGATCTCCCATCCTTAGCGCTAGCCCTGGATTGACCTCTTCTCCTTGAAATTTGGCTGTTCCTTGATGACTCAGACAATCACACCTGTTCACCTTCTTCATTGAGTCTGTCAGCCAGGTACTAGATAGTCCCGACTATTTTCTTGCCCATCCTGCCTCGGTTACGCTTCCCAAGGCAGAGATCATCTTCTTTAGTTGCTAGTACCAAAACCCTAGATCTAACCATTTCCCCAAAAGGTCATCTTATTACTGTTTTGGAGGAGCCAATATACTGTTGAAGTCTTGATCCATCTACTGAATCCTACTGTAGATCTAGAGTTTCTGAACACCTTACACCTTACGTACCTCAAAGTTTATTTTGATCTGATCTGGTGTCTAGGTCTGACTCTCCTATCGGGAGCAGATCTGGGTCTCCCCCATTGTTGTCTTGGACTCGGACAACATCAAGCGAAGACTGCCTTGATTGGCGTGACAACCATCTCTTTGGGAGTTTAGGCAGTCTGGGTTCCACCTCCTTAGTTGCTTGTCCCTCTACCATCCATCCAAGATCCATCTTGCACAGGCAGCTACAAGGTTGGTGATAACAGTCATGACACTGTTAATAAAACTCCAAACGCTAAGTTCTTTCAATACAACAATAATTCTTACTTTCCATGGAATGTAGTTGGATACTCCATCCAACCGATCCTCATACCTAATGTTCATCATGGAAAATAACTTGCAACCAAAAGAAAAATAACTGAAGACAAATCTAATAATTTTCTGAAAACATCAAAGAACACCTGCAAAATTTCTTTTTCAGTATGACTCTGTTAAACTGTGATCTGATACCATCAGCTCTGATACCATGAAGAAATTTAGACATAAATATGAATTCTCTCATTTACATACTATGTCAAACACTTGATCAACCTAGGGTTTATAATTTAAAATTAAAATATGAACCACCAAGATCAAGAACTGTTCCAATACTCAAGTGAGTCATTCATACCATAAATACACAAGAATTTTGGTCTAAGACCGGGTGAAACCCCAACTTGGGGAAAACCCTAGAAAGAAGATATAATCATTAAAAGAGAGATTCAGAAATAATTTTCTTCAACATAGTTTTTTTTTCTTTTGACCCATACTGGCAAAATTATTCATCAAAACAACTGCAAATACCTTGAAAACCGTGCCAATCTGCTGCTGTACGGAACTACTGTACTTTCCACATGTGTGGTATCGACTGTACAGATCTGCACACGTGCTGTACTTTTCTGTGCTTTCTGCCTGCCTCGAAATTCATGCCCAACAACAATAAATGTTGTACGGTCCTATAAAAAACATTAGTACATAATCTGCCTCGAAATCTGAGCCTTCACACGTGCTGTATGGAATTGACAGGCTGCATTAAATGTTGCTGTACTTGCCTCAATATTTGTGCTGCAAATTGTCTTGGAAAACATGCACTTAATTTTTAACATTACCATTAATTGTTTCAGGATGTTTGAGAGTGGTTCCAACCTCACCGGACTTCATATGCAAAAGGTAGAATTTTGATCCCACTCAGAATTCAACAGACTTAATAGTTTTCAGGATTCAAGATTGCAATGTTTCCATTGGATTCTATCATGTATGAAGGTAAGGGATTGACATTTAATCAAGTACATCAACCTCACTATGTGGACTATCCCAAATACTGATATTCTCTAATGTTCTATGGTAGTGCTAACTCGCACACTCAATCTCTTACAAATTTGCAAAATAACTGTGCATGCAAACTCGCCATGCAAAAATGCCCTAAAATATAGCTGAATTAGGGTTAGGGTTTTGTAGAGAGAAATTAACACTTACCACTGAAATTATGGTTGATAATGACTCTAGAGATAGCTGCATGCATAAGGATCCGGATGGGTGGTCTAATAATGCTCTTTTCCTCTGGTGTTACTGCCTCGCAGTACCGTAAAAACCCTCCAAACTGTAGGTGACGTTTTTGTAGAAGGAGAGGTCCGTTTGGGATGAATCTTTTTGAGCTTGTCCGTTTGCTGATGCCGGAGAGATGGCCTGGCACATGTGGAGGTTTGGCTGCCTCTAAGTGCCCTAGCGAATTGATTAGCAGTTTTGCTGCACACGCCCCCGACTGATCTGTTTGGCTGATAGCTGCTCAAGGTGAGCAAACTGATGGCTGATAATCACTGCATACCATAGGATAGGCCTGCTGAGAAAGAGGAAGCTAACATGCAGAGGAAAGACTGGGTTTTGTGGTCCCAGCGAATCCTTCTGTGTTTTCCCTGCTACTTCCGGATACAAAACGTGGATCTGCTAATAACCCTTCGAAATGTGCAGGATCTCCGAATACTGTAGTATATGATGGATGTAATGGATAAACCTGGATGATCTATCCCAATAAGAGACTAGGGCAGATATCTCACTGCCGAACCCTCGCTAGTTGAAGACACCGTCTCTAACCCCAACTGCTGCGGTTGCACGCTGTGCTGCTGCTCGAAACTCCAAAATCAATCAACAATAACAATAGATATTCTCTTTGGTCCAATAACCCTTCTTAAATAGAATAACATGTACTTTTAGGGTTTGCATGTCACTTTTAGGGTCTATGCTTCACTTTTGCATGCATGCAATTCTAATTTCATGTTGACTTTAACACTAAAATAAGGCCTGCATGCTTCGCATGCTTTATGATATGAACTCTTGTGGCCTTCTTACTACACTGATGACTTAATATATTGAATTGATGTACCTTTTTGCTCCTAGTGGTATTAGTCCTCAGTTATTCCCTTTTTATAAAAATGGAACATTACAGTCCTCCCTTGCCAAAGATTGCTTGTCCTCAAGCAATGCCAACACAAATCCACAATCAATCAACTGAACCAACTGAATCCGAGGATGATCCCAGGGTCCCAAATTATCTTAAGAGATCTGTAGCACCCTCTGCTCAAAACACTGCATTGTACGGTACCATCACCAAAGACCTCTTGAAAGCATCGTCTAGCAATCACTAAACTGTCAGTCACTGTAATCCCAGGGTCTCAAATCAATCTGAGAATTGCAAAGGTCAAAATGCATCCACCGCTACCTTGCGTAGTATCGACACAAGGAGCATCATGTAGACTCCCAAGTAATGCAATTAGTAAACACTGTATCCATCCCTCATAAGGTCTTCCACCTGGATCCCAATGCAAACTTGTGCATATTTCATCCCAAATATCTGAAGGCTCTTGTGGGACTATACCCTTGGCTAGGAATGTCTTCCCAAGAATCGCCCACTCAATAGGACAGCAACTCTTAATCTCTCTCCAATCCAACCCCCGAAAAGTACCTTGTCCATAAGCACCATCACAAGAAATAATCCTACCAAGCTGACATTCTGCCCTTCTGATTTCAATTGGAATGCTCATATACTGCTGATCAATTTCTCGATCCTGGCCAACCTGTAAAAACTATCCCCATTATGCAAATGTGGACTCAAGCTATTGCAAGCCCTGTTTATGTACTCCTTAAGAGGACAGCTTTGAAATGCAATAGTATGTTTCTCCTGCTGCCCCATCAAGGAATCTAACTGTTGTTTAATACTAGAAATCATGACCATTGACTCGGTACTTACAACTTGAAGAACTGTAAGCTCAACATCTCGTTGTACTATGGTGTCTCGGAGTATCTTGGTCCTCTCTTTCATCGCTAGAATGCTTTCTTTAACACGTTCAATTTTCTTTTGGTGACTATCATCTGGAAGCTCTATCTCATGCATGTATAAACTCTCCCTAACCTCCATGTGTGACTGCTCACTGTCTCGACTGCTGCGCTCATTGCCTTGCACCTCATGTATTTCGCCTGTCATAATTGTCTGGATTCCTGCTGTAGGTGATGAAGAGTGTACCAACTCCAACTCATCACACGGTTTGTCCACAATCTGACTAGCGAATGTGCTTGTGTCGCTAGACTCACAGGATGGCTCTAATGCTATCTCCTCATGCACATCCTCATCATGTACTGTTAACTCCAAATGAAGCTCACCAACAACTTGTACTTCATGCTCATCTTTCTTCACTCCCCCAACTATGCCTTTAAGGAGATCCTCATCCGAATGCAAAGTAGCCAATTTAATGGCATTTGTCTCAATCATGGGGTTGAGCTGGAAGTATGTATCCAACTTCTGCACCCAATTCCGGGCTGGGCCACCCCGGTTACCCTCAAAGGTAGGGATAGTCAGTTTCCCTATGGTGTTTTGTAACTCATAGTTCTGGGTGAATGGCCTATTGTAAGCTCTGGGTTTGTTCTTACTTTTAAAGTGGCAGAAGTCAGTGAAGGTCATGGCTGAATGGAAGTCATCTCCTAACGCTCTATACTTTCTCAGATAGGCACTCATGGATTCTTCTGGCCCTACTTGTGCTAAAGGCACTGCAGTTGGACTATCTAAGAATTGAGGCATGGTAGGTCGGGAAGGCTTGTTGTATATATGGGGATGGCTCTGCATGTTGGTATGTAAGTGCTCCCCACTACTATTGGTGGATACCCTATCGCTATTGGGAAACAAGGGACTATGTGGGGTGGGCCCATTTTTCTCTGTCATTTGCTTGAAGGTACTCATCATTTCTTTTTGCCCAGTAGTGAGTTCTTTTATGGCTGATATGAGACTATTGAAAGTTGTTTTATCATCATCTGCCATTATTTCTTTCCCCTTTCCAAACTGATACTCTTTTTTCCCCCAACTCCTCTTCTCCTCTATCACTATTTCTAAACTTTTGTCTCTGGTAAGTAATGTTGTATGGGTCTTCTGAATTCATTTACAATTTTGCATGCCCACAGCTGGCAAGGAACATGCTCTGATACCACTGTAATATCCCAAATATTGATATTCTCTAATGTTCTATGATAGTGCTGATTCCCACACTCAATCTCATACAAATTTGCAAAATAACTGTGCATGCAAACTCGCCATGCAAAAATGCCCTAAAATATAGCTGAATTAGGGTTAGGGTTTTGCAAAGAGAAATTAACACTTACCACTGATATTCTAGCTGATAATGACTCCAGAGATAGTTGCATGCATAAGGATCTGGATGGGTGGTCTAATAATGCTCTTTTCCTCCGGTGTTACCGCCCCATAGTACTGTAAAAACCCTCAAGACTGAAGGTGACGTTTTTGTAGGAGGAGAGGTCCGTTTGGGCTGAAACTTTCTGAGCTTGTTCGTTTGCTGATGCCAGAGAGATGGTCTGGCACATGCGGAGGTTTGGCTGCCTCTAAGTGCCGTAGCGAATTGATTGGTAGTTCTGCTGCTCATGCCCCCAACTTATCTGTTTGGCTCATAGCTGCTCCAGGTGAGCAAACTGATGGCTGATAATTACTGCATACCATAGGATAGGGCTGCTGAGAAAGAGGAAGCTGACATGCAGAGGAAAGCCTGGGTTTTGTGGTCCCAACGAATCCTTCTGTGTTTTCCCTGCTACTTTCGGTTGCAAAACGTGGATCTACTAATAACCCTTCGAAATGTGTTGGATCTCCGAATACTGTATTATATGATGGATGCAATGGATAAACTTGGATGATCTATCCCAATAAGAGACTAGGGCAGATATCTCACTGTCGAACCCTCGCTAGCTGAAGACACCGTCTCCAACCCCAACTGCCGTGGCTACACGCTGTGCTGTTGCTCGAAACTCCAAAATCAATCAACAATAACAGTAGATATTCTCTTTGGTCCAATAACCCTTCTTAAATAGAATAGCATGTACTTTTAGGGTTTGCATGTCAGTTTTAGGGTTTACGCTTCACTTTTGCATGCATGCAATTCTTATTTCATGTTGATTGTAACACTAAAATAAGGCCTGCATGCTCCGCATGCTTTATGATATGAACTCTTGTGGCCTTCTTACTACACTGATGACTTAATAATACTGAATTCATGTACCTTTCTGCTCCTAGTGCTATTAGTCCACAATTATTCCCTTTTTATAAAAACGGAACATTACACTATGTACCTTGATGTTGGTGGTGCTGATTGTTGAACTCCTCTGTTACGATCTTAATAAAAATGTAGCCTTTATTTAGTCGAGCAAAATCACTCATTAAGCATGGCAAACTTTTTCGAATTCTACCTTATTTTAACCCTTGGATTAGGAAGTTTCATCAAAATTGTAGGATGTTGACTAATGTCCTTGGAGGATCAACTTCGAGATTAGAGGTAGAGGCAAGGGCTAGAGCCTAAAGGAGGAGGGCATAGGGTGCTATTGATGAATAGGATCCCAATATAGGCAATGATTTTGATGATTGATCATGTAGCCTTGTAGGCATAGCATGTTGTTGTTTGGACTCTATAGGACATTTAGAGCCTTGTTGATTAGTATTTTGATTCAGATATGTATTGCAGTTGGTGCCATTTTGATATATTCACCCTTACATTGTATATGCATGAGTAGACTTTGCATATTTTGTCTCTAATGGTTTGAAATCTTCAAAATAAAATTTTCCCACTAAAATTTGAATATTCTATGTTTTTTTTAAAATCGAGTCATTAAATTCAAACTGGTCCAAGTCATGTCCGAGTCTGAGTTGACCCTTGGCTGAGTTGGAGTCGGAGTCGGAGTTTTAAAACATTGTGCTGAACACCTAAAGACTAAAACTCTAAACCCCATGCTTGGTCAAGGTCTGATCCATCCTGGTGTCAAGATCTGCTCTCGAACTCTGATCTATCAAGGTTTGCTCTCAAGGTTTTCATTTGATGCATCTCTATTGTCAAGGTCTGCTGTCAAGGGCTGATCTATCCTTACGTGCTATGTTATTTCTCACTTCACCCACACTGTTATTTAGCCCTGCCATAGCCTTCAAGAAAACCATTTTACTGCTAATACGGGCATGTGGATGTGGCTCACAAAACGCTATATGACCTACTTCATGTTCATGTTGAGATGATCTTCAAAATTATCAATATCAATCATGATTATAACTTATCAAATTATCAGTTATGGTACATGAATGCCTAATAGTAATGCGCATGAAAACTCTCTTTTTGGCAATAACTTACAGTTCTACTCTTGTGTTTTGTGAATAGTTTTAACTTTTGATTTTTCACTCTGTTTTAAAAAAAAAATTTATTTTAAGAATATTCTTATATATTTTTATACTTGTCGTTTCCCCACCGTATCTAGATCCTGGCTTTTAAAAAATCTGGCGAATCTGTATCCGGATCCGGATCTGAATCCGTATCCGTATCTTGCTAACATAGACTATTGATGATAGCTTAGGACTTCTGCCCAAAACATCTAAAAGTACATATGTAAAGACTAATGTTCTCACTTTGTTAGGAGATGGTAATTCTAACTTGGAGGCTGATTCTTTTGCATTCTCAAGAGTCATAAATTTTCCACAAAGCCTTGATGGTAATTTCCATTAATAATGATATTACTGGCAAATTGTGGAAGGTTCCTGACTTCAATGACGAGAATGACATCCTTCGCTTTGAATATACTTTATCTTTTACGTATCTTCTTCCATATTCCATCTTTGGATGGTTGCAAACTTATTCTTTTCTCTTTGAACATTTACAATGACACATGGGTTTTTTCTGGGAAATATTGACATCTATTAAACAGTCATTCCCATATATTGCCTTCTCTACAATTTCATACCTTTTATGCTGTATTTTATTCTTGTAACTCAGCTTTTCTGTATATGCAGTCAGTACCTTGCAATGTCTTGTCTTCATGAACTTTCGTAAGCATTGAACTTTCCTGGTTTGCAGATTTTTTTTCTTGTGTTTGTGTTAGAAGGGGGAGGGAGGGGGTTATTTATATTATATAACATAGGGATAGGGTTCTCCTTTGTCTTTGCTTTAGCTTTTTTTGTTGTCAATTGTTTTGCTAGGAAATGGTGCCATATTATTTGATGTTTTGGATACGAATCATGACCACATCCTGGAGGGAAATAGATACTTGTCTATGTCCTAGTCAACAACTTAAATAATATAATTACTATTAAAATGTTTGCTTTCTTTTCTGTCATGAATTCAATATTCTAATTCCAGGTATGATGTTTTGTTCACTTTTTGCCACTTTTAATATTTCTTGATCGGTGATTATTGATGTTTGCATTGTAGGTTGGATTTCAGCAGTTACCTTTCAGAAAATAAGGTGGAAGTTTTATTCAAAGCCCTAAAGTGGTTGAGAGAAGCAACAGTGCTGAAGCAAAGCAATTGAAATTACAACAGCATATAAAGGAATGGGTTTTCTAGAGCGAGCTTGGGAAGATCCATCTATTATAAAGTGGAACAAAAGAACTGCTCATGTACCTCTGCATTGTCATGCTACAGTTCAAGGTACCAATCTTATATTCTGATTTTTTCCATTGGTAAGAAATAGGTTGGAGGGCTAATGTGCAATATGTGATTTTGTGTTGTTTGTGTTAAACATTCAAGATAGAAATTGTTATGTAATGTGTAAATTATAATTGAGTGTTTACTGATGCTTTCTTGGACTAGAATCTAAATAGGTTAAAATCTGCAACTATATGTTTTGATGCATATGAATTGTATGGAAACAATGGGGTTTTCAGGCATTTGTCTGTTTCTTGTGATGACATGCACATGGGGAGTAGTCCCATACCTAGCTGTGCAAAAGTTAAGTCTATAAGCATGAAAAACATGTGAATGGTAAAGCTTGGTGAATGGTCCAACGGTAAAGCTTGGTTTGATGTGATCACAGAAACAACATTGTGAATACTCGCATACAAGGATGAAAACCCAAGAGATAAAAAATGAAAGTAGAAAGGTGATTGCCACATTTGTAATTAAACATATATAGGATTACAAAATTGTAGGAGAGTGATTATCTTTGATCAAGTCTCCTATAAAATACAATAAAATATGCAAGTGATCATTTTAGACTAAGTGACCCAAAATGAACAAAATATCAGTGTACTAAAGTACAAAAGGGATCAAGTACAAATATAACAAATGAGTGAACCCACCCACTAGACTACTCATCAGTTCCTCCATGCTTGTTGATTTTTTCCTAAGCAGCATTGAGAGCCATTCTCATGGAGAATGGGGACATCTGGGGGAACTCAACCTTGAGCTGAGTAGCCATTCTGTTGAATGGAGACATCTGGTCAAGGACTAGGATGTGGAACCAGTCTAGCATTGGGGGAACTAAGCCTTGAGCTGAGTAGAAATTCTTTGAATGAAGGCACCTAGTCAGTTACTAGGAAAAGAAACCAGTCTGAGCATTGGGGGTACTCAGTCTAGAACCGAGTGGCCATTCTTTGAATGGAGGTACCTAATGAACCAGTCCAGGACTAGGGGACTCGGCCCAAAGCTGAGAGCCATTCTCCAGGAGAATGGAGGTGCTTGGTCAGTTACCAGGACATCACTATAAGTCCTAGACCGGGTCTGGGCATGTGAGGCACTCCTACCCTTGATCTGTGGGCTTTGTGATCTTCTCCATGGATTAGCTACCCCTGGTTTAGACACCTAGTACCCGATCTTGCTGGCACAAGGAGTTTGAGATAAAAGCATTAGTGATTCTCTCTATTTATGATGATGTACTTTGAGTGGGTATGAAGGACCCCTATGACCACTTGCATTGACCACAGGGCACCTGAAGAAGACTAAAAGGTAAAAGTAAAAAATACATAAGGACCTCTGGACCACCAAGAAGTCAAAGCGAAAATACAAGAAGGCTAAAAGGTAAAAGTCAAAAATACATAAAGACCCTTAGACTGCTAAGGAGTCAAAGTGAAAATACATGAAGGTCATTAGTTGTAATATCCCAAATACTGATATTTTCTATTTCTATGCAAAGTTACTGAAATAGCCGGGCATGCAAACTGCCATGCAAAATTTCCCTATTATATAGCTGAAATTAGGGTTAGGGTTTGCAGGATAGAATGAACACTTACCACTGATAAGCCGGCTAAATATGCTCCAGAGAGAATACGCATGCAAGATGAGTTGAGCTGATGAAGAAATGACCTTGTTTTCAGTTGCAATACCCCGGTAGGCTAAATCATATAAGTGTGACGTTTTTGCTGAAGGGATGGTCAGTTTCAGCTGGAAATAGGTCGGAAAGTAGGTGTGCCCGTGCTGGAGAGGATGGCCGGAGCATGCAAGAGTTTTGACCTCTCCAGATGCCCTAGCGAATTGGTCTACCAATCTGCTGCTCACGCCGCCACAACCCTGTAATCTGCTGCAAGTTTCATTGTTGAAGGATATTGAGGATGCCCTTGATGATTTTTTCTTAGCAGTTAGATGTTATTAACTTTTTATAACTTATCTATCACATAAACATAAACTGCATGCATATAAACGATCACTGAAAGAAACACATTCATAGTAGACACAATTTTATCCTGGGAAAACCCTCTCACAAGAAAAACCCAACAAACTTCTCTAGATGAGATTCTTCAACAAGATACAATGTCTAACCTAGTGCCCAACACTAGTTACACAAACATAATAATGATATACAAGAAATATATAGAATAACCTCTGAGCCCTTCTAAGAACGAAGTAGAGATAGAGAAAGATGATAAAACCCAAAAGATTGTCTTCTTGATGCCTCTTGCACCTTTGACTTTGCCTCGTTGGATCTACACACTTTTCTCCTTGCTTGAGCAAATTAGTGTGTCACAAATGAGGCCACTTCACTTGTATTTATACTGGAAAAGTCACTTTTCCTTATTGGGCTGACTTGACCTATTTGACCGGGTCATTTCCACTTTAACTGGGCCGACTTGACCTTTAGACTAGGTCATTTTACGGGCCAGACTTGTTTAGGGCTTGTTATTATTCTTTCTTGTGGAGCCGACATAAGAATATCTTTCGATGCTACTAGAAACATCAACACTTACTCTTAGCAAGGAAGGCATTCTTTTGGGCATGATCTTCAACATTGGCTTTTTGCTTGTTGACTTTTGGAATCTTCTACGGTCTTGAGAAGTTGTCTGTGAGCTTGTCATCCTCTGTGATGTTCTCCAAGGCCTAACCACTTCCAAAGTGGCTTCTTTCTTTTTCACTGCCCCACTATACCCCACTAGCCAAGTATATGGCTATCTGACCTCTCCAAGAGGTTTGACTGTTCCCCAACAATTCTGATTATAACTCACTCGAGTATTTGATAGTCACTGATAGTTTAGGAGACCTTAACTATTATTTGATAGTCATTTGAGGTCTTGACTGTAGCTCTGCTCATGTGGGTGCATTCCACATGAGATGCAATCGTTGGCTGTCTGTACTGCAGCCCCTGGCTGTCTGAGTCATATACCATGACTAACCGGTATCTGAGTCAAGTATTATTGCATGACTTATCACTACATGGCGTATCTGAGCCATGTACCACTATTTGAGCCATGTATCGGTGTCTGAGCCACGTACCGGTGTCTAAGCCATGTACCAATGCATAACTTACCGGTGGGGAAAGTGCTTGAGTCATGTCCCACATGACTGATTGGTGGGGGGGGAGACTACCTGCTGCTGCCCATGGAGAAACATCAACACTTGCTCTCAACAAAGGGAGTCATTCTATACTACACCAAGCTTGTCTCGGAAATACTCAAACTTTACTTTAAACAGAGGCTTGGTAAGTATATCTGCAATTTGCTCATTCGTGGATATTTATTGGAGCTTCACTACTCCCCTTTGCACCATGTCTCGGATATAATGGTATTTGATCTCTATATGCTTCGACTTCTCATGAAATACTGCATTATTTGAAAGCTTCACACAACTTTGGTTATCACAATAAATCCAAGTCGCCTCTATCTCTTGATCAAATGACCCTGCAAGTAACTTTCGAGTCCCACTGCTTAGCAACTGGAAGCACTAGCTACTATATACCCTGCCTCTGCAGT
Source organism: Pseudotsuga menziesii (assembly GCA_001517045.1). Lineage (NCBI taxonomy): Eukaryota > Viridiplantae > Streptophyta > Pinopsida > Pinales > Pinaceae > Pseudotsuga > Pseudotsuga menziesii. The sequence continues at coordinate 569,522 of LPNX010562504.1, read as the reverse complement.
ACTGAGTGCAACAAATGTCTGTTTCCTGCTTAACCATGAGATCATGGCTAATCCCAAGCTGAAGCAACATCCTAATGTGCTTTTCTTGTCCATTGCACTTCCTGCCCAATCAGAGTCTACATACCCTTGCAATTTCACTTCACTGTCTGAGACATATCTGAGTCCATATGCAACAGTACTCTTCAAGTATCTCAACACATGCTTTACTGCTATCAAATGTACATGTCTGGGATCAACCATGTACTGACTCAAGGCGTTCACTGCAAAGCATATATCTGGTTTGGTGTTAACTAGATACATCATGGATCCGATCATATGTCTGTACATTGTGGGATCCACGAAATCTGAAGAAGAGTCACTAAACAACTTAAGATTCGTCACCATTGGTGTGGCCATGGACTCACGGTCCATCATCTCGAATCTCTTCAAGATCTCTATTGTGTATTTTCCTTGACTTAGGAAAATCTCATCTGATCTTTGCCGCAATTCTAATCCCAAGAAGTAATGCATCATACCTAGATCCTTCATTTTGTATTCTGCTACAAGCTCCCTCTTGCACTCATCTATGAGCTTCTCGTCCCTTATAAGAAGCAGGTCATCTACATAAAGTAGCAATATCACTGGCTGAGCATCTACAACCTTGTTGTTACATAGAAAACTTCTATGGCTTGGGGTACCACAACAGACAGAGTAACCGCAGAAATCAATCCTTTCCTATCTGCAAGAGAAACCTAACATCTAACACTAAAGGATCTCGATACATACCTTATTCCGGACGGTTGATGTAGATCCCCGTTGAGCTTTTCCACTCTTGCTTGTATTA
>LPNX010562504.1:474023-568621 GCA_001517045.1 Pseudotsuga menziesii | reverse complement strand
CACATCAAGGAAAACTCCAAAACTATTTGGCCTTTTGCACACATCTCGATGTACGCGGGTTTAAGGGTCAAATCCGCGTATATACGCGAGAATAGGTTTAAAGGTCGTGTATAGTAAATAATGCATGTTTTTAGGGATGATCTTGGAAACATCAAAGGTACAAAAATGGTCCATGGGGTCTAAAGAGTCTGCAGAGGGACAGGGAAGGCCATAAAGGTGTGATCCACCATGTGTGGTAAAATCAGCTGTAACACTTGTAGTAGAGGTCAGGATCAACTTCACTTTTGCTAAAACCCAAGCTCGTAAGAAATCTGTCTATCTTGGCATACCATGCCCTAGGTGCTTGCTTAAGCCCATACAAAGCTTTCTTCAATTTGCGCACATGTGATTCTCTGTCACAAGTCTCACATCTTGGAGGTTGCTCGATATACACTTATTCAATTACACCATTCAAGAAGGCGGTCTTGACATCCATTTGGTGTAATTTCCATCCCATCATAGAAGCTGTGGAGATAATAGCTTTAATAGAAGTGTGTTTGGCCATTGGAGCAAACGTCTTGTCATAATCTTTTCTCTCTTTGAGAGAATCCTCTAGCTACAAATATTGCTTTTTACTTCTCTATGCTGCCATTTGCAACATGTTTGATCTTGTAGATCCACTTGGAAGTTACTATTGACTTCCCTTTTGGTCTCGAAACCATCTTCCATACACCATTCTTCATGATGGATTGGTAATCCTCCATCATGGCTTCTTTTCATAGTTCCTAATCTGCAGCTTCTTCATAACTAGAAGGGTTTTGTACCAATGATATCACTCATCAGTGCCATATAACTAGAGTACTGGCGAGGTTTTTTGCTCTCTGAAAGATCCACTGGGAGCACCATACTTTGCATTCTAGATCGTGCTTCAGAACCATGCTGGTGTCTTCTTAGAGACTGGCATCTATCTAGGTGTATCTACCAGTGCTTTTGGCTCTACTATCTCATCATGATCTTCTGGAATGTCTTGCCGGGGTAGAGTCTTTTGCATATGTTTTCTTTGGAGCTTCAGTCTCCTCACAGTCTTCGTCCATGTGAGACTTCCTGGATTTACTGAAGGTTGTATCTTCATCTAATGTCACATCCCTGCTGATCTCAATCTGTTTATGTCCTGGTATGTAACTTCTATATGCCTTTGAAGTCTCACTGTGACTGACAAAAATGCCCTTTCTTCTTGAGGTGTCCAACTTCGTCCTCTTATCCTTGGGGACATGTATATACAATGGACAACCAAATATCCTTAAGTGGCTAACTTCGCTCTTCTTTCCGATAAATGCTTCTTTTGGTGTCTTGTTTCCCAATATTCGATGAGGACTCCTATTCTGCACGTACACAACTCTCCTGGCTGCCTCTGCCCATAGATGCATGGGTAAATCTTGGTCATGAATCAATGCCTTTGTTGCTTCTACGATGGTTCAATTCTTTCTTTTTGTAACTCCATTATGTTGGGGATTGTAGGGAGTAGTTAGCTCCCTCTTAATCCCTGCTTTCTTGCAGAAATCATTGAAGTCATTTGAGGTGAATTCTCCCCCATTATCTGACCTCAAAATTTTAATCTTTCTTTTGGAAAGATTTTTGACAAGAGCTTTGAATTCCTTGAATTTATTGAAGATTTCATCTTTTGTTTTCAAAAAAATATATCCATGTCTTCGTGAGAAATCATCAATAAAAGTTACATAGTACAAATACTTACTGAGGGAGGGTGCTGACATTTGTCCGCATACATCTGAATGTACTATGTCCAAGATTCTTTCTGCTCTACTGTCACTGCTTGAAAACATTCCTTTGACATTCTTTCCAAGTGCACATCCTCTGCACACGCCTTCATGTTCCACCTGGATGTCTGGTAGTCTAGTAACCATCTTGCTAATGATTGGTAAAGCTCTGAAGTGAAGATGAGCGAATCTTCTATGCCATAGCTCACTTGAGTTAGCATTGTCATGCACCAAGGCTGAGTGTCCCTTCAATTTGTATAAGCCTCCCTCTCTAACACCAATCATAGTAGTTGAATCAATACTCTAACCTTTTGACCACATAAGAACTTGGCCATCTATAAATGCTACTCTGAAGCATCGATCTTCTAAAGCTGATATAGAGAGAAGATTCTTATTTAAACCTAGTACGAATAATACATCATCCTCAGGGATTTTTCGAAGTCCAACTGATAGGAGGCTTCTCCTACTCCTTTAATTGCATACTTGGAGTTGTCCCCAAGTTCCAGTTGGTAGAATGAATCCTTTTGAAGTAAATTTATAAGTGAATCTTTGTAACTGGTCATGTGCCTGGATGCACCACTATCTACTAACCAAGTATTACTTCCATGAGTACAGTACCTGTTAATGCTGAGATCATTACAAATTCATCATCTGATGCTTCCTTTGGATTCTCGTGTGAAGTAGGCTCATTATCATCTACTGTATGAGCATGATGCTTTCTCTTTCCTCTTTTATTCTCTTTAGTGCAATTTCTTGCATAGTGCCCCCTCTTGTTACAATTGTAGCACATGATCTTGGACATATCTGATGAAACAGGTCTCAGACACTGAGAGGGGGGGGGGTTGAATCGGTGTCTATTTAAAAACTTCTTTGCCAAGGCACAAATGACATTTAAACAGTCATAACATTTTCCAATCATAAATATATATATACATGAGATATTAAACATAAAAATATCAAAAGATAATTCTGTTTTACAAATAATTATTTTATCTAGACCCATCTAGATGGAGAGACCCAGCTTTCTTGGAAAGATTCAACTTTCCTGCAAAACCTAGTTTGCATACATGCCCCAGCATCCATTTTGTCTATGTTCTCTTCTGGAAGCTTCGGTGCCTTTCCATATTGCAGACTTGAACCATCCTGATAAAATTCTGGATCAGTTTCTTTCATCTTTGTGCAGCTATCCACATTGAGAGGGATGTTTTTTGGTGCGCTTTTTGTAGGCATTATATAGAGACTTTTGGTTGAACACATCCCATCCAAATGGTGCAGATTTCTTGTCCCATTTCTTGTATTTTGCTTCAGCTACCTCTTGAGTTTTTCAATTTATTAGCATATATTATCCCTGTGTTCTCCATAAGAGCAGCAATATATGTAGTTTTGCTTCCAGGTGCAGCAGCATGTAATGGCCAGCCATGCACTCTGGAGTAGCACCTATAGGCACTTGAGAATCATATACAGTCAACCCAACCTTGGACCATTTACCCAAAGGATCAAGATTCACTCAAACAGAGCATGTATTGATAGTGTATAGCATTTTTACCAAATGTCACCAATAGTGTATATATTGACATCAATGCCAATAACGCTATCTTCCATATTGTCAACAATCACCCCCTTTGGCATTGATGGCAACACCTAAACTTTCTTCCCCTTTGACAACAATGACAAAGGATAACCAACTTCACATAAAATTTCAATTGTTCCTTGATAGACAACTGCCCTTTCTTTTGCTTCACCTCCTTCACTTAACTTGGACTTGGTGCAGCAATCCTATCAACAACTTCTTTACTTTCTTGTAATGACTCTTCAAAAAGAATCTTGGATAATATGTTTTATGAACTCCCCCTATCACCGTGCTTCTCCCAAACTGATAAGCTGTCTCCCCCTGAACTGATGCACTTTGTTTGACAGTTTTGTTTGGACTTGACATCTAACAAATGATTTCTAACAAAGTAAAAGGTGCAGCAGCATGTAATGGCCAGCCATGTACTCTGGAGTAGCACCTATAGGCACTTGAGAATCATATACGGTCAACCCAACCTTGGACCATTTACCCAAAGGATCAAGATTCACTCAAACAGAGCATGTATTGATAGTGTATAGCATTTTTACCAAATGTCACCAATAGTGTATATATTGACATCAATGCCAATAACGCTATCTTCCATATTGTCAACAATCTCCCCCTTTGGCATTGATGGCAACACCTAAACTTTCTTCCCCTTTGACAACAATGACAAAGGATAACCAACTTCACATAAAATTTCAATTGTTCCTTGATAGACAACTGCCCTGTCTTTTGCTTCACCTCCTTCAATTAACTTGGACTTGGTGCAGCAATCCTATCAACAACTTCTTTACTTTCTTGTAATGACTCTTCAAAAAGAATCTTGGATAATGTGTTTTATGAACTCCCCCTATCACCGTGCTTCTCCCAAACTGATAAGCTCTCCCCCTGAACTGATGCACTTCGTTTTGACAGTTTTGTTTGGACTTGACATCTAACAAATGATTTCTAACAAAGTAAAAGTGTCATTTCCAAGTCCTCTTCATTATTTGGATTTTCTTCAACAATAGTGTGATCACTATTTATAGAATGAGTGTCTTCTTCTTCATTACTTGGATTTTCTTCAATAATAGTGTGATCATCATTTCTAGAGTGAGTGTCTTCTTCTAGAGATTCCTCTTCATAAGAGTTACCTGTTTTGACATGAGAATTAAAACCTCCTGTCTTTGGTCTCCAAACTTTCTTTATCTTCCTTTTTGGACTTGTCTCTCTTGAATTTTTATGGATTTGCTTGGATTCCATCTTTAAAGACATGTCATGAGGCGTCTTGTCTTCTTGAGTTTGGATGTTGTCTCTTTTCAAATCCCTTCTTTGATTCCTTGGAGCATCCTCCTTTTGATTGTATTGGGTCTTTGGATTCATGCAATTTTGTGCTTTGTACCCAAAGCCTTCACACTTGAAACACCTTATAGAGTGACAAAACTTTGTTGTATGCCCAACAAGCTTGCATCTCCAACACTTTGTCTTTTCAGAGGAACTTTTTCGAGTTTTCTTTTCATGATCTTTACATTCCACTGCACTGTGTCCATATTCGTGACAAGTAGAGCAGTAGCCATTGAATGTGTTACCATACCAAGTATTAGTCTGATTTGATAATCTTCCTTTTTGATGTGCTTCATGTTTTAGCCTTTGTCTTCCATAATTCATTCTCATGGCAGAATTCTGATCTGGAATCTGATTTGTAATTGCACTTTGTTTTTCTGATGAGGAAGTATCCTCCTCAAACTTGGACAGAGGAGTCCCATCCTCAACTTGTTTATGCTTTTTGTATCCAAGACCAGTTCTGTCATGGGCTGGTCTTTGCTTACTCAAAATTTCATCTAAAATAGGTGAGCTATTATATAGATTGCTTTTCTCATTTCCCTTATTTGGAGAGATATGTTTGAATTGAGGGTAATCCACTGCTTTCATTTCTCCATTTTTTGTGAGTGTATCTTTAAGAGCTCCAGCATAGCTTTTCTTTATCTCACTTCCTGTGAGACATGTAGATCCATCCTCACTCTTGACCTTTTCCAGTTCAAGCTTGAGTTTTTGACAGAGATTTTCTTTATCATTTAATTGAGTTTTCATAACTTCTTCAAATCTTTTGGCTTCTTCAATTTGAATTGTCAAATTTGAAATTATTTCACTTGTCCCTTCAAGTTTTTCAACATAGGTTTTTGACTTGCCACAATCCTTTAGTATTTGACCTTCTTTAGTAAGATCATCAACTTTGGTCTTTAAACCCTTGATCTCTTCTTTCTGATTTCTAAGTTCAGAGAGGACTGTCTTCAACTCCAATTCTTTGTTTTCAAGTTGGATCTTTTGTTCAAGATTTTCTGTCTCATATCTTCTTGTCAAAACTTTATCATTTAATCTTTTATCTTCTACTTCAGTGTCTTCTAGATGCTTGTTTGGTTTGCTCTTTTTCATCTCATCATCTGTGAGACATGCAAAATCTTCCTCTTCTTTGTTAATAATAAATGTTTCTTTAGTAGCATCCTTTTTCCTAGAAGCTAATGCAACCATCCTTTGATACCTAGCCTCTTTCTCCTTTAAGGTTGCATGATCTATTTCAATCTTCCTCTTGTCCTCCCGCAATTCCTTCTCAAACTGTTTCATGGCCATATTCAAATATTCTTCTCTTTGATCTAGTGACCTTTGTCCTTCTATAAGCCTTACTTGTCTTTCTTGTAGGTTCTTCTTCCAATCCAGTAAATTCTGCCTCTCTTTAGGCTCCCCTCCTTTCATTTGGTTCTCTTGGTCAGGAAGCCCTCTTTCATTATCTTCAATTTGTCTTCTAAGGTTAAAGACTTCAGATTTTACCTCTTTTATTTCATTAATTTTGTTTTCCAATTGTAAATTAAAACTAGAGAAAGTGTTCTTCAATTCTTTTTCCTTGTCATCTAGCTGGATCCTTTGCTCATTCAATATCATCTCAGCAGCCTCATGTTTCTTTGTTAGTGCACAGAACTTATCCTTTAGGATCTTCAAGTCATTTTTTGTATCTACTGGACTCTTGCACGTTCTTCTGGAATTTTTGGAATCCGTCCACAATCCTTGAAGTAACTCACTGATCTTGAAAACAGTTTCAAGCTCACTTAGAGTGACCATAAACTTGTTTTCAATTTTATCAAAAACATTTCTAGGATAAAAACTTAATTTCTTCTTTTCATCTTCAATTGTAGTAAGGAAATCTTCCTTTAATTTCTTCAAGTCCTCATGTTTAGTAATTGTAGCCTGATTTTTAAGGATTGATAAGTTTTCCCACTTTTCTTTAAATATGTCTATATCATCATGACTGCTGCAATCTGCTTGTTCATGAAGTTCTAATCCAGTGTTTTCTGTGAGGTCATCTCCTTCATCATGAGAGTTTTCACTAATAAAAGTGCTGCAGATTGAAGGACCATTTATCTCTTCATTATCTTTCAAATCTTCTCTTCTATCTTCATTGGATTTTTTATTACTGTCTTCTTCTGGTCTTTGATCTTTTGCTTGATATGTTTCTTCTAACTTAAGCCATAGATTTCTAGCAATAGTGCAGAAACCAATCTTTATCTTGACATCATTTGATAAGGCTTTCTTGATGGTTTGCAAAGCAATAGAATTGAATCTCTGATCTTTTTTTGACATTCTGGTTTTGTTCTTCAAGTACCACTTCTTGCTTGCTACAACATCCCACACATGTGCTCCTTTGGACTTCAATTGCTTCTTCACAGCTTCCCTCCAATCGACATAATCAACTCCATCAAAAAAGGGAACTTGAACATCTATACTTGGTTCAAGTAATGTTTTCAAACTTCCACCCATCTTTTAAAATGTTGATTCTGGAACTTATTTTTAATTATAGTGCTTGGCCCTTTTTTAAAAAAAATGGACCTGTTTTTCCCTTAGGATCAGCCTTCCAGCAGTGAGCTGTTCAAAGACAACCCGCTCTGATACCAATTGATGAAACAAGTCTCAAACACTGAGAGGGGGGGGGGGGGGGTTGAATCAGGGTCTATTTGAAAACTTCTTTGCCAAAGCACAAATGACATTTAAACAGTCATAACATTTTCCAATCATAAATATATATATACATGAGATATTAAACATAAAAATATCAAAAGATAATTCTGTTTTACAAATAATTATTTTATCTAGACCCAGCTAGATGGAGAGACCCAGCTTTCCTGGAAAGATTCAACTTTCCTGCAAAACCCAGTTTGCATACATGTCCCAACATGTAGAGAGGAATCCAATCCTCATTGAGGCTCCAACCTCATTACAGACACCAATCTGTTTGTATGAACAAAAGGTCCATATCAATGGTAGAATATCCATCCACCGAGATACACTTTGGACATACGAATGGATTGCCACCTTGGCTCCTCTCCACTTAATTACTGCCACCTCACTTAACACGGAATCATTGTTTCTTTGACATATTGATTCGACCATTTAACTGTTTGCCACCATGGCATTGTCCACTTTGACCAATATGCTGCCACATCTTTGCCACGCACAACAAAGGTAGGGGTCCTTTTGCTACCTGTCAACCAACCATACTGCCGCGTCTGCCAAGTCATCATCCACGTTGACGACCTGAGTTGCCACTTGTACCAAAAGGCAGGGGGCCTGATAGGTCGTCCCGGGCTCCGAGCTGGGGAGCTTCTCATGGAGTCCAAACACCTAGAGCCCCCACCATACCTTTGCACTACGCGTCGATATAGATGTGAAAGGTTGGGGTATATAAACCCTTAAACACTCTTTCGCATAACCAATGTGGGATAAAGGCCAATATGAAACTTGATCTCCACCGTTGATCATTTGATCCGACGACTGCTGAGTCTCGATCTGCAATGCTTTTGATATTCCTTCAACGATGATCTCTGCGGTTGAGATTTTTCCCTGTTAATGGACATGTTGATAAGGATCAAATCTTCTATTGGTTGTCAAGTGAAGATTCGAACAGAGCCGTGGCCATGACCATCATTATTTGCTTCACAGTTCATTTTGCAGCGTTCATCTTTGAAAGGATTATGTCGATATCTCCAAAATCTGCATTTAGATAACCAGATATCAATCTCAATGGATCTTCTCAGGTTTCACCACTATCTGTTTTATCATTAACATAAATTAGTTGTTAATGTCATTGAGCCTGCTGGCGTGCATCCATTGAGTTTGCCAGACTTCTTGCTTCATTCTTTGTCATGGCTATTTCCTCATGCCTGCGTGTTCTTCAAAATCAACAATGGTGGTGTTTGCATCTTGGAACTCAGATGAATCTAGGTTACACATCGCCATTATTATCATCCTCTGTGGCTCCTGCATCCATTTTGTCTATGTTCTCTTTTGGAAGCTTTGGTGCCTTTCCATATTGCAGACTAGAACCATCTCGATAAAATTCTGGATCAGTTTCTTTCATCTTTGTGCAGTTATCCACTCTGAGAGGGATGTTTTTTGGTGCGCTTTTTGTAGGCATTATATAGAGACTTTTGGTTGAACACATCCCATCCAAATGGTGCAGATTTCTTGTCCCATTTCTTGTATTTTGCTTCAGCTACCTCTTGAGTTTTTCAATTTATTAGCATATATTATCCCTGTGTTCTTCATAAGAGCAGCAATATATGTAGTTTTGCTTCCAGGTGCAGCAGCGTGTAATGGCCAGCCATGTACTCTGGAGTAGCACCTATAGGCACTTGAGAATCATATACAGTCAACCCAACCTTGGACCATTTACCCAAAGGATCAAGATTCACTCAGACAGAGCATGTATTGATAGTGTATAGCATTTTTACCAAATGTCACCAATAGTGTATATATTGACATCAATGCCAATAACGCTATCTTCCATATTGCCAACAATATCCTTCTTATTTTCTGATACTGATCTTCCATTGGTATTCTTGGTAAACTTCCCACCTTTTCCTTTCCTTGCATGAGCTACAAGTGCATGATTCTCTTCATCATTCATCTTCTCCATCTTGGAGATTAACCTTGCCTCTTCTTGAGTACAATCTGCCCATAACTTGTCAAACTTGGGTAGATTTCCCCTTGCACAAATGCCTTGAACAAACACATCCCAAGTAGAGGGAAATCCATTCAAGGTTGTCGTCATGAGTTCTGCATCTTCTACAATTTCTCCAATAGTTGCTAGTTGATCCTTGATCTGAGAAGCCCTTGTAAAGTATGAGGACACTGTCTCTGACTTGTTCATCATCACATTCCTTAACCGATGTCTTAACAATAGCTTTCTACTAGTATTCTTGCTTTCATATAATTTTGTCAAGGCCTCAAACATTTCCTTAGGAGTCTTCAGTTTTGACATAAGGGATCAAGTGATCCTTGATTGAGTTAGATAGAACTCTTTTTGCTTTGACCATATTCTTCTTGTACTTTGCTTTAGCCTCCTCTTCTTCCGGTTCTTGGGTAGCTAGTTTGACATAATCTAAGAGATGATTTTCTTCTAGAATGAGAAGTATTCTATGCTTTCAAGATCTGAAGTTGTCTGCTCCATCCAATCTATCCTCAACCCTTAGATTGGTTGTCATTTTGTCAAAGCTAAGATTTGACCTAGAAACCCTAGCAGAAGGTAGGTCAAAGATGAAGTTTGCCGAAAGTGAGTTTTGACTCCATAGATAGATGCGCCCTCCTAGGGAGAGTTCAAAGATGCTAAGATCGAACCTGATCTATGGATAGAAGGGCTTAAAACTGGAAGCCCTAATTCTTGATCCCCAACTGAAATTAGGTCAAAATTGAAAATTTCATCAAACTGAAAACTGCTTCCATAGAAAAGTGTGCCTTACTAGGGTGATTTCCAAGATACTATTTTTAAGTCCAATTTATAAATAAATATGCCCAAACTTGAAAGCCCTAGTTTTCGGCTTTTCAGTGGTAATGGCTTCTATTCAATCTTGCTTTGATACCATGTTGATTTTTCTTAGCAGTTAGATGTTATTAACTTTTTATAACTTATCTATCAAATAAACATAAACTGCATGCGTATAAAGGATCATTGAAAGAAACACATTTGTAGTAGACACATTTTTATCCTGGGAAAACCCCCTCACGGGAAAAACCCAACAAACTTCTTTAGATAAGGTTTTTCAACAAGATATAAATGTCTAACCTAGTGCCCAACACTAATTACACAAACAAAATAATGATATACAAGAAAGATACAGAATAACCTCTGAGCCCTTCTGAGAACAAAGTAGAGAGAGAGAAAGATGATAAAACCCCGAAAGATTGTCTTCCTGATGCCTCTTGAACCCTTGACTATGCCTCCTTGGATCTACGCAATTTTTTCCTTGCTTGAGCGAATTGGTGTGTCACAAATGAGGCCACTTCTCTTGTATATATATTGGAAAAGTCGCTTTTCCTTACTGGGCCGACTTGACCTATTTGACTGGGTATTTTCACTTTAACTGGGTTGACTTGACCTTTATACTGGGTCATTTTACTGTGCCGACTTGTTCTAGGGCTTGTTATTATTCTTTCTTGTGGAGCCGACATAAGAATATCTTCTGATGCTACTAGAAACATCAACAGCCCCTAGAATCCCCTATTATCCCTCTTCCACCAGCTTGCCCTAGGTTGCCCCTTGATAGCCCCATCAAAATTGTGTCTGCCTGAGTAAGGGTTAGGGGGTGATCACTGAACAGCTAGCTTTAAATAGAAAGTTGATTCTGTAAATTGTGTTTGAAGTTGATTTTTATTTTTGGAACCTATTTTATTTTAAGGAAACAATTCAAGCTACAATGCTATACATAAGAATGTTGTTGTCAAATTTTCTAATGGCAATCTTCTTATTGATTTTTTTCAAGCTACATGGTTATTCATAAAAATATTGTTGTTGATATTCTTGCAACATGATTTATATGTTAGTTGATTCGCCAGAATGAAAGTAAATTTGTTGTTCGATGCAGAGGCTTTAAGATTTTGGGTTGAGCGCAACAATGTAGATTTTAAGGTTGCTTCTCAAGCAATGTGGGAAGATGAAGCTGTTTCAGCTTCCCTTGATAGTGCTGCATTTTGGGTTAAAGGGCTGCCTCATGTTATGTCATTGAATGGCCAGTGGAATTTCTTTCTGGTGCCAAGTCCTGGAGAAGTTCCTTGTGGGTTTTATGAGAGTAGCTTTGATGATTCTGCATGGGGATCCTTGCCAGGTAAAAGGCGCATCATTACAGATGCATCTTCTTAAAACTTTGCAAATTTTAGCATGCATTATTTGAAGTCATGTTTGTATTCTATTGTCTTCATTCACCTCACAGCTTACCTCTATGTGTATGTTACACTTCTCACTTGCATTATTTCTTTCTACTGTTTCCCTGTCTGTAATGTGAGTACTAAGTATTCATGATGTGAAGCAAGAAACACAATAAAAAGAGGGTCAGTCAGCTTTGCTAATTAGGAGCACAGGGTTGATGCCAAGGCTTCTACTCCTGAATCCTATGCTTACAAATTCTCCCAAACTAGGGAATAAATGTCTGACCTATGCTATGATGTAACTGGACCTCTAATGGTATGGATAAAGACACTCTCTCCTGTTATGCCTTTTACATGTGTTGCCTCAATTATTCTAGGATTCTGGATCTATTCTTGAGTGAATGGGTTGTTTATTGTGAAGTTAAGAACATCATTGCATATTATTTAGAGTCAGTTGATTTTTTTATGCTCTACAAAGGAATTTTATTGTTTTAAACTTTCTACCCATGCAGAGTTGCAAATGAAGCACCTGTTAGCTCATGTTTTAATCAAATATAAATGATAGTGAAAAATTAACTGTTCTTGAATCCTTTTCAGATTTAATTGATGCTTTTATCTATCATTTATGTTTTCTTTTTCTAGGGTGGCTTGCATCACCTAGATAGCTGAGAGTGTTTCTATGAGAAAAAAATCATCACATTTGCTTTGTAATGGGGCATGTGAGCTGTTGAAAGTCTGTTCACAAGAGGCAATGTTCATTTTTTATAGTCCAAGATATGAAAAACAGTTACTGATTTTGCATTAGGCTTTGAATTCCTTGAAACAATAGAACTTGTTGCTGAAGGTTTACCAATATAATCATGATTAGCTTCACAAGGAATCATACATTGAACATGGATATGCTTCAGTTTATATTTGTTCACTTCACCTGTTACCTTCTAAATCTGCACCTGTAAAATATCCAAGTCCTTGCAAGAGTGCAAACTTAGGGCTTCTTATTAGAAACCCTATCCAATGTCACCTCAATAGGATCTCCCTTCACTTTAGGCTGGATCTCCTCTGGGACAAGGTGGGCTTCCCTATGTATGATTGCTAAATCACCGTTTCAATCTTCTTTCACAACAATTTTTGCAGTCCAACCGTTTATGAATACAATGGATATTTTTATGTTGAATTCAAGTAGATTATTTCCTATCCTTGTGCTAAACGAGTCAAAACACTTTGAGGTTTGAAAAACTTAATGAAAAGAAATACTAAACCCAAGAGAATGCTTGGAACAGCAATCAGTCTTAGTTACAACAATGCTGCAAAACCATATTCCAGACAACCAAACCATTCTCATAAAGATACATTAGTATTTTTAGTGCATTCTTGGCCTTCACATAAAAATCAGAATCTGAAAAATGAAGTAGAGAACAGTCTGTTAAAAAGCAACAAGGAAGGTCTTCTAGCATTGCATGTGTCCTTGCATGCTAGAGAGACATTAAACTGGAAAACAAATCTATTAAAGTAATTTTCCTAAGTTTTAACTTAGAAAAATACTTTAATTATTCTAATTTGATTTTGACTTTAATGGAATCACTTTATTAAAGAGTGAAAAATGAAATATTTAAGTGAATGGCTAATCTAATCTTGGCCATCGATTCTCACTGGAGGATCTCATCCATAGATCCATAGTGAGGGTTAGGGTTTTCCCTTGGCCAGTGAAGTTAAAAGCAGATTTGGTGGAGAAGACACGTACACAGTTGTGTTTCGACATAGACAGAGAGAGAAAGTCAAATGAAGGATTTTGTAGAGAGGACGAAGGAGCTAACCAACAGAGTCACCGATGTTCCAGGCGAGAAGAGTGCCGTACAGATCAGGCAAGCAGGCAATTGCAGAGGATAGCTGTACAGACCGTACGGAATCTGTACAGCAGCCGTACAACCATGTGTGGGAGGCCGTATTGCTGACGCAGTGGCCGTACAGTCACGCTGAGGGTGTGCTGAGGTTGTCTAGTGATTTTGTCGAGGTGCTATTTCGCCAGGTTGGGTGATTAGATTGTTGATTGTAAATAATAAAATTCATATTTGACTGCTGCACCAGTTTTCCCATCTTGGGTTTTTTCCAAGGGTTTCCATACCCAAAATAATAGTGTCTGTATTGTGATGTGATGTTGTGAATGTTTCTTAGTTTATATTCCGCTGCATAATGTAACGAAGTTCATGTGTTGTTATTTCAGTTAAATTTAAATATACTGTTTAGCCCTAATTTGAGCTTTGAAGAAAAATTTACATGGTATCAGAGCTCTGGTGAGTTAAAGCGGAGAGATTTGCAGCAGCAGAGATAGATCAAGGGCAGATCTATTTGAAGACACAAACCTAGATTGCAGATCTAGGGTTGACAGGTACACTTCAGTATGGCCGTGCAGTTGAGAGTTGAGGATAGACTCTAGGGTGCTCAGATTTTTCCTACATGGAAAGAAAGGATCACAAGGATCCTGGATGTCAGTGATGTAGAGGAGCACATTGACTCCACGAAGGGTGCACCCACAGATCCGACAGATTTGATAGCTTGGAAAAAGATTGATTCCATAGCCATGTTGATCATCTTGGATGGGGTGAAGGACCACATAGTCCCTCACCTTTCTGGGAAGAAGACTGCATCAAAGATGTGGACAACTTTGGAAATTCTGTACCAGAGTAAGAACGAGAACCAGAAGATGGTGCTGCAAGAGAGGATGCGTAGCACCAAGATGGCCAAGGGAGAAGGAGTGGTGCCTTATCTCACAAGGCTCACATAGATCAGGGATGAGCTTGGAGCTATTGGCTCTAAGACTGAGGATGAGGAGCTAGTTCCGATAGCTCTCAATGGCTTCTCTAAGCCATGGGACACCTTTGTCAAGGGTGTTGTGGCTAGGGAGAAGCTCCATAATTGGCAGAGACTATGGGATGACTTTGTGGAGGAGGAGACCCGCATGGGTCAAGGATCAGGCTCATCCAGCAGTGCCCCACAGATTGTGGATGAGGAGGCTCTAGCCCTAACAGGGAAGAGCAAGTGTAAGGCAAAGAGGAATAAGGGTGGTAAGAAGAACCTTGACATGTCAAAGGTCAAGTGTTTTATCTGCCACAAGCAGGGACACTTTGCCTCCCAGTGCCCAGACAGGAAGAAGAAGAGCAACACTCAGATGGCCGGATCTGCAGAGGTGGAGGATTTCAGTAGGATAGCTTGCATGGCAAGCACAAGAGGTAGTAGTATTTGGTACATCGATAGTGGAACATCTAGTCATATGATTGGATAGAGGAGATTCTTCAAGGACTTGCAGGAGGGTGGAACAGGTATCCACGTTGAGTTGGATGATGATGCGCTGTATCAGGTGCAAGGATTTGGCACTGTTTTATTTCAGAGGGAGTCTGGAAAACCCCTCAGTTTTGCTGATGTGTTATATGTTTCGGGGTTGACCAAGAACCTCATATCAGTCTCCACTTTGGAGGACAAGGGATTTCAGTTGAAATTTCGAAACCATAGAGTGTATATCAGGCCCAAGGGGTCATATAGGAGTTTGGATCGGGTGACTGGGATCAGGAGTGGGAAAGTGTATAGACTACACTTTGAGCCTGCAAAGGCTCTAGTCAGCAGCGACAACAGTCAGGGTGAGTTGTGGCATAGGAGGATGGCACACTTACACCATGGAGCATTGAGGCACTTGAGACAGGCTGTCATTGGAGTTCCTCAGGTACAGGAGGAGAAGCATAACCACTGTAAGGGTTGTGCTTTGGGGAAGAACATCAGGAAGCCTTTTCCACATAGTGAGCACAAGTATAAGGAGTCCTTGGACTTGGTGCATTCGGATGTTTGCAGACCTATGAGTGTCCATTCTTTCAGTGGTTACACTTACTGCGTGACCTTGATTGATGACTATTCTTGGAAGACTTGGATCTATTTCCTGAAGGCCAAGTCAGAGGTCTTTGAGAGGTTTCAGGAGTTCAAGACTCTTGTTTAGAACCAGACAGGAAGGAAGATCCGTGTCTTGAGAAGGGACAATGGGGGAGAGTACACCTCCAATGAGTTCTTGGAGTATTGTTCGGCAGAAGGGGATCAAGAAGGAGCACACTGTGCCTCATACCCCACAACATAATGGAGTAGCGGAGCAGAAGAACAAGACTATGGTAGGAGTAGCCAAGTCCATTCTATTCGATGAGGGATTACCACTATTCCTTTGTGCCGAGGCATACAGGACTGTAGTATACATTCAGAACAGGTGTCCCCACACAACTTTGGGCAGGAAGACACCAGAGGAGGTCTTCACAGGAACTCGGCCAGATGTGAGTCACATTCGCATACTTGGGAGTGTTTGCTATCGTCATGTTCATGTTGACACTAGGAAGAAGCTGGACCCTTCTGGTGAGAAGGGGTTACTTGTTGGATACATCGAGACTTCGAAGACATACAACCTTCCAGCTTTGAGGAGGCTGCACAATATGATGTGTGGCAGGAGGCTATGGTTGAGGAGTATGACTCCATCCTGAAAAACCAGGTATGGGAGGTTTTGTCAAGACCTGAAGGTAAAAAGGTGGTGGGATCCAGATGGATCTACAAGGTAAAGCATGCAACAGACGAAAGTGTAGAAAAGTATAAGGCACACTTCGTGTCTAAGGGGTTTTCACAGAAGGAGGGTATTGACTATGAGGAGACCTTCGCCCCTGTAGCCAGGTATTCTTTTATTTGGACCATTATCACTTTGTAGCAGAGATGGGTTGGCGAGTCCATTAGATGGACATCAAGACTGCCTTCCTCAAAGGAGTGATAGAGGAGGAGGTATATATTAAGTAGCCAGAGGGGTTTGATGTGGAGAACAAGGAGACGCATGTATGCAGGCTGCATAGAGCTCTTAATGGGCTCAAGCAGGCACCTCGAGCATGGTACTTGAGGATAGACAACTATCTACGGGAGATGGGATTTCAGTAGAGTGAGGCTGACCACAACCTGTACTTCTTGACGGGTGAGGTGGCTCTCATACTGGTCTTATATGTGGATAATCTCTTTCTTATAGGAGATTAGAGGCTGATTGGAGACTGCGAGTCCAACCTCGCAGTGGAGTTTGAGATGAAAGACCTTGGATTGATGCATTACTTTCTGGGCTTGGAGGTTTGGCAGAGAGATGGATGCTTCTTCATTGGACAGGGGAAGTATGCAGTAGAGATCTTGAAGAGATTCAACATGGAGAATTGCAGGCCTATGGCCATACCCCTAGTTCCAACTGGAGGAAGATTGATGCATCAGGGTCAGACGGGTTTGATCCTACTTTGTATTGTCAGCTTATCGGATCACTTATGTATCTGGTCAACTCTCGGCCAGACATCGGCTTTACAGTCAACTCTTTGAGCGAGTTCATGGTGGACCCTCAGAGAGTGCATTGGACGGCTGCGAAGCACATACTTCGCTACATCAGAGGTACAATGGAGTATGGATTGGTTTATGAGCGCATGGGGAGTGTACAACTGGCAGGCTTCACAAATGCTGACTGGGCAGGATGTGTAGAGGACAGGAAGAGCATTCCAGGTTGTTGTTTTAGCATTGGATCAGGGGTTGTGTCTTGGTTCAGCAGGAAGCAGAAGTCAATTGCATTGAGCTTGGTAGAGGCTGAGTACATGGCAGCCAGCATGGCTGCTTGTGAGGGTATGTGGCTGAGGAAGTTACTTTTAGGGTTGTTCGAGTGTGAGCTAGAGGCTACAGTAATTCACTGCGACAATGAGAGTGGCATCAGGCTATCTGAAAATCCAGTGTTCCATGACCGGAGCAAACACACAGACATCAGGTACCACTTCTTGAGAGATTGTGTTCAGAGAGGAACCATTTGGTTGGAGTACATACAAACAAATGAGTAGGTGACAAACATTTTCACTAAGGCACCTTGCAGACACAGTTTTGTGAAGTTCAGGGATAAGTTGGGGTTGCTACCGAATCCCTTCTTCGTTAAGAGGGAGTGTTAAAAAGCAGCAACAAGGAAGGTTTTCTAGCATTGCATGTGTCCTTGCATGCGAGAGAGACTTTAAACTGGAAGCCAAATCTATTAAAGTAATTTTCCTAAGTTTTAACTTAGGAAAATACTTTAATTATTCTAATTTGATTTTGACTTTAATGGAATCACTTTATTCAAGTCAAAAGTGAAATATTTAAGCGAATGGTTCATCTAATCTTGGCCATTGGTTCTCACTGGAGGATTTCATCCATAGATCCATAGTGAGGGTTAGGGTTTTCGCTTAGCCAATAAAGTTAAAAGGAGATTTGGTGGAGAAGACAGGTAAATAGTTGTATTCCAACACAGATAGGATATAGACTGTTATCGCTCAAAATAAATTTATTTTTCAATAAGTTCACTCAGAAGATTTATTTTTGATAGGATGAAGAGTTCAAGTCATATTATGAAAGATTTTAAGGTGACTAACAAATTGAGGATCTCTGGTATTTCGATATTTGATAAAATTGAAAGTTTTAGCTTTCGGTGGCTTAGGCGAGTTTTCCAACAGCGCATTAGCCACCGAAAAGCTTTGGTTTCGACAGCTAACAGTTTAACGTAGGATCATGGTTATCCATCGAAAGCTGGCTCGTTCGGTTATTTGTTAAAAGGGACTTTCGGTGGCTTAGGCGAGACTTTCAAACAACTCATTAGCCACCGAAAAGTGTTGGTTTCAACAGCTTAGCGAGCGATTGAAGGAGGGCATTAACCACCGAAAGCAAATGAAATGCATTGGGGAAAACTCAGTTTCGGTGGCTCAGGCGAAAGTGTTAATGGTTTATTAGCCACCGAAAGGGGCCTGCCTTTCGGCAATTAAACGATGAGATCCGGAAAGGCTATAATCCATCGAAAGCGCGTTTCACAAGACCGTTTGGAAATAAAGTTTCGGTGGCTTGGGCGAACGTGTGTGCGGTTCATTAGCCACCAAAAGCCGAGCTTTCAGTAGCTAGCAGAAAAAACCCTGAATGCTCTTAACCATCGAAAAGGTTGAAAGAGGAAACTGTTACCTATCCAGCAAATCTAACTCGTCAGGGCAAGCTAGGTCATGATTAGGCACGATAAACCACCTAAAGGACAGAGAAACTGTAGCAAGGCATAAGCTAATGATTGAGGAGGTTGTTATTTATCTGATGATGACCGATGTGATTCAAAACCCTAGTTTTCCCTCCATCTGTCCAACGAACTGCAGAAAATCTCCACTGAATATCAAGTTTGAATTAAAAATGATTGCTGGGAAAGTGGTCTCGAAGATATCACCAAAGGCCGTCGTCCTCTTACTCAAGCACTTCTCAAGCAGTTAAAACCCTCATAATCAGTGCTTTATCCTCCAGTACACTCCACCTTCGATTGCATGAATCCTCACCACTCGAACCACCTCTGAAAGTCAGCCTGCTAACCTCTTCCACAGAACTTGAATTCGATTTTTTGCAGGCACTCAGGAGCACGTTCAGCAAATGAAGAAAGGAGGGCTGCTCTTAGGCAAGAATTAGGAGACATCAGCTACTTAGAAGCACATCCAAAAGTCTGCCAGTTCTTCAGAGATGCAAGCTGCTACCAATTTTGTAGGAAAATTCAAGGTTCACACCAGCAGTTTGTTGAAGCATTTGCCCTCTCTTTTGATGGTTCCAAGGCACAAATAGGAAGGAGGAGTTCATGGTGGATGAAACCCTAATTGCAGAGGTGACTGAACTCCGAAGAACTGGGGAGAAGTGGTTTAAAACCACCATTACAATAGATGTGGAGTTCAGATCCTATTTAAAGCCTGAACACAGAGATGTGGTGTGGAAGAAGAGTGTTCCATTCACCTGGTTAGAAGAGAGGTGGCAACAGTTACTGAAAGCCATTGTGGTATATATAACTTGTGAAGGTAGATACAATAGGGCCATGATTTATCATTTCAAACTAATGAACCACTTCACATGAAAGAGCCCTCTAAATTTACCTTTCTACTTACACAGGAGCCTGGCAAAAATGGCACACCAGGTGAAGGCTCATCCAACCAAGATTGCTGGAAGATTGTCTCACCATGGCCTTATACAACTCCTTATCCAAGAATTGCTGAAGAGGAGAAATATGGCATGGACACATTTTCTGTTTTGGAATGGTTTTGAAACAGGCCTGCAACCACAAGAGATGGGAAAGTCTCCTTCGAAGAAATCCACCACCCCCAAGAGTGGAAAGAGAAAAAGAAGGGCTATATCACCAGCAACAGTAGATCAACCTTCTTCTCCTTCTAAAACCAGGCAGCCTAAGAGAAACCTAGACTTTAGTGAGAAGGGCAAGGAAGTCACAACACAAAGTGAAAACATTCTAAACCTGCCCTACTCAGATTCAGAAGAAGAAAGGGAAGAAGGTGCTGACCTAGTAGTGCAGGTTGTAGCAGAAAATGAAGAACTTCCATCACCTACACCAAAAGAGTAGGGTGAACCAGTAGAAAAGGCTTCTTCTAGCAAGCCCAAGGCACAGAGAGTAAATCAGTTGCTGAGACAAGTGTATGAGATGGAAGTTTTAGAAAGAGAGATATAGAAAAATAATGCCATGTTGACCAAGAGGAATAAGTAGCTGCACAATTCTTTCCTGGAGATGAGAGGAATGTATATCTTGCTGAAAAGAAGAAACCTAAGATACATGAAGGACAACACCAGGCTGTACAGAATGATCAGGCTTCTGAGGCTGTAGGTGAAGAATTCCAGAACAAACCTTAGCACTCATTTTGCACTGGAAACCCTAGCTGAAGCAGCAGTAAGCTTTCAGAATCCAGAATCAAGCCAGGCTGCTGCTAACCTTCCAAACATTGAGCAGGCTGAATAAAGGTCAGAAGATAAGCAACAAAACTTAAAAGCGTAATTTGGAGACTGCTTAAAATTTTGCAAAAACAGGGCTTTCGGTGGCTTAGGCGGACGCTGAAGCGGTTCATTAGCCACTGAAAGCAGCGCTTTCGGTAGCTAATAGACCTGACATTTTGATCCCTTAACCATCGAAAGCAGAAAGAGGCACATGATCAAATCTTGGCACAAAGGACCGGTTTTGGGCGAACATAACTAGCTTAGGGATGAAGTATAAAGATGAAAGGCACTGAAGAACACCATCAGGGAAGGTATGCTCCAGTTTTACAGTTACATAAAGGAAGAAAGGGTCACAAACACTAACTGTCTAGCAAACGATGACTTATCTAATAGAGGACTAGTTACAGTTTATTCCCAGTGTTCATTGCGATCATCAAAAGGTTCAAACAGTGAACGAGTTCTACAGTTAGATAGACTAGTAGTTAAATTAGGGTTTTTTGACCTAATTATGCAAAAACAATTATTTTGTCTATTTTTAGTAAATCAGATCCAATTTTTCAGGATCTGAATATTTTTGTAAAGGCTATAAAGCCTAAGACTTATTTTGAAGAAAATGTTCGACTTCGGGGACCTATAGACCATTACTATTATCAAGCTTCTCATATTGCTCATGACCTAATATAAGCTCTTTTGCTATCATATGTTTAGCTTTCATTTCTTGTCTGTTCTGTGTTTATGTTTGAATGTGTTATTTAGGTTTATTCATGTTAATTGATGTCTGATAGCTGTCATCCTATCTGCATATTGATGATTTGAATTATAAGTACTTTCCTTGTTATGATTAACCATTTATATATATCTGTTTTATGTATGAATCTGCCAGCATGATAAGTTTTCCATCTCTGCACCATATTATCAAACCTCTGAACAGTGGTAGTTAGAAGCCTTATCCTTGATTGAGTTTCATGCATGTCTTGAGAGTGTGAGGTCCTGTAGGTCACCTAACTTGATCCACTTAGAAAACCATAAAAACATTTAAGTTACGAGGCATCCTCGAGCTGCAACCTAGAGGAGTTTCCTGGAGTGATAACACAGACAAAGAGAGAAAGTCAGATGGAGGATTTTGCAGAGAGGACAAAGGAGCTTACCAATAGGGTCATCAACGTTCCAGGCAGGAAGAGTGGCGTACAGATCGACCAAGCAGGTAGCTGCAGAGGACAACCGTATGGAATCCGTATGGATCTGTACAACCACGTGTGGGAGGTCGTATTGCTGACGCCATGGCCGTACAATCACGCTGAGGGTGTGCTGGGTGCACTGGGGTTGTCCAGTGATTCTGCCGAGGTGCTATTTCGCCAGGTTGGGTGATTAGACTGTTGATTGTAAAAGTTCCATATTTTCTCAATAATAAAATTCCTATCTGACTGTTGCATCGGTTTTCCCATCTTGGGTTTTTTCCGGGGGTTTCCATACCCAAAATAATAGTGTCTATATTATGATGTGATGTTGTGAATGTTTCTCAGTTTTATATTCTGCTGCATACTGTAAAGAACTTCATGTGTGGTTATTTCAGTTAAATTTAAATATACTATTTAGCCCTAGTTTAAGCTTTGAAGGGAAATTTACACATTCTTTTATTAAAGAGAATAGCCTAGGTACATTACATAAATCAGATCTAAAATTAGGGTCTAGAAAAGGACCATATGGTCTCTTATCAGACCTTTTAATGCTGAAGGTAAAATCCAAAACAACACCAATAATCCCAACATAAGAGAGAAATAGACAAGGTACAACAACAACTTTACAGATGATGATGACAACCTTGAATATTTCCCCAAGAAGCTCCAAACCTTCACAAAATATCTTCAATAACAAGCCAAGTGCTATAGCAACTTCTCCACAATGAAATCACCTTAGCCAAGTGAGAAAGGCTTCCTTTTATAGTAGACTCCTCTTGTTATTTCTTGGGGAATCAAATAATATTAGAACATTCATGTTTCCATAGAAGTAGGGTGCTTCCACAAATCAATCCTTTGAAGAGGTCAAATAATCCAAGCGTCAATCTCCTAAGCAAGATGTCCCATCAACATATGACTTCTTTTCAAGATTTGAGCCATTCTAGAGGCTTCAAGCAATTTGCTCCATTAATTTTTTTTTACTTGAAGCTTGTGTCCTTCAAGGTAGAGCATTCTAGGCGATGAATATACACACAATTGCTGGATGGCAAGGCTTCCAACATGTCAAATTATACCTCCAAATATGTAGAACTTCCCTCGTGAGATGTGAAAATTGCCTATAAAGATGATCATGCCTCCAAATATACAAATATGACTTGGGGACTGTGAACATGTATCAAAAGTAAACATAATGAAGAATTATGCATCCATAAGTGTGACAATGCTCCATTCTCTCCAGCACCTAACATGATCTAGTAGTACAACTGGATCCATATGGGGACTCCATGCTTTTGTAGGGTGCAAGTGAACTCCATAATCTTCTCTGTGTACCTATTGTTGCCGCCTAAAACACACTTGGACACGGGTAAGTCTTCCAACCGCTGTGTGTGTTCCTGAGGGCAACTTATGAGTTGAGAACCCATTGCCACCTCGGTTCTAAACTCCTCCGTTTAGACCACAACTCCTAAAGGCCAAGTGGGGTAGTCCCTACTTACTAAGTTCTTTTTTGAAGAATGTTTTCTGGGAGTTGTAAATTACAATCAACGTGCAATGATGCAAATATTTCAATGTCAAACAAACCCTTTAACAATCAACCAGTAATGTATGCTAGAGAGAAACAATCAAAAAATCAAAATGACCAGTGTCGTCTCTACTCGGGCTATTGAATCACAATAATCAAGTTCAAATAATTTTCCCAAAGCATCAACTCATTTACTTTAACAAATATACAAGAACATGATGACTTCCAGTAAATGAACAAGTTAAAATAAAGTGCTTGCAAAGTAGAGAAATGTAAATGATTGTAACAAAGTTATGCAAATGGTCCTGTAAATTTTAGTAAATTTTATGTCTATCTTTGACTTAGCGAATTAAGGTGTTTGTTGCAAAGAAATGAAATATTCTGGATGTCTACCCCAAGAGACTATCTCCTTCGATTAGAGAGAGTATGTTGGGTGCTCAACATGGGAACACAAGGTTCCCACCTAGCTCCACGGGTCAAACTCGAAACTTGCTCAGTGCTCAACTGAAGGACAAAAAGTGCCACGAAGCCTCCTATGACCTCTACCCCACTAGCTCCACAGGTCAAGCCTATTTTTCTTCTTTCTAATGAAGATACTTATCTGGGTGCCCATTAAACTAGCCAACATAGATCTTTGCCCTTTCTCGTCATCCTAGATCGGTCGAATCGGGGGGGGGAGAGGATACGAGGCAAAAATGGGGCTTACGATAAATTTTATCCTTAAAGCAGAAATTAAACAAAACAAGCCAAGCCGGATATCACAATAGAGGCAAAGCCTACTCAATTGTGAGGTGTGGCCAAAGGGAAATAAGCAAATACTTGAAATAAAAATGCTAGCCAGTGCGATTTCACATGGATGGGCAGAGCCACTTCACTTGTGAGGTGCGGGCAAAAGGAAATAATAAAATACTTGAAATAAAAATGCTAGCCAATGCGATTTCACATGGGTGAGTAGAGCCACTTCACTTGTGAGGTGAGTGCAAAAAGAAAACAAACAATGAAATAAACTAATCTAAATCCAAGCAACTTACAAGGTCATGCAAGGATGGACAAAGCCACTTCACTTACATGCCACCGAAACGAAAATCATTAAGTACTGAAAACTCGAAATGAAGCATAACAAACTGAAGCCCAAGAGACTCTCTTGGGCTTATTACAAGGGTCTAGATTTCACACTAATATTTATTAAGAAATGAGAGAGAAAGAGTGAATTTTAAACCGTTTTTTGTGAGACTTGAAATAGACCTTCTTGGGTGTTGTTGGTGCTTGCTAGTGGCTGAACTTGAGCATTCTCTCCCCCTGTGAGATCAAAAACCTGCACAAAACAACAAGCTATTATAGCACAAAAGCGATAGAAATGAGTTTTAAACAAACTCAAATTTTTTCATGCAAAAATCAGAAATTTTTCTAAGGCAAAACTAGCATGTAAAAACTTGAAAAATGATAATGTTTGAGTGAAAAATGAAGTATTTAAGGGCTGCAATAAGAATAAGAATGTTGGTAAAGATGCCAAGTGCTTTTCGAAATTTGTTGGACAATGGGGTATCCCACTCTTCAAACTTGGGATCATAGTGGAAAAAATCGGCATCGGCAAAAAATCGGCGAGGGTCCAGAAAGCATCTTCTCGGCAACATCGGCGAAAAAATCGGCAAAAATCGGCAAACCGCGGGAAGCATTAAAAAATGCAAATTTTGTACTTTAATAGGGTTAAAATTTGCTTCTCGATTTTTTTCCCTATTTGTCGATTTTTCTTGATTTTTCTCGATCTTTCCCGATTTTTTCCTGATTTTTGCCGATTTTTGCCAATGTTTGCCGATTTTTCTTGATTTTTGCCAATTTTTTGCGATGTCCAATTTATTCGGGCCGAAAAGTCGGCAGCCAGAAATAATCGCGATTTTTCGGGACATCGTCGAAAAATCGGCGATTTTTTCCACTATGCTTGTGATACCTGTAACAAAATTACCTCAACATTGCAAATGGAGTGAGAAATCCACAAAGACTTGAGAAACAAAATATTTAAGATAGAAATACTTTAACTTCCCAAATTCTAAGCAAACAACCCACATAGCATGCAACAAAACTATTACAATATTATTTTCAAGCAAAAAACTTTGCTTGAGATTCCAAATACAAAACGAACCAAGAATGGAACAAGATCACCTCAATCACAATGCATGGACAATACTTCCTCCAAGGGTTTCTTCTATTATCATCCAAACTTGAAAGTACAATGGCTCCTTTTGGACAAGAATGGAGCAAGAGAGCAAGAATGGGAGCAATGGGAGAATGAGAGAGCAAGAGAGCATGAGCAAAATGAAGCAAGAGAGTAAGTGAATCCAACCCAAATGAGGAGGAATTCCCTCCCTAAATAGGAAAAATGAAAGAGAGAGGCTCTTTGCATGTTAGACAAGTGTCACAAGGGAGAGAGGGGGGCCCAAGAGAGGGGGGCGAATTTGCTCAAGGAGGGCAAAACCATGGTTTGGGATCTCAAATATGGGGAGAGAAACTCCCCTTGTAATGCTTTTAACCTTATTGCTATGTCAAATGGGGAGGAAACCACCATAGTGGGGCCCCTCCCATTGACTTTCACTCACCCAACCAATCAAAGAGAGGAGGGCGCACCCCCTAGAGTGGGAAACTCAAAACTTGTTATATGATTGCATAATGGCCCCCCTTTGCGTTTTAAATTTGTCTTAGGAACTTAGTATAAACATCAGAACCTTTACTTGACCACCCCAAGTGACTATAGTCACTTTTCCAAAATTTGGCTATCTAATTAAATGCCCAATTTCCCGATTTCCATGATTGACCTTGTTACCGACTAGGCTACACCTAGTTGGACTTTCAGTGAGCCACCAGTGATGAACAAGATACTTGTTCATATTCAGAGTTCAAAGGTCCTTTCAGGCCTCCAGGGTCGTTTTATTTTTTGTAACACATGTTCATACCCCCTTGGGGAAATTCCGAAATTGTAAAAAATGTCTTAGCATTTAATTTTTTATAAAAGGCTCGGATTCCTAGACTTAAGCATCAAGCCGACTAGCCCAGAGTGTTTTTTCCCTTGGTTATTATTGGTTGTTGAACAAACGACTAATAATTTCTGAGTTTTTCACTCACACCTCCAAAGCTGGGGTAGTCATCTTGGTGTTGCGGCCTAGGGAGGTTATTAGAGCCTTTGTGTCGGTGTTTTTCACCATGCTAGGCATTCGAATTGAGTCGTATGGACATGTACTAGGTCCCCCTAGAGTTTCGTCAATTTCCGCAAAAAATAATAATAATAATAATAATTATTATTATTATTATTATTATTTTTTTTCTTCCGTTTTTTAAGCCATTTTTTAATGGTTTAATTAAAAAACTTCAGATTGTAATAAAAGTTAGATACGGAGTTCGTTTCTGACGTGGGGACACTCGTTTTCACACCCGGAGCATTCACTTTACCCATGGGACCACTTTCTACATCAGCCGGGCAGCCGGAGCACCCCGTGAGGCATTATTTGGGCTAAAAGTGCATAAAAATAGCATTTTAATGCTAAATCTGGACAAATTGGTACTTAGTCAAAATATTTAAAAAGTCAAAATTTTGATTTTTAAATGACTTAATGATAATGGAGCATGGTGGACCCCTTGGAGGTGACATCATCACATGAGGAAGGCGTCATTTTGTTTTAAGTTTCAAGGCTAGGGAGTCCTCTCTAAATAGTGAAGGCGCCCACCATGGTATGATATCACATAGGGCGATTGGAGGATTGGTACTTTGGTTTCTTTTTTAAATAATATTAATAAATGACCCCATGACTTAAAACACGTCATATCCCATGTATTGTTTATCCTAAGTTTTGGCTCACGGATTACACCATCCGTACGATTCGCATGGGTGATATGGCACTCACCTTTTGATTGGCGGCTTCATATTTTAGCATCAGCATCACTTAGCATTGGTTTTAATTGGGAAGTGATTTACATGATGGTTTACAACATGGCATCTCATCACCCATGCGCACGTGTTGTGAATCATTCACATCAAAGGTGGAGCTCATGCATTGTTTTACGGCAGCCAAAGGTCCTCTTTACACATGGCTACGATGAACTCGAGTTGTAGCAATTCCACGTCACTCTTTGAAAGATCATGTGATTTGGGCTGGTAAGACTATCTCACGCGTGGAGGAGCCGTACACTCACGCGAGGGTAGTGGGTGATATCATCTTCAGTCTCTTTCATTGCTTGGTATGTGCTGGAGGTTTATGATTTGTTGAGGGAGTTTGGTGAGAGAGGTGTCAATCACCTCCTCTGTTCAAGCTCAGTTGAACTCTGACTTCTTCTTCAGTATTGATGAGGTCCCCCTAGGTCTCTCTTTTCCTATATAGGCTGGTCTCTTCTCCTTTGTTCAGCATCAAAGGTGGAACCTCTGCTTGTAATCTTGTAAATTTTTCTTGAAGTATTGTGAATAAAAGGCTTTGGAGGCAATTTTTGTGTGGGATCTATGGATGTTTGGATAGAGTTTACTCTACATTTGTGAGGTAACCTGTATTTGTTTTCATGCTTGCATATGTTTGGGATTAACTTGCTTTCGGAAGGAAATGGTATTTTTGTAGAGATAAAAGGTAATTCTTGTTAGGTTACTCTTTTATTGCAAGTCGAGGAAGACTATTTGATATATGTATGATTTCATGCTTGGATCTACATTGTTGTTGTAGTCTCTTTCGGTTTACACAGGTATTTTTTAATCCCCATTGCTAGTGTTGATAAACTTTTGCAGGAAGCTAATGCTGGAGTATTGATGAGCGAATGTGCTCTACCTTTCCTTCAGCAAAATTTGAAAATAAACTCTGTTCCTTTGATCTCACCAAGGAAGCTTTTTCTGTCCTTTATTTCTTGCTCTACTCCGGGTTCCTTGAATTTTGATCTACAAATTTCTTAAATTTTTCTTTCGGTTTCAAATGTTTCTACATTAGATCTAAAGTCATATCAAAGGTAGATCTGATGTCTAAAAGTTTCTATTTCTAGTCTGCTTCAAAGGTACATTTAAAATTTTAGATCTAGTTACTTTTCCCTTTTTTCCGCAAGTTTAAAAAATGTTGAAAATTAAAAAGCTTGTTGAAAGAGTTTCTATGCATTTAAAAGTTTGATCTAGCATTTTGTGCTTAAGATTTGCTTGCCATTCTCCTCAAGAGGCAAGCAAAGATCCTAAGAAGGCAAGCTTTCTAGCTTACCTCACTTAGATTTTTACAAAGATCCTAATCAGTTGTTACTTAGATTTTTTTTGTAAATTTTTGCATGCTGCCCAAAGACACTTCCAAAGTGTTTTTGGGCATCTTTCATTGACATATGCTTGCTGGTTTTTAGCAGGCCCATCAAAAAAGAGAAGGAAACTCTGCCCGAAATTAGTTTTTTCGAACATCTGCAGCTCCCAGGAGGCTTTCCCCTTAGCTGGGCCTATTTCCTTTGCATGTTGTAAGCCTTTGGATCCCAGATAACAAGGACCAAAGAGCATTCTCTGCTGAAGCATTGTAACAGATTAATAAAAACAAGTTTGAGTAGGCTCAGTAAAGCCCGGTCCCCATCCCCCTTGGGGGATTTGTGTCGGTGTCATTTTCTGTTTTCTTATATGCTGGTAGCGTAGTTGTCTTTTTTTTATTATCATTTCATGCTGTGTTTAAGTTGTGCAAAAGTAACCTGAATACTTACCCACTGCGCTATACCAAAGTACCATAAGGGAAAAGATTTGAGCAGTGTAGTAATTAAAAAAAACAAAAACAATTTTGTTATGCACTGTTAAGTTAAAATAAACCCCCTCGCTTTCCCGAGTACAGGTTCGTGGATAAGGGCTTGCCCGAGTACTGAATTTGGAAAGATACTGCAGGGTTTTATCTTTTTTCTAAATCAGAAAACTTGTTCTAATTAAAATAAACCAAGACTCCTTCCCCATATGCTCTACACCACTGCAGCTTGTCTGATCAGTTGGCTGTATCAGAAAGGGATACGAGTTACTAGATCTAATAGGAAAATCCACACAAGTAATTTTCTTGAGAACTCGGGAGGTTGCAAAGAGTAATCACTACAGAGTCAGGGGGCTACTCTAAGCAGGTCTATCCTCGCCCTGTTGGACACTTGGTATTACTGCTTTAGCACTCAGTTTGAAGGGACTTGACTTGTTGGGCCAAACCCACAATTTACCCATTCCTTAATCAATTCATTTAATAATTTAAAATTTACCAACCGAGACACTGCAATACTTTCACTGAGACTACACTAGCAACCCACTTTTGCAAGCACTTTTTTCATTTTGGCAATGGTCTTTTTTGTTCATTTTTTGCATAAGTTAATCTCGCAATGTGTCATTGAATTTTGTGTATCTAATTTGAGTTAAGGTTTTGCTAAGGTTAAATTGTGTTGGCAGTAATTGGTAATTTCTTAAATTCATCCATTCCATATTAAAACTCCTAGAATTAACTACTTCTCTCGTAGAGTAAAAACCTTAGATTTTACTTTTCATTAGGGTCCACCCCCCTTGGCTTCGCTAGGAGTTGGCCTAGACGAAGGAGCTGAGTATCAGGTGACAGCACTTGGCTCGAGCTTGCCCCCAAGGTCGCACCTAGTGGCTTGAAGATTTCTGCCATGTTACCCGAGGTGCGAATTAGGCGGCAACAGACCTGAGAAAAAGTGACCAAAACCATAGTAATACTTGTCCGAATGACTTCAAACTTGGCCCAAGGGTGTAGGGGGTCTCATGCCATTTGTATTGAGTACCCATACCCCTATACAACATTAAAAATGACCAAGTAACCCTCTTTTACATTACAATAGATTGTCTTGAGTGACAATTTTTAATGACCAAAAATTAAAAAAACCTATGCAAAACTTAATGAAATTCCATAAGACTTTGGATAATGTCTAGCATGGTAATATAGAACATTCCTAGGCCCCAATCAAGAATGGTCAGGATCTCGTTAAGATAGGTCGCTGCTCAGGCAAAGATCACAATTTTGTAAGAGATAACATTGCTCCAATTAATGACCACAGTAGTGTTAAGGAAGATCGCTGCCCAAGATTTGATGAGCCCTTAAGGAAGGTTACATTGCTGGCCCCAATGAAGAGATGGGCCTCTCCTCAATAGTAATGATGCCCACAATTATAATAAGAGTCCATGCCACAAATGGGGAAAGGAATTGCTGACCCTCACCTCAATCATTGTCCATAGTAAATTCTTGCCCCGAAGTATAATAAATAAGCCCACATCCTTAATAGATAACCAAGCAGCAGCTAGAAGGGGATCGCTGATCCAAACTAGATGAAGTGGTCTGCTGCCCTAAATGCTAGATGGATGCGCCCTTTATCAGTAGAGAGAATTGCTGCCCAACAAACCATGAATGCACCAACTACCAATAAAATCAAACCTTGACCTAAAACTCAATGATCTTTGTCTTTTTTGAAGCACGACGATAGATCTGGATGATCTACACTCTTGAATTGACTAGGGTGGATAGATTTCGCCACTGAACCCAATTGTTGGCTAAGGAATTCACCCTCAACCCCTAAATAGCTCTTAGAGCTCTCAAAACCAAAACTCAATAATGAATAATAACAATGGATACCCTTTTGGTTCAACTAACCTTCTTATATAGCTTTTAGGGTTTGCATGCATGTCATTTTTTGGAACATTACAGAATCACCGTATAGAAGTGATAACGATTTAGAGGAAGACATAAAGCATTTAAACAAGCTCATCATGGACAAAGATGATGAATTGGCACAAATCTAAAGAAAGCTAAAAAGTCAAGAATTAGAGATATGTCGATATCAGCAACAGAAGGAAGAACTCCAACAAAACTATGACGACACTAAAAAGAAGCACAAGTTCGAAATTGCGAAAATCAATGGCAAATTAGCAAGTAATACCGAAGAACTATTTCGACTAAGAATTCATAACAAGACATTACTTACGAAAATCAAGAAACTAAAAAATAGTCGGAAGATGGAACTTTCCAATGAAGATCTCGAATGAAGAATACTAAAACAGAAAGAAGAAAACCATTGTCTGAGAAATCTTAATCAAGAACTAGAGGAGAAAATCAAGAAGTTAAAAGAAGACAAACAATCGCAGGATGAAAGGTTCGAGAAGATTTAGAATAATAATAATCTATTAGAGAACAAATTAGTTCAAATCCAGAAGGAAGCATCCATACTTTATGGAAAACAAATTCAAGTTGAGGAAGAAGAAACAAATACAAATTTGGTCCTCGTCACAGTTCAAAAGGAAGTCAATACAGCAGAAAAACAAACAACAAGAACTCCTTATCGACACCCAAATTACAAAAAGCATTTTGACCAATAACAGGGTCAGAATGAACATAAACAGAGGAGTTATAATTTCAGAAGCGAAAGAACACAGAATCTGCAACCTAAGCAAAAAATGGGAAGATTTATCCAACAAGGCGATCAACAATCATGTCTGATGAAGATAGATCTCGTATGGACCACATCACAGACGATGTGGTATTTTTTCTTTGGAATTCGTAACTCGTATCATCTCTTTTCGTCAATTGTCGCAAGTACTAAATGAAAGGATCGAGAGATGACATTGGAAGCAAGAAATCAGACGTAAGCCTTGTCTTCAATAAGCTTTGAGGACAAAGCTCCATTTAAGGAGAAGGAAATGTTATATGTATATATATTAATAATATATCTTAGCATTAATATTAATATAAATATTAATAGATAATTAATGGTTAATAATTATTAAAGAGTCATGACTTTACATTGGAAAGTCACGAATGGCCTTATATAAGTCCAACCCTTGTAAATGTAAATCATCATCGAATATTTATTAATTATATTATTAATATCCATTCATGGAGTTTTTAGCTTACTTATGCCGATTAAGAAACAAATTTGACTGTTTCAGAGACTTACCTCAAAACTTACCAATACATGTCGTTTTGTCAGGTGAGTGAATGAGTCTTGATCATCCGCTTCAAGTTTTGAAATGGTCCCTGACAACGACGCAAAAATGTTACCAAATGAACTAGCAGGGCTAGTCACTGATAAGCATATGAAGGAGAAAGTAACCTTTGTCACCTTAGTCACTTCCCCAAACTTCTTTGGAAGTTGGAGCCTCCTATGGGAAAGCCAATATAGTGAATCTGTAA
This sequence comes from Pseudotsuga menziesii, assembly GCA_001517045.1. Lineage (NCBI taxonomy): Eukaryota > Viridiplantae > Streptophyta > Pinopsida > Pinales > Pinaceae > Pseudotsuga > Pseudotsuga menziesii. The sequence continues at coordinate 536,495 of LPNX010562504.1, read as the reverse complement.
GGACACTTAAACACCAAATAATGTCTTCTTTAAAAGGGTTAGTGATCAGTGCCTTAATGGAGTCGATTCAAGGAATGAAGAAAACATACTGTATGGACAAATATGAATGATGTAAGTACAATTAGTATATTAACTCCAAAGGTACATTCAGTTTAACGAGTAAGCACCCAATTTCAACCAATGATCCAACTTCAACCAAGTGTCATTCATTACAAGTGTAGTAGCCAATCACTTACCAATAAGCAATAATGAGTATGATATGGAGTAAAACAGGGGACAACCAATAGTGCAATAATGGGGAGAAACAAGAAGTAATAATAATCAATGTATTTCAATAGTACATACCACCCAAAGCAAATCATGAATATTGCTCACTTCTGCAACAATTTAAAACCAATTATGAGACCGTCCATTCCAAGAAACAAAACAGTATGTCATATGCAAGTAAAGCCTGAAACAAAGTCTTGAAGTGTTCATTTGCTACTGGCCATAGAATGTTTGCAAATATATAACAATATGTAGCGTTTAAACTATGATCATATCCAAAACAATGTCAGCATTTACAATATGATATATGCATGCAAATAGAATTAATATTAGTCTTCTTACGTTAGTTTCCACCAATCACTAACTTATGATATGTTTGTGTAAGACTGTTAAAGGAATAAGGGAGGTCTGCACTTTATTACTAACCTATAGGAAGGTTGGAGGACAACCCTAATGGTTGTTACAACCACTTAAATGGCTGCCCATTAACTTCTGAGGTTTAGGGCAGACCCACAAAGGTGGAACTTGAGGCCTTATAGGCCTAGGTCATGGCTTTGTGAGGAGGATTGAGGCATGAGGACAAGCCATAAGGGCATTTTTGAGCAGGCTGAGGGTAGAGTGGAGAGGAAAGCGAACAATCAAGGTTGGAGAAAGGGGAGAAGAGGGAAGACAGGGAAGAAAAGGGGTAGGCAAGGGTAGAAAGGAGAAGGGAAAAGAGAGGCCGAGGGGCCTAATGAACAAGGAAAGAGGGGCAAGGAGAAGGCCAAGGGTGAAAGAGGAGGATTCCAGGTTGAGTTGAAGTAGGGAGAAGGCAAACTGAGCACAAGAAGAAGAGGGCTGAGGACTGCTGCAACAAAAGGGAGCAGGCCTGAGGGTTGGGAAGAGGAGAAAAGGGTAGGCCTAGAGGGAAAAATAGAAGGTGTAAAATACAACAAAAGGGAGTAGGCTCGAGGGTTGGAAAGAGGAGAAAAGGGTAGGCCGAGAGGGAAAAAGAGAAGGTGGAAAAGAAAGGGGAGGGTTGGAGATGAAGGAGAAAGGTAAGGCGAGGAAGGAGAGAAGTAGGGTGAGGGTAGGAAGGAGGAACGAGAGTACTGTTTTTTAGGTCTTTTCTCCAAGAATACAGATCTAAACTAACCCTAACTTATCATGAAATGCAACCCTGGCTAACTCTAGATGCAAGAAAATTGAAGAGAAAGAAGGTTTTTGGAAAAAGGGAGAATATTTACCCTAACCCTAGGGAATCTAAGGAGGAAACTAACCTACCTCAGGGAAGATTTATCCACTAGGTGCCTAAAATTGCTAAAATAAGCTAATCACTCCGAACGAAAAGCTGGAGTGAGCCAGAGGGAGGGTGTCATGCCCCTTCTAACCCCGAAAATGTTGTAAATCCCTCAACATCCCCCCTCAAAGCAGTAGTACGGCCTGGGAGGAAGGATAACGTCCTTTGAGGAATAAGCAAAGGAGCGAGTGCGCTAGTCAGCTAAAGGACCAAGAGGGTGTCTGAGGGTAGTTGAAACAAAGGTCACCGACGCCAGGAAACAAGGTGTGAGGTCATGTGACCCAGTGATCAACCCCTAGGAGCCTTGAACACCAACACCAACAAAGGGCAGTCAGTAGTGCCATTAAGCCATAGTACTCCTAAAGGAAGGATGAAAGGGTCCGACCATGACCACCACCGTTGAATAACACCCCTCCTAGTCATAAAAATGGCCTCTCTCTCCCTGGAGCACATTTGAAGGTGCGCTGGGTACAGGGGCAATGTAACAATGGTGTATTAAGAGCAAATCTAGACAAGAGATTAGAAATCTATCCCAACATCAATGAAGGAAAAGAGTAGAGAAGAAACCTTAAAATCCTTTCCTCATCACAAGTTATCAACAACCATTCAATGAAACTTGAAAATCTTAGCAAAACTGTAGAAAAACATGTGTGACAAATCCTTCTTCTTTTCCCTCCAATCTGGAGAAGAACTTGGTCTCCTAGCTTGGTTGTGAAACTTCCTTCTTTTTCCCTTTCCTTTCTTGGCATGAGTAATGAAGGCTTGGTTCTCCTCAACTTGAGAACCATGGAGTCTTTGCCTTGCTGCAATCCTTGTCTCTTCCTGAGTGCAATTTGCCCATAACTTGTCAAATTTGGGCAGCTTGGTTCGACCACTTATGGTTTGGATGAAATACTCCCAAGATGGTGGAATACCATTTAGAGTGGTCATAACAAGCTCCTTATCTTCAATGTGATCTCCATTGGTCGTTAGCTTGACCCGAAGTTCGGTGATGCTCATGAAGTATGCGGATATTGATTCAAACTTGATCATCTTCATGTTTGATAGTTGGTTCCTCAATGTGAGAGTCACATTGATACTACCGTGTTCAAATAAATGCTTCAGAGTCTTGAATATCTTTCTAGCTGTCTTTTTTTTTCTGAGACTTGCGGAACCAAGTGATCCTTGATTGAGTGCACTAGAATCTTTCTTGCTTTAGCATCACTCTTCCTCTACTGGGACCTGTCTTCTTCAGCTTGTGGTTCTGGAACCTTCTCATTGACAAACTTCAAGAGATCATTTTCTTCCAGGATGAGAAGAACTCTAGGCTTCCAAGACATGAAGTTTGTAGCCCCATCAAGATGATCTTCAACCTTCATTCCAATTATCTTGTCTAGAGATCTGAACCAGAAACCCTAGCAGGAGTTAGGTAAAAAATGAACTCTTGAATTTAAATCAACTAACCTCACAGATTGATGCGCCCTATCAAGGCGAGTTGAGGGAAGGTGAGTTTGAGCCAAAACAATGGCATGATTAGCAAAAACTTGAAACCCTAATTTTTGCAGCCACAGAATTAGGTCAAAAATGAAACTTCTCGGAATTTTTTTTTTCCTTCACCAAATTATGCGCCTCCTCTAGAGCGAAGTTTCCACAGCTCTTTTTTTGCTGAAGAGATGAGGGAAGGTCTTGAATGGTCAAACCCTAGCTTTCAACAATGGCCTCTTTAGAACCAGGCTCTGATACCATGCTAGTTTTTACAAGATTATAACAATATAACTTAATTGCAAATAACCAATTGGATCTCTAGAAGAAAGACAGCATAGAAACAAAGAACACAAGAAGTTATCTTGGGAAACCCAATTGGGAAAAACCCAGCAAACCTTCGAATAGAGATGATAACTTTTGAGAGGAGAGAGAAGAGTCTCTCTAAGATACAACCCAGAAAAACACTCCTTTTGGCTGCAGTAGCGAACCTCCTTATGTTGGAGCGAACTTGAGTGAGTGAATAAATAACTGAGGAGGGGCGCCTTGATAGTCTAACTGGGTCGACCTACCTTGGAGAAATACAATTTTATTTTATTTTATTCTTTTCTTGTGTAATATTTCCCCAGGCTTTACATTGATTCTTTCTAAGGTTTACATGAGTAATTACATCAGTATAATCTCCTGTAGGAGGTAAAAGGAAATACAATATAAGTACAATAAGAATAACTTCTGAAGTTGCACAATTTCCAACATTCGTATTCCTTTATGCCAGTTCAGAGTGGGCTCTCATTGTCTTCGGGTAGGGACAAATCACTAGCTTGATTAGTTAGATAGGATCTACCAGGTATGCCATCTTTGAGAGGTTGAGACTATAAAGAACTTCATCTTTTGATGTCCTATTTACTACGAGATCTATGGGCAGTTTCATTGTCTTTCCAGGGACCTTTTCGTAGAGCTCCAGAATCTGACCAGATTCTTTAGATACATCGATCTGATATGTCTCACTTTATACTTGCAGGAGGCCCTCCTGCTTTTCTTCGTCACCCTCTAGCGACATTCCCAATCAAGACCAGGCTCCACTTAGAGTATCACTTCCTTCTTTCTGGTGCTTTCTTCCTCGAGGGGCACCAAGAAACAGATAGGTGATGGCACAAACCTTGATCGCTCAATTAGAACATGGTAGTCCACTTCTACCTCTGCCCATCACCAGCGACAGGGACACTCAGCCACCCCGACAACTAGACGACTTCTTCCAGGATGTAGCATCAAGCACCCCCCTCCAAGCAGCGATGCACTACCCATTGCTGTTCCTCTTCCAGCTCTTCCACCTGATGGAGTACTCTTTTGAGCTTCCTTCACTCGACCTCTGATGGTAGGAGAGACACTTCCAATGCTTCCACCTCTACCTCCACCCAACACCAACAATAGGGACAGTCTTGACCCCATCCCAATCGCCAGACGACTTCTTCCAAGATGCAGCATCAAGCATCGTCCTCCAGGAAGCGACACACTACCCATTGTAGTTCCTCTTCTAGCTCTTCCTCCAGACAGAGTACTCTTTTGAGCTTCCTTCACTCGGCCTTAGATGGTAGAAGAGACACTTCCAATGCTTTTAGTGTTTTCAGTGCTTCCAGCAGCCTAGAACAATGTCAATTTCACCATTTTTGCATCACCGTTCTCGGATCCACTTTCCTTTCTTGGATCAACTCTTTTTATATCTGTGCTTGTATATCTTTTTCTTTGAGATCAACTCTCCATCTATATAGCTAGGATTTGGTTTGAGTGATGCTTTTAACCTTTTATAGGAGCTACTTTTATGCTCCCACTTTGTACTCTTACCATGATACTATACAGTCCCATTGACCTACTTTTGTGGTCATTTGTTGGACATTAATAAAATTATCTAATCTTATCTTATCAGCTAGACTTAGGCATTTTTTAAATAAGACTTTAGAAAACTCGTTAATTATTTCCAATTAATCTAAAATGATGTATCCTTGTGAATCTCCAGGGGGAATGCCTTTGGTCATGCTCAATTGACCTCTGAAGATGATACCGATCAAAACCATAGCTGAAATCCCTCTACAAATGCCATTTATAATCTTCTCCAAATAATTAAATATGGACTTATGCAAATTTTAAATTAAACCTTAGGAAATGTTTAATTAACTACCTATTAGCCCAAATATGCATGAAACCAAGGATGGAAGGATCAAATTAGCTTCCAAATTCATATAATAGTTGCTATGTTGGTTTGGTTTGGTTGACCAAGTCAAATTGTTGATAAAGTCAAACTTAGTCAAACTTGACCAATGAATATTTGGATCTCTAAATAGCTTTGGAAGGAGGATTTTGCTATCTCTTAATGCTTTAGATTGGTGAAATACTAAAGTCAAAATCACATACAATAGACTGTTTACATGATTCATCATCTCTCTCTCTCTCTCTCTCTCTATATATATATATATATATATGATTTAAAAAAAACACAGATAAAATGTAGACATAAAGATGTAAATGTTTATGAACATTTAGAAAATAAAACTACATCAATCACACATTGGGACACATTTGCACACTTTTTTTGAATTTTTGTGAAATGTTTTGAGCTTGTTTGGTTTTACAAGTCTCTCTCGGCCACCTTCTACCTACATGACAGGAGCTAAATAAGATCATCAGGGAGGATATTTACAAACAGTTCGTCCAGATTACATGGGTCAATCCTCCAGGAGGGTTGCGCCCAAAGATGGCCTTTTATGCTGAACACTTCCTAGAGATCAGAGACGGGCTCATTGTCCAACCCCAATACACGTTCTGTCATTGGCTGCATGCTCTTCGGATCCCTCTCGGACAACTCAATGTAGGATCACATAAACTCTGGGTAGAGACAGACCACGAGATTGATAGATCGGATAGGATTTGTAAGCTTTGTCATCTACAGAAAGTGGAAACCGAGTCACACTTTATCTTCAGATGTCCTATATACTACGAGATCAGAGGACGCTTCCACTGTCTGTTTAGGGGGGCTCAAAATCTAGCCGCCTTCTTCAGAGACATCGACCAAAGATGTTTAGCACTTTATATCCAGGAAGCTCTCAAGTTTCGAGCACAGGTCCTTCAGCCCCCCACCAGACCCGATACCACATAGAGGATCACGACTTCTTCAGCATGCTGCCACCTTCCAGGGGCACCAAGAGATCTACCGGCTTAGATTCCGATCCAGTTTCCAGATCAGTAAAGATTTGCGGATGTCGACTCATGCAATCCCAACGGTAGCTTCGTACCAAACCTCTCTCCGAGAGGCATACAAGATCCTCCAGACCTCATCGACAACACTCCAGAGGACGCCCTGCGCCCACCAGTTCCTATTTGGGCCAACAAACACTATTGCCCTTCCCTCAGTTTTCCTCTTTCAGCCTTAGATGTTAGGATTACTATACCTTCCTCAGTCGACTTGGCTCCGGGATCTTGTCCACAAGAACTTCTTCGCCCTTGTGCAAGGTTATGGTTTCTGGGCCGAGAGTTCTCCCATACTTCAGCCCAACTCACTTTGTACACTTTTACTTCTATTTTACTTATTGCATTGTATTTCTTTTAAAGGGGGATCGTTCGGTCCTCCCACATGCACGGACATCATTTTGACCGACAGTCTCGTTGACCTACTTTGTGTCCATTAGTGGACATAAATAAAATTATCTTGTCTTATCTTATCTTATATCTAAAATGTCAATACTTGCTAGGGAAGAGTTTTGGACACAGGTTTGGCATATATCCTGAATAGGACATGTGCCAAATGCATGTTCAACAGCTAGGGAAGTGTGACACATGTTTCAACATGTTTGACACTCAACACACAACATGTGGGCCTACCCTAGCATGCCCTATATATCTCAGGTTGCAGGTTTAAGGAAACGTGAAGAGACCAACATTGAGTGTCAAATCCAAAACTAATATTTATGTCAACTGCTGGTTTTCTTGTAGGTTTATCTCTTTATAGTGTACTATTAACATCTTCTATATTGTTTGCAACTTTGCAACTATGATGCAGTTAGTTCCCTTGATTTCACAATACATTTACAAATTATTGACCGGACAACCTCTCCATGATGTTACGATAAAGATACATAGATCATATTCCTTGTCTCCTATCAATAATTATTAATAAGTACAAATTTCTCTCTAAAGGACTGTAGAAGACCTTCAAAGTTATTTCCAACATTTTTCAAGTTGACAATCAAGAATTTCAAAATGCTACAACTTATCCAATTGTTCTAATTTCAAGAGCATACAGTCTCTCTGTTTCAGTGTTTTTCATCAGTGAGAACTTGCACATCATGGATATATTGAAACTTGAATGTTATCTTTGGCAATTGTTGTTATGCTGAAATGTTTTGTCTTATGGGGCGTTGACAGTTTTTTTAAATTTTTGCTAAATAAATATTTTAATGAGTTTCCTTGCTTCCTCTGAAAGACTGGTGGGAAATGGATTTTCCAGGAAAACACAGGATGGTGCAGCTTGGTTGTAATAAGTTCTTGTCAACTTGATGTCTGACAGTATCTCTCAATTTTTTTTGTTTCAGTTCCATCAAATTGGCAGATGCATGGCTATGATCGTCCAATTTATACAAACTATGTGTACCCATTTCCGCTGAATCCACCATATGTTCCCACTGAAAATCCTACTGGTTGCTATCGGAAATCATTCCTTGTTCCAGCAGAATGGACAGGTATGGCTATTATCTTATTCCAGGACCACTCAGTTGTAGGCATTAGTAGTTTATGCAGTTTCTGTAGTATACATAATGCTGTGGCAAAAAACAACTTGATCGTTCCTGTATTAATTCTTTGAATGTCTATCCCAGAGTAGCTATAAGGGCTTAATTTGTCATCAATTGTTTGTGAATTGATTCTTTTGCTCGATGCTTTAAATGCTTGTTGAATTTTTGCATTTCTCATGCATTTCGTTGAAAGGATAGACACTGAAATTCTATAAAAGGAATCTTGTAAAGTTGACAATAAAGAAACTTCTTTTACTAATTACAACCTGTTGTACAAAATCAGTTTGCTGTGGGTAGATAGTATAGTTCTGTGTTGAACCTAAAACTTACTGATGATGACATTATCCCATGATTTACATGCAATAGAAACTGGAGATTTGTGAACTTTGTATATCTCTTATCTCTCATCCTTGACCTTAATCATTAATTCAGTTCCCATTTTCCATTTACAAGAATGCACAAATGATAACCTTTCTGACTGTACACATGTCATTAAAATCTGTCATTGTTTAACTTGACAAAATTTCAGAAAAATAACAGTGACATGGACTACTCTACCTTTATGCCTTGTATAGCATTTTTTGTTTGCTGGTCCATCTGCAACTACTTTCAAAGCATGCCGATAAATATGTATTATGAACCCCACCATCCCATATCTCAATGCTTGATTCAACCTTGATAGCTGAACTTGTTCTCATATCTAGTCAGTATGGCTTGATTAATCATCACTGTTCCTGGCGCATAGAATGGAGATATGCATTTTTCCTACATATAGTATACCATATTTATTAGGTGGGCACACACAAAGATTGCTTCCTATATTTCATTAAAAATCAATAGATGTGTACATCAAGATTGGTACATTGTGGGTCAAAGAGTGTTTACAAAGGAATCCTCATGCCAACATAAGCAAGGAGGGCTGGCATATCTGTTTTGGCCCTATTAACACCCAAAATTACACCCATGCAATTCTCATGTTAATTTCCTGATGTTCATCAGGCTAATTCACTGTGGGCAATCCTTTGCAGGATTGTAAGTTATAACTATGGCATTTCTAGATCATTCGTTTTAGAGATCAGTTTTCACACGGGGACCATTTATAGTTTTGCAGTTTGAGGTTCAGAGGTGATTCATGGTACATTCAGGGTTTTACCGGTTGTGCACGATGAGTTTGTTGTCAGTTTGCATGTGACATGCATGTTCTTTCAAGACACTGCTATTTTTGACAGCATAGAATATTGCATATTCTTGTTTTTCGGAGGCGCATGAGTTGAACAAGCCTATTTTTGTCTACATGTATGGTGGAGCTATTTTTAGGCTTGCTGTCTATAATAAGTGTTACTACCAAAATATGCGTGAGATCCTGAGAGCTAGAGCTAGAGGATGATGTCTTTAAGTTTAATCTTTGATGGATGACCTTGCCATGGATACATATTTTGATGCATGTTCTTGCTTTGAGTTATACTTTTGAGGCATATCACATATCCTGAGGCATATGTTGCATATTTGGAAGTGATCTCATCACCAAAGGGCACCTCACAATATCTGAGGCATGTGCTAAATATTTGGAGGCATGACATGGTTCATTGGCACCACTTACAAGGCCTAAAGGAGGAACGCCCTTCTCAAAATGATAACACATGGCACATCAAACCCCTTGACATGCTCACAAGCATACAAAAAAGGGGGAGCGCTCTACTTGGAAGGCTCTAGAACAACACATGCAAAAAATAAGTTACTCTTTGAAGAGTGCCTTGTATGGATTTGGAGAGATCCAGAAGACACCTATAATTGGTATGTTTAATAAATCATTGTTTAAGGGGTTGCTCCAGTGAAGAAAGGCCTCGAATGGCACATATATCAAGAAAAAACATTGTTTGATGGAGTGCTTATCCCAGAGTGATAACAAGTGGCACATTTGACCCTTTCAAAGCATGCAAGCCAATTAAATGAGGTCTTCAGAGTGGAGCGCCTTGTTTTAGGGTAGTCTAGAGCATTTTATTATTATTTTATTCAAAGTGCAAGTGAAATGGAAGCTTATAAAATGAAGATCACTGTTCACTTGCAAGGTGTGTGTTCATTGTGGAGAAATACCCTAGACCATTGTTGAAAACATCGACAATGACAAAAAATCGGCAAGGGTTCCGAATACAATTTCTCGGCAACATCGGGCAAAAATCGGCAAAAATCGGCAAACCACGACAATAATTAAAAAATACAAAATAAATTCATTTTTTAAAGTTTTTTAAACATATAAACCAACAACAACATCAAATAAACACATTGCCACATAAATATAGGAAAAACACCGATATATATGATGTAGTAGATGCCAAATCAAAATGATACATTAGAGCCAATACTAAATCCTGAAACCTGATAGTTGTCCATTAGGACTCAAAAGTGGATAATCAATACAAAATGACATCAAATATATAGAATGTATATCATCATCATGAGTCATGTAGAATGAGAAATCTAGGTTATCTAGCAGCTAGCTATCAATGACCTCTCTCGCTCTTACGGGAAAAGGTCATGGGTCGTTTGCCCCTAGAAGGCCCTACGTCTGCATCAACTGTCTAATGCCAACTAGAGGGTGTAGACGTATCATCCTGTGTAGAAGGTGGCACTGGTGCTGATGTTGGCACATCAGTCTCAATGATGTCAAGGTCCTTGTTGTTCGCCGAATGCACACCAGCAGCAGAAATCTAATGAAAGTTGTCTCCTCACTTGAGAAAGTGGGAGAGGTGTGGCGTTGGGGGCAAGCATAGAGCTAGGTACTGTCACCTACTCCTAGCTCCTCTGTTTAGGCTAACTCCTAACGAAGCCAAGGGGGGTAGTCCCTAACAAAGAGTTTCTATGGCTCAATGTATTTTAAGTGTTTTCGGTGCATGGTGATGCAGATGGGTGTTGTTTAGGAGTTTTTGATGAGATCACAGTTTAGATGAAATAAACACAATATAAAGGGAAATCCATGTTGCGATACAAGATATAAGATTAACAGTATAATAAAGACTTGAAAAATAAAAGCATCCATAGATAGATAGTAAATTCAAGTAGAACTTCAAAAGGACAAATGGCCCAGATTAATTAAAACATGTAAGTGTAAATAGACCAGTGCCAAATGGAGTCAAAATTTCATGGTGCTTGGGGATGCTGGAGATACAAGTCTCAGAATAATGTTGGTGAGAATGTTTTGCAATTGTTCTTGGTTTATTTTATAAAGTTTTAGTGATCTTGATTATTATGGCTAAGAACACAAGGTATCAACCGGAAGATATACCTTCAGTGGCTCCTCTCAATGACATGTCGGATTGTCCAGTATTCTAGGCTAGGTGTCCAGAGGATTTAACCAGCTAGCTAGAACTCTCTAACAACGGTGATTTCTGGCATCCGTAGCAAGAATTTGCCCACTACCTCAGTATTTATTGACAACGCCGGTTTGTTGGTTATGGGGATGAAAGTTTTATTAATGTTTTCACTTGTCAGATTAATCAAATCTAACCACCGTTCTGAGTACGAATCCAACTTTTTAGGGTCGGCAGAGCATACTTGGTGGCGGAAAGCAACAAAGTAAATTTTAGAATGGGGGGGTGTGAGTTGCAAATTTTAAGTTTAGAGGACACAGTTAAACTCTCCGACAGAGAGTGCTCTTGACTTTGTCTTATTACAAAAGTTCAAGAGACTTTAACTATTCTATATGCATAATGCAAGGAAAATGCAAATCTAACTATGCTCTCCAACAGAGAGTGCTCTTGACTTGGGTTATGGCAAGTTCAAGAGACTTTGGTTTATTTTAAGAGATAATCAACTTGTAAATATGAAACCACGTGATAGCTCAAAAAATTGTAAAACAATGATTAAAATGCTAATAATGAACTAAACTAGCAATCACTATTCTAAGCATAAAATGAAACCAATCTAGTGAAGTAAATCTAAGCTAGAAAACTACTCAAAAAAAGGGCCACTACAAGACTTCCCCACATGGAGAAGCCGGGTGTGGGGGATTAAAGATCCCACTCACGAAACTTTTATTAAACTGTTACAATCTTTTGGATTTTCAACCTTTGAAAGAACTTGAAAAGTTAAAATGGAAGGAGCCTTGATGGCTTTTACAAAAGGAGAGTGTTTTTTTTTAATTTTCTTTGGTTCACAACTTCTTCTTGGTTTTGCAATCTTGGTTGTCTTCTTCTCTTGGTTTCTTCTTCAAGTTTTCTTGCTTCTTGTCTTTTATAGATCTCTTCTTTGATCACCTAAAGCACAACGAAGCTCACAGACCCGTCATTGTCAATCAAATCAAAGAAATAATTTGAAACTAGCTAACTAAATGCAAGTCCTGGACTTTGAAATTTGAAATCTATAGGCAAGGAAGCAAACTAGTCTATATGCCAAATCAACTTCTAGATGCAAGCTAACAATGCCAACTACTTAAGATCTAAATGCGAAACTAGAAGACTAGATGCAAACTAGTAAATGAGCTGGAAATGAAAACTTTAAAGACGCTAACCAAATCTTAGATCTAACGAACGAGGGAAAGGAGAAGTGGATGGAAAGGAGAAGATCTAAGGCTGGAAGGAGAGCAACAGAGAACAATGGGACTGCAGCAAGAAGGACAAGGCTGAAAAGACAAAGATGGACATCAAACAAATAAAGGAAGGTGACTGAAAAATGGGGCAGCGAACAGTAAGGAAGAGGACTGAAAAAAGGGGCAGCGAATAGAGAAGAAGAGGACAAGCCAAACAAGGCAAGAAAGAAGAAGCCAAAGGGTAGATAAATGGAGTTTAGGGCTTCTTGTAGTAACTAGTAACTAAAATAATGTTTTTATCTTGTGGATGGAACACAAGAGAGAGAGATGCTCTCGGCTTTCTTTTTTGTAGCAAAAGATAACGAGCCCTGTAGGTCCTGCAGTTACAAAATGTTAAACTCAAAAAATGGTTGTTTGAAGCTTGCGATAGAAGCAGCTGAGCTCGCACCCTTCTACAATTGGTGAAGCCTGATAACACACAAACACTCAATACAAGAAGTGAGATCAAAAAAATCATATGCTAGTATGCTAGGAAAATCAAATCCAGATCAACATTTCATATTACTGGCTACTCATGTCCATCAAGATATTAATCTACTTTGCATAAATAACCAAATTGAGACAACAAATGGCTATTCTATCGTGCCAACAATGGCCTTCTTGAGCTGGAAGATTAATTAAACACATACAAGTATTGAAAGAGAGGAGTTAGAGACAATATCACCTCAACCATGAAGAATTCACCACAATCAAAAGCCCATAGACCTCCAAAGTCTAATATCTTTATTAACAATTCCAAAGCAAATGCTGATACAATTTTCTCAGAGTAACTGTACCACAAAAGATCCATCCTGAAAGAGGAGGCAATGCCTTCCTTTTATACAAAAAACTGACAAACCTACACCCTAAATCAAATTGGCAATGAGTGAGAGCCAATGGACTTGACACAAAGTCAAAATCCTGTCTGTCTCTAAACTTGGAGTGCAATCTCCATCAAACAGTCGAGCTCTCATAAATGGGATGGGGAGGTGGCCTCCACCTTGGCAAGGCGCCCCCCATTCCCTCCTTGGAAGCTTCACCATCCAATGCGGAGTGGCCAAGTGTATATACGCGAGATCCTTGAGATATGCGTGAGCTTTCTGTGGGAGATACGATTGAGTTATAACAAATGCGACTTGTGTGTATTGGGAGCCAAGCCCATGAGCTGGCCACGAAACAAGGGAAGAGCCCACCAAACAGCGCGAGCTCCAATCAGCGTGAACTCCATCAAACGGTTGACGTCACCATGGTTTATGCATTGGATTTAATACTTCACGTGGAGAGGGGTTTGCTTATGACAATTCGCTAACCTCAAACCACACTACTACATGCTAGCGTGAGCTCTAATTTAACCTCACGTCATCCTCTTATTTTGAACAATTCTCTATGCATGGAAATATACTATGGTTTATTTAAAATATTATGAGTGTGGATGGGGAGCCCACTCTTAATACCACTCACTAGCCGCGAGCCAACTCCCACCTTCATTATCTCGTGGGTCCAAAGAGGTTCACGTCACCCATTCATGTAATTAAAACGTGACTATTCCTTTTTTATCCAAAGTTGGCTTTCACTTCATGGAGAGGGTCGTAACTCAATGGGGGACCCATGCCAAATCAACTCCACCACTTAAAAAAATCAATTTTGACTTTTTAATATTCAGACTTTAGTGCAAAAATGTCCAATTTTAGCATTAAAATGCCATTCTGAATTTGTTTTAGCCAAATACTACCTCATGGGATGCTTTGGCTGCTTGACTGATGGTGAAAGTGGCCCCTGGGGTAAAGATGCTGCTCCAGGCTTGAAAATGAGCCCAACCATGCCAAAAATGGACTCCGGATCATTCATTTATTACATTTTGAAGTTTCTTATTTAAACCATTAAAAAATGGCTTAAAAAACGAAGAAAATTATTTTTCTCGGAATCCAACGAAACTCTAGGGGGACCTAGTACATGTTCATACGACTCAATCGGAATGCCTAGCATGACAAAAAACACTGGCACGAAGGCTCTAATAGCCTCCCAAGGCCGAAACATCAAGACAACTACCCCAGCTTTGGAGGAGCAAGTGAAAAACTCAAAAATTATTGGTTGTTTGTTCAACAGCCAATAATAACCAAGGGAAAAAACACTCTGGGCTAGTTGGCTTAATGCCCAAGTCCGGGAAGCCGAGCCTTTTATAAAAATTTAAATGCTAAGACATTTTTTACAATTTCCCCAAGGGGGTATGAACATGTATTTTACAAAAAATAAACAGCTTAGCCAAAAACTGGCTAACTCTGGAGCACATTGAACTTCTGAACTCTGATCTTGAATAAGTGTACTTGTTCAATACTCTGGTGGCTCACCGAAAAATCCACGAAGTGCAAAATTAGTGGATAACAATCCTCATCACCATACTCTACCTACACCTCCCCTTCCTCCTCTTCTCGATGTTGCTCCTCCTCCAACCATGCAGGTGACTCAACCATAATATTGGCCTCAGACTCGACCCTCCACTCACACACTATGTTAATATTGTCCAAAGAAATGGCTTCCACATCAGGCACCTTATCCAACTGCTTCACCCACAATCAAATATTGTAGTGGACATATACCAAATCATTGAGGCGTGGAAATTCCAACCTGTAAGAAGGCCATAAATAAATTTAATGAGCCTTGATTCTTGAGGGTCATAAACATATGAAAGGTCAATATGAACAAATTTAAAATTTTAATACTTGTAATCCGTTGCTTGAAGGTCTAAGTCTTACCTATTGATCTTGTTGCTGCCTAAAACACACTTGGACACGGGTAAGTCTCCCAACCGCTATGTGTGCTCCTGAGGGCAACTTATGAGTTGAGAACCCACTGTCACCTCGGTCCTAAACTCCTCCGTTTAGACCACAACTCCTAAAGGCCAAGGGGGGTAGTCCCTACTTACGAAGTTCTTTTTTGAAGAATGTTTTCTGGGAGTTGTAAATTACAAAAATGACAATTAGCGTGCAGTGATGCAAATATTTCAATGTCAAGCAAACCCTTTAACAATCAACCATTAATGTATGAAAGAGAGAAACAATCAAATAATCAAAATGATCAGGGCCGTCTCTACTCAGGCTATTGAGTCACAATAATCAACTTCAAATAATTTGCCTAAAGCATCAACTCATTTACTTTAACAAATATTCAAGAACATGATGAATTCCAATAAATGAGTAAGTTAAAATAAAGTGATTGCAAAGTAGAGAAATGTAAATGATTGTAACAATGTTATGCAAATGGTCCTGTAAGTTTTAGTAAATTTTATGTCTCTCTTTGACTTAGGGAATTAAGGTGTTTGTTGCAAAGAAATGAACTATTCTAGATGTCTACCCCAAGAGACTATCTCCTTCGATTAGAGAGAGAATGCCGGGTGCTCAACATGGGAACACAGGGTTCCCACCTAGCTCCATGGGTCAAACTCAAAACTTGCTAGGTGCTCAACTGGAGGACACGAAGTGTCACGAAGCTCCTTACGGCCTCTACCCCACTAGCTCCACAGGTCAAGCCTCTTTTTCTCCTTTCTAATGAAGATACTTCTCTGGGTGCCTATTAAACTAGCTAACACAAATCTTTGCCCTTTCTCGTCACCCTAGATCGGTCGAACCGGCGGGGGGAGAGGATACGGGGCAAAACGGGGCTTGCGGTAAATTTTATCCTTAAAGAAAAAATAAACAAAACAAACCAAGCACGATATCACAACGAAGGCAGAGCCCACTCGATTGTGAGGTGCAGGCAAAAGGAAATTAGCAAGTACTTTAAATAAAAATGCTAGCCAACGCGATTTCACATGGATGGGCAAAGCCACTTCGCTTGTGAGGTGCGGGCAAAAAAACCAGAAATAAGCAGATACTTGGAATAAAATGCTAGCCAACGCGATATTGCAAGGATGGCAAAGCCAAATCACTTATAAGGTGCGGGCAAAAAATAAAGAAGAAAATAAAAACAAAATGAAATTCTAACTAATCTAAAACCCACGCCAATCAACAATTGCTTATGCAAAGGTGGGCAAGCCCAACTTCTATTGCTAGCAATGGATGGCAAATAAATGAGACTTGATTTAACTGAAAATGCAAAGCAAGAAATCAAGTCCAAGAGACTCTCTTGGACTTGTTACAAAGGCTGAAATTTCAACGTAAAGAAAGAGGTAAAAGGAGTGAGAAAAACTGTGTTTTTTCCCTCTCTTGAGATGCCTTTAAAGCTCTTCCTTTGGGGTGGCCTTAAAACTCTTCTATGGTTGAAATTTGACAGAGTTTTTCATTGTTTTGTCACTAACTTGCTAAAAACCAGCAAACAGAAAATGATAAAATGTGCCCAAAATCACTTTGGGGAAGTTAGTATGTTAGTGCAATATATATACAAAATTTATACAAAGTTGCCAGATGAATAATTTTGAAAGAACTTGAGTATATAAGAGTTAAAATCAGATTTAAAACACTCAACAAACTAAAATTAAAATTCAGAAATTTGTATGTAAAGAAAGAGAAAATTGGTCCTTTGTTCTTCAAGAAGTGAAGCGATGGGGCATCCAACCGAGGAATCCCACTCTTCAATCCAAATAACTTGCAACTTATAATATTTTCACTACACAACTACTAGAAGGTGAGAATCAAATAATGAGCAAAGAAATCATAAACTTCAAACTAGAAAATATATGAACTTTTTTACTGCAAGAATGAAAACTCACAAAATTTATGGAATACAAATACCATAAATCTTACAAAAGCAAATTAGTATGCTTTCTTGGCCAACCAAACTTGTGTAGCTCCTTAAGCATGGAAGCAAATCATCAATGAGAACAATGCACACAAGATTCCTCTAAAGATTTTGATTACCAAAACCAAATGGCTGAAAGTTACAATGGCTCAAGCAAGAGCAAGGGCAAGAGAACAAGATAAAGAATGAGAGCATGAGCAAGAGAGTGGGTGTGAGTGTGTAACCCAAATGAGGAGGGGAAGCTTCCTTAAATAGTAAAAATGAAAGAGAGAGGCTCTTTGCATGCTAGACAAGTGTCACAAGGGAGAGAGGGGGGCCGAAGAGAGCGGGGCCGAAGAGAGGGGGGCAAATTTGCTCAAGGAGGGCAAAACCAAGGTTTGAGATCTCAAATATGGGGAGAGAAATCCCCAATTTAATGCTTCCAACCTTATTGTTATGTCAAATGGGGAAGAAACCACTATAGTGGGGCCCTTTCCATTGACTTTAGCTCACCCAACCAATCAAAGAGAGAAGGGGGCACCCCCCTAGATTCGGCAACTCAAAACTTGTTATATGCTTGCTTGGGGGCCCCCCTTTGGGTCTTAAATTTGTCTTAGGAACATAATATAAACATTAGAACCTTTACTTGGCCACCCCAAGTGACTATAGTCACTTTTTCAAAATTTGGCTCTCTAATTAAATGCCCAATTTCCTGATCTCCATGGCTGACTTGGGAAAAAGTGACCAAAACCATAGTAATACTTGTCCGAATGACTTCAAACTTGGCCTAAGGGTGTAGGGGTGCTCATGCCATTTGTCTTGAGTACCCATACCCTTATACAAACTTAAAAAGGACCAAGTAACCCTCTTTTACATTACAACAAATTGTCCTGAGTGACAATTTTTAATGACCAAAAATTAAAAAAAACTATGCAAAACTTAATGAAATTTCGCAAGACTCTGGATAATGTCCAGCATGGTAATATAGATCATTCCTAGGCCCCAATCACCCCATGGACTCGATCACTAGAACACCTTTCACCACTTTGGAGGTAATTTTCAGTGAAAAACTCAAATAATTAAAATCTCTAAAAAGAAATTTTAATTTTTTTTTTTTTTAGGTTAGGGAAATCGGTAACACCTCACCTAGGTTCAAAGCCGCCGGCTGCCACTATAAAGAAATTTTAATTAACCAAGTGAAAAAACACTCGATGAAAGGACTTCCCTAATGACCAAGTCTTAGGTGATCAAGTTATAAAAAACTAGACCTTCATGCTGACATATCCTTACAAAATCCCCTGCAGGGGGCAGAAATTTCATAGAGAGAAGAGAAGAAGAGCTGCCTCGCTTGATATAATCATCAAGTACTTCATTCTTATCTTCAAGGCACATCCAACATGTGCATGGTACATCGTTGTCCACCTAGTTGGTTTTGGTGGTCAACATTCTGGCTCCAACTTGGGGATGCGTGCTTGATCATCGGAGAGCATGCGAGAACCTCAGAATCTGTGAAAAGAAAGCTCAACATGCCAAACATAAGCACCATGTGTGATATGATAACAAATGCTTATGTTACAAAACCAAGAATTCTATAATACATAAACACATCTAAGTCAATAAATGCAATAAAAATACAACAAAATTAAAGAAAAGGAGTAAGATCAGAGATACGTTACAGAGGGTACCCCTTTGAGCACCAATGAGTCCTCATCTAAAAAATAACTTGAGTTGTTGCCCATTCACTGGCAAGTTCATGGGTTCACCATCCAAGTGGCTGGGGTGGAAAGAATTTGGCCCTGCTTCATCCCTGATGATAAATGGACCCAACCATAAGCTATCAAATTTACCGTGCTTTCCTGGCTTTTCCCTTCTTTTATCCCACAACAAAACTGTATCCCCAATACTGAAAACCCTTTTCCTTGTTGTCTTGTCAAATTCCCTTTTAACCTTTTGTTGGTTCTTGCAATTTTGTTCACAAGCCATCTTTCTATTTTCATCAAGTTCTATTATCTGATTAACCTTGTTATCCATTGCACTTTCACCTGAAATAGAAGTTTGAAGTAGACCATGTACAGGAAGCCTAAGATGCATTGGTAACTAAACATCCAAGTCATAAACCAACTCAAATGGACTTTTCCCTGTAGAAGCTTTCTTTGTTATCCTGTCAGCCCATAATGCATACTTAATCTTACTATCCCATGCCTTCTTGTTTTCTCCAACAATTTTCTTAACAATAGTCATTAGATTTTTATTACTTGATTCTGCTTGACCATTTCCTTGAGGATAGTAATTTGATGAATGAGACAGAATAATGCCATAATCAAAACAAAAAGATGACATTTTTGCTGAACTAAAGGCTTTAGCATTATCTGTTGTTATCTTTGTTGGCACACCAAATCTTGTTATTATTTTATCTTCAAGAAAATCCATAACTACCTTTTCAGTGGCTGCTTTGGTAGGAATGGCTTCCACCCATTTAGTGAAGTAATATGTCGCTGTTAAGATCCATGAATAACCATTGCTTGAATTATCTTTAAATTTTCCTATGAAGTCCAAACCCCACTGCTGAAAAGGAGCTTCTACAACAACTGGCTGTAAAGGCAAGGAGGCTAACTTTTGTTTACCAGTGAAAAGCTGACAAGGTTCACAACATCTCACAAACTTGTGGACATCAGAAAAGACAGAAGGCCAATAGTAACTAGCTCTAAGAATTTTACGAGTAGTAGTTCTAGCTGCATAGTGACCACCACACAATCCAGCATGAAATTCATTTATGAGACTTTTGGCTTCATCTTTATCAACACATCTAAGGATCAACCCATCTGGATTCTTCCATCCTAGTCCTATTTGAGTAATAACAAATTTGGTTGTTTTTAACCTTAAGGCTCTTATCTTATGACCCTCAAGATGACTGGGGCATGTGCCATGCTTTAGATAGAAAATAATATCCGCATACCATTCCACTTGTTGTAACTTTTGAAGATTTGGGGAATATTCAGGCTCATCATTTTGGCAAACCATGTCCAAAGCTTTTTCATTGCCTTCAGTCAACATTTGGGCTAGGCCTTGTCCTTTGACTAACTTTGTGGGCTTGATTTCTAAGTCATACTCTTGGATTTTAGCAATCCATCTCCATCTTGCACCTAACCCTTCTGTTTGAGATAATACATCTTTGACCGCTGAGTTAGGAACATATCCAATTACTTTAGAATACCCAATAAAAGTTCTAAAATGCTTAAGGGACTGGCATATGCTTGCTTTTCAACTGTATGATATTTTAACTTTGAGTCCTGCAAGGCCCTACTCATGTAAGCAATGGGTTGGTCATGGCCTTGGTTATTTGTTTGGAGCAAGACACCTGCAATGGTATCTTCCAAAGCAAAAGATAAAATCTTGAAATCCTTGGAATAATCTGGACTTACTAGGACAGGAGCTTTAGACACATATGCCTTTATTTCCTTAAAAGCTTTCCTACCCCGATCATCCCATTCAAATTTGACATCTTTCTTAAGCAATTTGTAAAATGGCTTGGCTACTTCTGCATGGTTCAGAACGAACCTGTGCACAAAATTTGTTTTTCCAAGGAAGGACTGGAGAGACTTCTTTGATGTGGGCAATGGGATCTTTTCAATGGCTTCAACTCTTTCAGGATCTATTTTCACCCCATCCTTGGTGACTATATGGCCCAAAAGTTTTCCCTCAGTTACCCCAAACACTGACTTAGCTGGATTCAATGAAATGCCAAATTCCCTGCACCTTTCAAAAACCTGTTTTAAATGTTTGATGTGGCTTCCACCATCCTTTGAAAAAACCGTTAAATCCTCCTGATAGATCTCAATTATTTTCCCTATCAACCCTCTGAAAGCATAATCCATTGCTCTCTGAAAAGTGGCCCCAGCATTAGACAAACCAAAAGGCATTCTTACATAATGGAAAGTACCCCATGGGGTTGTGAATGTAGTTTTATGTTGATCTTCCTTTTTAACCATTACTCGATTATAACCAGAAAAATCATCAAGCATTGACATCATTCCAGAACTTGTTACTTTTTGTAGTAGTGTTTCCATTTTTGGAAGGGGATAAAGGTCCCTTTCACAAGCTACGTTCAAATTTTTAAAATCCACACATAATCTAATTGCCCCATTCTTCTTTCTAACCACTACTAAGTTTGAGCACCAAGAAGAATATCTTGTTGGGACAATTATTCCAGCTTTCAACATTTTTTGTAGCTCCTGGTGGACTAAGGGAGCTAATTTAGGATTCATCTGCCTTAGTTTCTGTTTAAAGGGTTGAGCTCCTCCTTTCAATGGAATAGTATGCTGAAGCACATCCTCACTATAGACTTTTAGCTCATCATATGAAAAGGCTAAAACATCCCTATATTCTTTCAATAATTTTACTATTTGGTCCCTTTCCTCTTTTTGGGTGTTCTTTCCAACTTTTATCATTTTTGGGTCCTTCGTTGATCCTATGTTGATCTCTATATGTTCACCATTTTTTAAACTTTTTTCTTCTTTCTTTTTGAAACCATCATCCCTATCAAAGAAACGCTCATAAGAAACAGCCTTTCTAGGCACCGGATTGATTTGTCGATCATCCTCCGGATTATGACATCCTTCCTCCTTATGACTAATTTCAAAGTCAACAAACTCATGCATATTATTCAAAAAGTTAATGACTTGCCTATCATCACTGAAGACCTGCCAATGATCAACATTGTCAGGAACTGAAGGTCTGAATATGATTTCCATTTTAACATCTTCCTTAACCATATCTTCTGAAAGCTGCAGGTTAGAAGCTGCTACAGCTAATGCATCGGCTTTAGTGTTCATCTCTCTAGGAATGGCAGTAAGGTTTAATGCATCAAAGAACTCCATGGTGCTCTATATTGCATTCCTATATCTTTTTAGCCTTTCAGATTTGCATGCAAATATATTTTTGACCCGTGATATAATCAAATCTGAGTCCCCTTTAATGTTCAACAATTTTATGCCCCTATCTTTGCAGATTTCTAAACCAAGCAACAAAGCTTCGTACTCAGCTACATTATTTGTAGCATCAAACTCCAACCTATGTGCAAAAGAAAATTCTTGTCCCGAAGGAGACTCGATAGCTATGCCAACACCCTTACCAGACCTAGAATGTGGTCCATCAAAATGCATTTTCCATATTTCATTTGGTTTTTCTTCCTTAACTTTTTCCCTTTCAGGTTCCACAAAATTAGACAAAATAGCATAATTCCCAATCCCATCTGACTTATACTTTAGTTCATTTCTTGGATTTTTTGGGTCTTCAACATGATATTTCCTTTGTAACTCTCTATTAAGTCTAACCATGGTTCCTTCAGGGGTAGGGATGGTAGCATAAGTTAAATCCATTTGCAAGTTACCTCCTAGATCGGCTGCCCATTTTCTTGAAAGGAGCATGCCCCATGCATCGGGTACATCAATTACCACTATGTCCATTATTATTTGGATATCAAGAAAAGCGACAAGATGGACTTGCAAATCCTTTATCAATCCATGCACTTCTATCTTTTTACTATCCATAGCACAAATGTTGTGATAAGGCCTTGATATTCTTAAGTTTAGCTGTTGCATCACCTTTTTAGACATAACACATGAGCTAGCACCTGAATCAAGCATACAATTATGTAGGAGTTGTCCATTTACCAAGAGGGTGACATAGAAAGGATCATTTCCTTTGTTTGCTCTATCCATAGTTTGCAAAATTACGGGGGCGTCTTGATAAGCTTCTACTGGTTGCTTTTCCATATTCTTATGATTATTCTTTGGCACTTCAACTTTGCTCGGAAGAGGGACATTTATGTCTTGGAAGAATTTTTGCTTTTGATCATCCATCTTCAGGACTTCTGTCAAAGGAACCGGTATTTTTACACGACTAGCACATTCTTCTACATCAAAATTTGATTCGTTATTTGAAGGAATATTTTCTAGAGGGAGAGAAGGTACCTGAGGAGCGCTTGCTTGTGTTTGTTCTTGATTTTGCTTTCCTCTCTTTTGATACGTGATGCCCCTATACTTTGCCATTTTTGCCACTTGTTTAGGTGAAGGTTTCGGCCCATAGGTTTCAGTCACCTTATCCATGTAGTTATTACTCTCACCCGATCCTAGCAAAATTTCCCCAAGATCATTATAACTTTGGGAAAACATGCATACTTGTTCATTTGCTGATCCGTCCCTACTTATCTCAAGGAAGTTTAGGCATGTGGATTCTTCGTGGAACTCCCCACATGGCCTACAATAGGGAATCACTTGGTGATCAACCATATTATTTGTTTCCAAAGGACTTGGAAGCTTATGTTCTTGGGAAGGAGGCTTCTTTTGCCATTTATCATTTTGCTTAGGACGGAACCTATTGGCTTGGGACCTTTCCATGTTTATCAACCTGTTTTGCATGGCTGCCAATTGGTTTGCATGGTTAATCTCCATTTGCTTAATCAATTGAGTGAGTTCTTTAACGAAATCACTAGATGATTCTTGAATTTCTGGTTTTTTCTTCTTATCCTCGTGAGACCTTGAAGATGTCCCTCTAGTGAAACCAGGAATATTAGACTTCCCAGAGGCTTGCATGTTCCTTTCAATTTTGATGGCTTTCTTTTGAGCATCTTTTAGATCTGTTGGCTCCTTATCTCTTAATTGATATCTAATTTCCCCATCAAAAGATTCCATATAATGTATTAATATGGCATCATCCGGAGGTCTAACCTTCTTATCTAAGCTTTTGACCAAATCATTGAATTTCTTATTAAATTCTTCCATGGTTTCATTCTTATTCTTTTGACTTGCATGCAAGGCAGCAAGCACAAAACGAGCTTCCTTCCTATCTCCCCATCTTTCATTAAGGGAATCGATGTACACTAGTTTAGTAATGGCTGTCCCATTTTGTCTTCTGCTGAATGTGCAGTCACGCCACTCATCACAAACAAACATCTGCTTCAACTCAAACTTACATTGGAGAATAGACTGAAGAGAGATGAAGCTACTAGTAAAAGATGTGATTGTAGGACGCAACAACTCCCTATTTTTTGTGTATCTCCTCATGAGGCTAAGGACAAATGCATGGTTATATATGAATTTTGTGATGCTCTTAGCGTGATCAACAACCTCCTTGATGAAGGGTATTTTTGTTGATGAAATTGTCATTGATGCCAACATGGAGTTGCAGTGGCCCCACAGGTTGTCATTGATGCCACCAAGTCCCACTTGTAGTGCCTTGGACCCCTTACAAAGTGGGTTTGAGCCTTGGAGCCCTTACAGTGCCCTTACAGAGTGGGTTTGTGCTTTGAAGCACCTTGTACCCAGTTGACAAGGTCCCTGTACCCACAAGACTGGATCTTGAAGCCAACACCCTGCTGAAGATGTTGAAGACCCTGTTGATGGTGCTGAAGACCCTAGAGATGGTCTTGAAGCCTTGGTGAACGATGGGGAATCCTTGAACAGGCTGGAGAAGCATTAATGACCCATTCTGTGGTCATTTATGCTCTGATGGTGTCATGGTACCCCAAGAGAAGGCCTAGCAATGCCACAGGTGATGTCTTGACCATTGGAGGTCCCCTTGTGTGATTGAGGTGGTTAAAGAAGCCCATGAAGCCCTCTTGTCTTGATCACAATGTCCTTGTACCCCTACCACTTGAAGGAATGCATGATGGGGCCCTTTTGTGTTGGTGATGACCTTGGAACCCTTGTTGGGTAATGGAGCTCTTGTATGATGATGACGACCATGTATGGTCCTTGACATGCTATGGAACCCTTGAAGATGTCCTTGGTATGATGAAGAAGCCCCATGAAGACTTGGAACCCCTGATGAAGACCTTGACGCCCTTGCAAAGGTCATGAAGTCCATTGCTTGCATGATGGCATGATGAAGGAACCCACACACATGTGATGACACTTGGACACTTATAGGTTGATGTGGTGTTGAAAATATAGTGGACACACTTGCTTACACTTGATACCCTTGAAGATGGGGTGAAGGTGTTCTGTATGACACCTAAAGACTTGCAAACCATAAGAAGTGATGATGGCACTTGGACACTTATTATACCCTTGATATGGTGGACACCCTATGAACTTTAATGATGTGGCAAAGGCATACATGCAAGCCCTAGTGGGTTAAAAGACACCCTAATGGTAAGAAGGTTGTTGACCTTAGATATTTAAGTGGCATTTAAAATTCAAAGTCAAAATAAAAAAATTAAAAATACATACCTTGAGGACAAGTCGGCCAACATGTAGGATGTCCACTTCAATGTGTATATAAACACATATGTCAACATAAAAAAGGATCAACTAATGAGTGAGAGAGTGAGCTCGCAGCTGTTGTTAGACTGAGGATTTTCGTTGAGTTTGACTGAGGTTTCGGTAGTAGACTGAGGAAACTAAATAGCAGCAGAGAAGTTACAGACCCGAGTTTTCAGTGATGAATTTGTTTTGAAGTGTTGAGGTTGACCTTTGCTGGTTTGACTGAGGCAGCAGCAAGGTTTTCGGTGGTTTGCAGCAGACACAAACCTTTCAACAGAGTTTAACTATTGGGGATTGTCCAAGTCCATTGGGTGCATGATTGACTGCTCATACAGTCCAACCTTTTTGCAAGTTTGAGCAGCATACAACAGGGTTTTGGTTGATTACTTTTGCTGCCTTGTTTGGGGTCTCCACAGTCATCCTCAGTCTCGTTATTTTGCAGCAATGTACAGTCACAGTGGTGAGAAAGTTGGTAGAGTTCTTGATGACCTTTTTACCATCACATAGACAAGGTTTGTATGCAACCAAGGTATGTGTGAATGCTTAGCAATAAGTGATGAGTATACAAGTGTGTATGAATACAGTCGTATGAAGAGTGATGAATTGAATAAGTGATGGAGTATATGCAGTGTATGTATGTACAATGATACAATGATATATACATACAACGGTGTATGTATGTGGTGTCATAAAATGATGATGTTGCATACACCTTTTGATGATATATGATAATGCAAGCATTATGATAATGAGATGATACAAGTATTATGATGATTGAATAATGCTTGGATGATGAACACTATGGTACCTTGCTCAATAATGATGCATGCTTGAGGATGATGACTATACAGTTTGCAACCATGATGACTATGAGTAAAAGCAGTGGTAGCAGCAGTCTGATGGTGCAATTTTGGTGGTAGCAGCAAGTGAAGTACAGCCCTGTTAAGGCCATCCTCAGGTCACCCGAACCCTGCCTAGGGTTTTCTGTGTGTTTTGACAACCAAGTTAGGGCAAGTACAACTCACTACAGCCCTTGCTAGGGCTTACACCAGCATCATGAGATATTTACAGTGCATACAGTGGTGTATTGGTGTTGCTGCCCTCTCTCAGACTGAACCTTTGATGCTTGAACAAGTGATGGAGTCTTCCTCAAATTGACAGAGCTTTGATGGTAGTAATGCCCTTGGAGTCTGCTGCAGCATAAACAAGTCTACAGTATTGACAAGCACAGTTTTGAGTAAGGTATGATGATGTACTCTTCTTGCAAACTCATTTAGATTGAAGTCATCTACAGAAGATGTAATACTCAGCCAAGTGAACCATGAATACTGAGGTAAGTACTATGGTGATGATGATATGTTGATATCATTATGATGCTTGACACACTATATAGATGATGCACTGTATGATGATGAAGTTGCATACCTTGAAGTGATGATGAAAGTCTGCTATAGTATGCATAGTCGAAGTCTGATTAAGATGATATAGGCCCTATGATGAGGTACACTTATTTGATGCTTATCTATTGATGATGATGAGCTGTTGATGAAGATGATGCTTGAACAACATAAGAGCATACTAGATGATGGGTAGACATTTGTGATTGACATGATCCTTGAGCAGTAGAGATGATGATTAGTGACAGCAGCTGTTTGATGACTTGACAGTAACCAACAGTGTTGGTGAGCAGACTTGGCAGTGTTGATGAGTGTGATGAGCAGAAGACCAATAGTGTTGATCAACAGAGAGATAAGCAGAGATTGACCAGCAATGTTGATGAGTTGTTTGAGCTACAGAAATGGTTGAGCAACAGATTGATAACAATCAAAGATTGGCATCAAGCTTGCAAGCAGTGCACTTGAGGATTGGACTCCTCAACCCTTCTTAGTTGGAGCTAAGAAAACTAGGCTGGGTCCTGTTATAGAGTTGGTGCTCTTTTTATCGGTTGGTGCTGATTGTAATCGAGAAGATTGTTGTCTTCCATGTACAATAAATAAAGATCAAATTACAAATATTCTTGTGTCTCTTTGATGTGATGAATGTGCTTATGACTCTTGGTAGATTAAACTGATGCATTTGATTATATAATAATTGATATACCTTGGTTGACTAAAAGAAGGTAAAAAGTTTATAAATTGCTCACACATTGATTCACCCCCCTTCTCAGTGTGGCCATTGTATCCAACATTTTTCCCATATCCTCGAGCATCAAATCGATGCAATGGGCCGCACATGGTGTCCAAAACAAAGAGGGATGCCTCTCCATTAGCATTCTGCCGACGACCACATAATTAGCCGCATTATTTGTTATGATTTGGAGTTTGGACAACATGTTCCAAACTAATTTCTTTGATGAAAGCATCAAACAACTCACACAATATTGCTGCATCTTTAACATGGGCCGAGGCATCAATTGATTTAATAAACATGATGCCCCTAGGGCAATGTACCGAGAAGTTTATAAGGGTCCTACCCTTTGTATTTGTCCAACCATCGGACATCACTGTGCATCCAGTAGACTCCCATGAATTCTTTAGCTCTTCCAATCTAACATTGATGTCATTCTTTTCTTCTTGCAAAATTGGCCCCCGCAACTCCTCATAAGTAGGGGCCTTGTAACCTGGGTCAACAACAGCGATGGCATCACACATAGGCTGGAAAAATGGATTGGTCTTTGTGATGTTCAAAGGTAAATCACTCCAAAAAATCATTCTACCCATAAGCCTATCCGCATATTTCTTCTAATTTTTTTTAACCATTGATTGGATGGAAGGTTGAGCCTCATCTTTGGTCCTTGGAACAAAATGAAAGAAAGGTGAGGCCCTCATGGAAGGTGAATCTACATTTGTGGAGTCCCTCTCACTGCCCTGTGTCCCACTCACAAATCTGCTAGTGCCGATAGTTCTTGAGGTTCTAGTCACTCCACTCAAAGCAATTTCAGCTGTATTAGCAGCTTCCACCTCCTTCTTTCTATACTTATCATAAATGGCATCATGGGCCATCCGCATAATTTCCGGGGTAGATTCGGTGCAAATTAGAACATCATGCCCCGATATTTAAGACAAGTGGTATTTCAACCGGCTAATCTCCCCTGTCATACCTTGGCCACATAGCTTACAAGACAACCTTTGATGGTTTGTCCCATCCTTGGGATCACCATACTACCACATTGGATCCAAGACCTTAGGCATTTTGGAAATGCAATATCAAACCTTCAACTTGAACCTGGGGCCAAAGAATAGAACAAAACTAACATTAAAAAATATTTGAAAAAAAATCAGTCTTCTGTTAAAGGTAAAACAACCATCTAAATTTTTTTTGTATCCATGGAAATTCATTGGAAAATTATGACAAAATGAAAGAAAAAAATATTTTCAAAACCCTTGCAAAATCTAACAAAAAATGAAGTTAAGAGGGCTGTTAAAGGAAAAACTAGTGTTCCACGGGGACGCGTCCCGCAGGGTCGGGGACATGTTTCCACGTTTCCTGCGTCCCGTTGACTTGTGGACTCCTGGGCGAAACTTTCCCTCCCCAACCATGCCTCTGGGAATTTTTTTTTTAATGTTTTCCCATTATTTTCACATTTTACAATTCCTACTTGGTACTACTTAGAAAATAAACTGATATATTTAGTATTTACATTGCACAATCATTAATATACATCAAATGAATTATTATTTTTGATATTTTATTTTATTTTTATAATTTTAGAGATGTCCCCACGTCCCCCCCGAATATCCGTAAATTTGGGGGTGGTCTCCACACGTCCCGAATGTGCGTTTCCTCGCTCCCATGTCCCCCCATCCCGGAAACTTGGGGGAACATTGGGAAAAGCAGTCCCTCAATCTATTCTTTTAGCCACAAAAAATGATAAAAAGAGGCAAAAAATCATGGGCTTTGGATGTAAAATGGAAGCCCTAAAAAAATCTATGAAAAACAATGCATAAAATGGGATTTGACTACATACTTCGGATTTGAGATGACCAACATCGTAGATAGCTTGCAAGTTGATTTTTCCTCCAATTAAAAATCTCTTGATGGTGATGAAATCAGTGATTTGGTTCCCTAGATCTCTTTGTTGATGTTTGCTGGCACTTTCCCTCAAATTCCCCCACAGTTGCAAAGTGAAATGAGCAAAAAAAAAACCAAAAACAACACTCAAAGGCGGCTTCCGAGATCCTGGGCGAAATTTCAGGTTGTGGCATGATTTTTTCTCAAAAAATTGTGATTTTTAGAAAACCATGCGATTTCCGATTTTTACTTAAAATCGCGATTTTTCTCAGTGGAAAATTTGGCACCTGGAAAAAATCACGATTTTTCGCGTGGTGCCGATTTTTTCGGCAAAATTTTCAACAATGCCCTAGACCATTGGGTTTAGATTCAAAGATATCTTTTGCAGCTTTGACAAGCCTCATTATGGAAATATTCAGGGCTGCCATCTTCCATTTGTAAGGTTGTTGTTATACACTTTGCTTTTCCTTTCTTTGCTGGAAATATTTCTGTTGTTCAAGGGTTTTGTTAACCAGCATAAGAAGGCCTTAAGAGTGACTCGTTTGTCCTCCCACGGGTCTTTAATTTCAGGTCTCAAATATGTAATGTGTTGGGGCTTTTATTCTAATAGAAGACTGTCTTTTGCTTCATATATTCATACTTGATGTTGTGTGATAAGACAAATGTTCGCTGCTGTAGCTTTTTATTAAGCTTGGTATGTTGGCTGAGTGGATTTTGAGGACCTGTTATAACTAAGAATAGTGCTGTTCATAGCATGTGTGATGGTTGGAAATGTTCTATGATTTAGTTCTCCTAGACATTGAAGTGTTTTGACTCCATAATCCCAAGGATAAGGCACTAATCTACTTGAATTCACCACCATACAATGTACATCTATGTAATGTCCCCCTCTAATTAAGCACCCAAAACACCCACTAACCTACTTAATGTCCTCATCTGATTAGGCATGGAGAACGAAAATCGCTAACCTATGTGATTCCTGTGGGTTCGAGCGGTTACTGACTGTTAGGGAATCATCTAAACACTGATGCCATCTATAGAAAATATAGGGCATCATCATGTTATCACCATTAGGTCAAGAAGGGCCACCGGGACCAAAGGCCACCATCATGCATGCCATCTAAGCGTTATTTAATGATGCATGCACTCATTTAAGTCTCCAGAGGCATGCATGCAAGTCAACTGCAAATTAGAAAATAAAGTGACCTAATTAGGTCAAAGATTAGGGTTTTCGCAGTTGAAAGTTATAAAAGGAAGATAAAGTGAAAGGAGACTCACTTTTGATGATTATTATTTTGGAGCTCTTGAATAGCAGCACAGTAGTTGGGGTTGGAGACGACGTCTTCAGCTAGCGGGGTTTCGGCAGTGAGATATCTGCCCTAGTCTCATTCAGGGTAAGCCATATAGGTTGACCATTTGCTCTTCCATTCATTCATAGTTATCCAGTATACTGTAGAGATTGTTGCAGAGGCACGTGTGCAGCCGTAAGGGGTTTCAGCCAGAAAGCCCTAATCATTCGCTGGGTCTTCAGATCTCAGTTTTACTTCGAAACCCAGGCACCATTCTCATCATCGACATCTTACTCCAGTACTCGGTGATTATCAGATCCGATCGTGCTCATCCTGAGCAGTTATCAGCCATTTCGGGATCAGGGGGGCGTGAGCAGCTGCACCTCTAGAACAATTCGCTAGCCTGCCTAGAGACATTAGAACTTCCGCATGCGCCAGGCATTCTCTCCGGCACGGGAAGGCTATCAGTCCTGCAAATCAGCAGCTTCATCGGACACCTCCTTCACTGAAAACGTCACCCTTAGTTGATTTGGGGTTCGTGCTGCTGGGGTTTCACCGGAAGCAAAAGATATCAATTCATTTCTGATTTAGCTCTTGATGCATGCATACTCTCTTAGGAGCAGTCCAGCCAGCTTATCAGTGGTAAGTGTTCATTCTATCTTACAAACCCTAACCTTAATTTTTGCTATAAAATAGGGATTTTTGCATGGCAGTTTGCATGCATGGTTGTATCAGCGTATTTATTTAGAATTAGAAAATATCGAGATTTGGGATATTACAGTGGTATCAGAGCTATCTTCTTGGCCAACTGTGGGCTTAAGAAATTAGACATAGATGAATACAGAAGGAGACCCTTTTGTAACCTATAGGAGAAGAACGAGTACATACACAGGGGAATTTGAGGATATCCAACTAGAGGATATCAGCTCAGACATGGAACAAACAGTTATACACTCTGATAAGGGAAAAGGAACGGGAGAAGAGGAGGATAGGATGGAGTTTCGCAACTTAGTATCTGCATTGCAAGACTTAGCCAAAGGGCAAAAAGATGTACAAAATGCAATCAACAGATTATCTGCAAAACCAGAAATAGGTATCAACAGTACACCTCCCTCACCGGTAGATCGAGGATCTACGAGCAACAGTGGAAAGGTTGCGTACACTAATATACAGAATACACCGCACATATCTAGCAGACCTTCCAACAGGCCTACCATGCCTCACTTCTTGGTAGATACAGTAGGTGGTCCAATCATGTCGGTAGAACCTAGCGAACCTTTTGGGGCTTATTTGCAGGAATATAGAGACTTAGGGGATGAGTTTCATGCCGCCATGTCTTTTTCGGATTTCTGCAACATGAAGAGTAGGAACAGGCCCAGGAATTTCAACAAGGGATTCATTCACAACTATGAGTTGCAGAAGACCTTGGGCAGGTTGACCATCCCAACTTTGATGGGACTTGAGGAGGTTCAGCGAGGATATGGGTTCAAAAGTTGGATACCTATTTCCAACTCAATCCCATGACAGAGACAGATGCCATTAAATTGGCTACACTCCACCTGGACGGAGAGGCTCACGAGTGGTGGTACCACGGATTGGTGACATTGGGTCACAACACCATACACTCCTACGGTGAGTTCACTCAGAAGCTCATGGAGCGGTTTGACAGGAAGGATCCAGAGATACATTTCAGGGAGTTGGCTCAACTCAAACAAACAGATAGTGCAGAAGCCTTCATCTCAGAATTCTAGAGGATAGCGGTCATGGTAACAGATGTGTTAGAGAGCAGGTTGACTATGTTTTTCACTAAGGCCCTAACAGAGCCACTACGGGGATGGGTGAAAGCCTACAAACCCCTCACTCTGCAGGATGCCATTAGCAGAGCCAGAGATCTACAGGATTCAGTTCCCAAGAACAGGTTCCCGCTCAAAACCAACTTCCCAGTTAGGGACAAGGACAAGAAACCTTTCCAGTAGGATGTTCCCAAGAAAACATGGTTAGACGAGGAGACTAGGAAAGACTTGAGGAGGAAGAAACTATGTTTCACTTGTCAGGAACCATGGGTACCAGGACACAGGTGTGCAGGGAAGGCGAAGGCTCACTACATCGAGGTATATTCGGACAGTGATGAGGATGACTATGAGCAGGAAGCCACATAAGAACTACGGGCAGCTGAGGAAGAATCACACCAGGGTGATACACCAGAGGGAGTCATTGCTACATTATCTGGAGTACCAAGATTCCATACTCTCAGGGTCAGAGGAGTAGTACAGGGTCACAGAGTAGGAGTATTGATTGATGGGGGAGCAACCCACAATTTCATTGACTTCGCTTTGGTAGCCAAGAGAGGTATTTAGACCGAGAAGTTCGAAGGATTCACTGTAGCAGTAGTTGGGAACTCCAGCATGGAGTGCAACTACTGGATTGCAAAATTGAATGTCACCTTAGGTAACTATCAGATGACAGATTCCTTTTATGTAGTAGATGTATCGGATATTCATGTAGTATTGGGTGTTCAGTGGCTTTATTCCATAGGGAAATACACTACAGACTACAAGGCAATGGAAATGGAGTTCTAGGGGCCAGACGACAAACAGGTAGTTTTGAGGGGCATGAACACTTATCCCCCAAAACTGGTCTCGTCACAGAGAATGGAGGCAGTCCTCCGACAAGATGATATAGAATGGGCCGCAGAATGTTTGGTCACCTTTAGGAAACCCCTAGAAACCAACACAAGACACCCACGTGACATTCAGGCCTTGCTACAGAAGCATGAAAAGGTTTTACGGGACCTTCCATCAGGAAGACCGCCAGACCGAGGCTTTCAACACATTATTGAGCTAGAGGAGGGGACACAAGCAGTCATCACCACTCCTTACCTGCATCCCAAAAGATACAAGGATGAGATCAAGAAAACACTTAAAGAATTACTGGAGCTTGGATATATTCGGCCCAGTTCTAGCCCCTTCGCATCCTCAGTAGTATTGGTCAAGAAGAAGGATGGTACACTACGAATGTGCATCGACTATCGAGCACTCAACAAAAAGACCTTTAAGAACAGGTATCCCATCTCTAGAATTGATGAACTCATGGATGAACTTCGAGGAGCCAAATACTTCTTCAAGATTGATCTTCGCTCGGGGTACCATCAGATGAGAGCAAGGGACCAAGACATCTCCAAAATAGCTTTTCGCTGTCACTATGGTCACTATGAGTTTTTGGTCATGCCCTTCGGACTTACCAATGCTCCAGCCACTTTCCAGTCATGCATGAACCATACCTTCAGAGTTCAGCTACGTAAGTTTTTGCTAGTATTCTTTGATGACATCCTGATTTACAGCAAAACATGGGAAGAGCACCTGAAACACCTGGACGAAGTACTGAGCATTCTAGAAGAACACTCGCTTTACGCGAAGATGTCCAAGTGTGAATTTGGCATGAAGGAAATGCTGTACTTAGGGCACATAATTAATGAGGAAGGAGTACAGGTTGACATGGAGAAAATTCAAGCTATCAGAGATTGGCCCACGCCAAAAACAGTCACAAAATTGAGAGGTTTCTTAGGACTGTGCACCTATTACCGATGGTACGTTAAGGGATTCTCCCAATTTGCAGCACCCCTCACAGATCTCACAAAGAAGGGAGCATTCACCTGGACAGACTTAGCACAGAAAACTTTCGAGGAGATAAAAGTTATTATGAGTTCCTGTCCAGTTTTAGCATTACCAGACTTTTCACAACCCTTTGTAGTGGAATGTGATGCCCGAGGGGAAGGGTTAGGAGCAGTATTGATGCAAAATCATCACCCTATTGCATTTGAGAGCCGTAAATTGAAGAACTACGAGCGCCACTACTCCATATATGACAAATAGATGCTAGCCATCTTACATGCTCTCACGAAATTCAGACAGTACCTAGTGGGCAGTAAGTTCAAAATCAAAACATATCATAACAGCCTCAAGTATTTCCTGGAGCAGAAGGAACTGAATGAGCGTCAGCAGAAATGGGTCAGCAAAGTACAAGCCTACGATTTCGAGATCGAGTATGTAAAAGGTAAGAATAATGTAGTAGATGATGCATTATCCAGGCGTCCCGCCTCACTATCTCTCAGGAGTATATCCACAGATTGGAGGGCACTTCTCTTAGTAGAATACTCCAAAAATAAATTCACTTGCGAATTATTGGATGGACAAATTCAGGATGACAGGTGTAGGATTGTTGATGACATCATCTATTACAAGAACAGGAAATACCTCGTTCCAGAATCCACGTTGAGGAAAAAGATCATTCAAGCGACACATGACTCTCCATTATCAGGACATCAGGGTTTCTTGAAGACCTACAGACAGATCCGAGAGAGGTTCTCATGGAATGGCCTCAAGGGGGAAGTTATGCAGCACGTACGAGAATGTAGCTGTTATCACCCGCCTTGTAGTTGCCTTTGTGAGGTGGATCCATGATGGATGGTAGAGGGGCAAGCAACTAAGGGGTGGAATGACGACTGCCTAGACTCCCAAATGGATGGTTGTCACGCCAATCAAGGCAACCTTCACTTTATGTTATCCTAGTCTAAGACAACAATGGGGGAGACCCGGATCTGCTCCCGACAGGAGAGATTGAACCTAGACACCAGAAGAAGATCAGATGGGGCTTCAGGGTACTTAAGGTGCAAGGTGAATGGAAACCCTAGCTCTAGGGTTTAGGTACTAGCAACTGATGGAGATGACCATTGTCTTGGGAAACATAACTATGACAGGGTGAGCAAGAACAGAGTTGGGGTTATCCAGTACCTAGAAATCAGACTCAATGAAAAAGTGTTTGAGCTATCAGTGAATGTTGGTAAAGGGCAAAGGCTAAGAGCCTAAGGGCAGCGCTAGCTAGGAGATCAGTGCTTTGTGTGCATTGGGCAATGGAGTCAACAAGAAACCCACGTTTCAGAGAAGCCACCTGGGAGACACCTTGATCTACGAACCTAGAAAGTAATTGGTCCGGAAAAGCTAAGGTACAGGAAACCCAGCTCAGTGGATGGCTAGCGCTAGGGCTTAGGAGGACAGATCTGCAGTTCTAGAGGCACTGGGAGGCTAATGGCTCAGCGTTGAGGAAGAAAAGAGGTCAGGGAGACTTGATCTACAAGCCCAAATCAGGAAAACAACAGAAAAATCAGATCTAGAAAAGTCAAAATCTGATGATGGGGCTAGGAGGCTGAAAACTGATTTTTCAGATCTAGGGCAAATCGGGAGGAACTAGCACAACGTTGGGAGTGTTCTGGAATGCTTAGGCCTTGATCTATCAGCCTATCTCGTTAGATCTAAGGAAAAATCTCTTCCGGAAAAGTCCAGTTTTCAGTGAGGGTGATAGGGTAGTTTCAGTCAATTTTTTAGATCTAGGTCAAACTAGCCAGTCTTTAAACAACATTGGGGTTGCTTTGGACTGTGTGGGACCCGATCTATCTGTCTGTGAAGTTAGAATTCAGAAAAACTCAAAACCCTAGCAGGTCAATTTTTCAATGGGGGGTTTATGCAGTTTTTTGCTTAAAAATTAGATCTAGGTCAAACTGTGAGGAATTTGACCAACGTTTTAGTTGATTTGATGAAGGGGAGGCCCGATCTATGAAACCCAGAAATGGTTTGGCAAAAGATCGGACGGTTCCCTGATTTATTAATTTTTTAGGTTTTTAGTGTTTTAGGAGTTTTCAGAAAAAAGTTGAATTTCAGCAAGGTACAATGGAATAAGTTCTGAAAAAGAAGAACTTACCTGTTGGATCTTACCTGGAGAGGCTTGTAGAAGTCTGTAACAGTGACGATCTTTGCTATCCCGATCAATTCTGGAAGATCCCTGTGATTTCTATGTCATATGCAAGCTCCAAGCCACCAAAGCGCCCCCTACCCTGCATGAGCAAACGTCAACCATATCAGATTTGCACATACAAAATAAAGAAACTGAATGCTACAAGACAGTAAAATGAAGTAATCATAGATCACAATGAAACTAATGAAAACCCCCTGATCCAAGACGAAGAGAACCGAGCGAGTTGAGGTCCCCCTACAAAAACACTCCAGCCAAAACGTCCTCCTGTAGACAAAACAATGATAGCCACGAAAAATATAGATCTCACGAGAATTTCCACAATGCTAGGAAGCTAAAGACAAGCTAATCACCATTTGAGCACATCAGATGCAAAGCAGATCCAGAAAAATTTCCACAAAAGAAGTCTTCCTATTATTCAGATCCAAGAGCCAAAGACCCCTTACAAATGAGAAGCTCTCTCCTTTAAATAGAAATGAGAGAACCTCAATCATAACCAAATCCTAACCACTTTCAAAACGAGTGGCTAAGATTAAAAGATCAAATGTTTTAATCAATGGTTGAGATGAGCTCAACATACAATACATGGATCAATATAACCATAATTTACCAAAGTGGAATAAACCACCCAAATAAAGGTAACCCACTCAACAAGAAATAAATGAAAGCACATGGTGGGTCCAAGGAGTGTCTGACTAACTCCCTTGGGTGTCGCCATGGCACAATAAATCATATAACAATTTAAATCTTTGACTTTTTGTGCCTCCTTGAGGAAATCGTGAGCCTCCAAAAAGAGCTCCAGAAAATAATAAAAAATGCCCAAAAAATAGGTGTGGGCCCAATCAGGAGCTGCAATTGCTTGAGAAGGTGTGGAGGTCATCACTCTCATCATCATGACTCATCCCATGTCATTTTCTTGCCTCAGTAGCCCAAATCAATTTCTTCAATAGCCATATAATCATTTTTTAATCTGCCTCGAGAAACGTGATCTTGCCAAAACAACCTCCTAGGGTGCCTGCGTTGTCAATCTGAGCCCACCATGCTCTCTGAGATGGGGGTACAATGGTACAAACAGGTGGCTGCACCCCCCTATGCCTCTACAATGCCCTAGGAGATCAACTGAAACCTCTCCTTGCTCAAAAATATCAATCTGTGAAGAAAAACTGCATCAGAAAGGCATAGTGAGCCTGATCACATCTGTAAGTGCCTGGAATTGGAAATAAACTGTCTCATTGGACTCAGAGAGTCCCAATCCATCTAAGGTGTATACTCATACCCCTCATAGGTCTCTATCTGATCATCAATCACATCAAATAAACAATATAACCATCTATAATTGATCAGATACCCATAATAACTTAGAAAATATCCATCTTGCTGCAAGTGTTAAAAGGTTAAGCCATGCTCTACAACTCATTCAAGTAACAATCTCAACAAGTAACATTCATTTCACTGGCGGTACATCAACAAATATATATATATATATAAGGCTTTATTTATTATTACTTAGACTTAGACTTTCAAGACTATACTCACTTCATAGCTGTAGTCATTTTCCTAGTGAAGGGTGAAGGGTGAAAATGACAAGGCTAAGGTAAAGGATGACTTCCTACTCAATATCACGACACTTTGGACAAGGAAAGAGAAAACTCACTATAACCAATGCTGGACAAACAACAACACAAGGAATGGCAGTGCCTCAAAGATGGATGAGTTGTTTAGAGAGTGCTTATTCAACTTAGGCATCATGTCTACATCATTTTTGATCCAAGTTCATTAGGACCACATTTTATTCCATGGCCTTTTTGGCCTATATGACCCCTTTGGGACTTCACCAGTGCTTAAAAGCACAGCTAATCGCAGCTTTCATCCGGGACATATTTATTTTTAATAAGGTCAGCAATTTTTGATATATCATATTTTTAACCATTGCTTTTTAGACCTTTTCTTATACTCTTCAAGGAGTATTTTAGCACTTCATTGCTCTTGCCCTTTTTACATATGTTAAGAAACACAATTTTACATTTTCATTTTCCATGGGCGCATATTCAATATTTCAATACAAGTAGTACATGAACTTTCAGTTTTAGCCAGCAACATCTCAAGTGACTAGGGGGAGTTTTGCACAATGCCAAACATCGGGACAACCGACCAGAATGATTTAGGCATACTATCCAACTTACCAAAGGCAAGTTCTGTCACCAACTCAGAGCCGAGACACAATATAAACAGGGAGGCTTGTCCAACAAAAGTTCTAGCGGGGAAAAAAGGTCCTCCATGCCATAAGTGAAGAGGTGAGTCGGGTTGAAAACTAAAATGGAAGGAAATGGATGGGTGAAGACAGTGGATGATGGAACCAACACTAGCAAGCCAAAACAATGGTGGGAATGACTACCTCTATTCTCCCTAAGGAGGGTAAAACTAATGAGTATAGATCAAGAACTTCCAAATCTAAGAAAGGATATCAATACATAGTACAAGATACAACCAAGTCCATATAATTAATCCCGCCAGATCATGATACCACAAGTTAATACATGTCACAAGAATCAGTATAAGAGCAATAATAACAATAACACAATATAAAATGCTGAGTCATAACCATGCAATAAAATCCATCTGAGACACCATCTGTCCAATGAGAAAGAACTAATATAACATTGGGCATCCATGACTGCTCTGAAATAACATAAATGGCTACATCGGTCCTCAAATCTGAGTGTCTTGAGAGTCAGTCCTGACATGGGAGAGTACAATAGTCCACTAATACAAAAATGATCCATATAAACTGCTCATCTCAGCATCTCATATGTAAGAGATCTGGTTGAAAAATGTACTGTGCCTGAAAAATAGAATATGGTAGCCTGGCTACTATATATATGATAATAGTAGTATCTGTCAACAGAACAAGATTGAGAACATCCATCCAGCAGGGTTGCTTCAGCCACTATTAATTCCAGAACAGAAGTGGGAAAGCGTCTCTATGGACTTCATTACAGGATTGCCCAAGGTCCAAGGGCGAGATTGTTTATATGTAGTAGTTGACAGACTGACCAAGTTTGCACATTTCTTTTCTATATCATCAGATTACTCAGCAGCTCAAGTAGCTGAGTTATTCTTCAGGGAGGTCTTCAAGTTGCATAGGTTACCTAAGACCATTGTTAGTGATCGAGATAGCAGATTCACAGGTGCCTTCTGGCAGGAACTATTCAGATTAGTGGGGACAGAATTGGCTACTAGCACGAGTTATCATCCTTAGAGTGATGGACAAACTGAAATAGTCAACAAGTGGATTGAAAGATATCTGAGGAACTACGTAACAGGGCAGCAGCGAACTTGGATCAAATGGCTACACTTAGGGGAGTATTGCTACAATACTACCTATCACATGTCTATTAGGATGACTCCTTTTAAGGCATTATATGGCTACGAGGCCTTGGACTATGTAGATTTAACATTTGGAGATAGTAGGGCTCCTAAGGAAAAGGATTGGATACGTGATAGTCAAGATATTCTTAAAATCTTGAAGGAAAACTTACAGACAGCCCAGAATCAGCAGAAGTTATATGTAGACAAACACAGGATTGAGCGGAGCTTTGAGGTAGGGGATTTAGTATACTTCAGGCTCCAACCTTACAGACAGTCTTCGCTTAAGAAGAAAGGAGCAGAAACGTTAAAACCTCGCTTCTATGGACCCTACAGAATAATCAGGAAGGTGGGAGAGGTGGCATATGAACTAGAACTACCACAGGAAAGTAAAATTCACAATGTGTTCCATGTGTCCAACCTGAAAAAGACCCTTGGGAAACACATTGCTCCATCAACATAATTACCTCCTTTAGATGATGAAGGACTGCTGATACTGATTCCTGAATGGATCATACAGACTAGAGAAAGGAAACTCAGGAACAGGTTAATTAGGGAATACTTGGTTCAGTGGAAGGAACTACCACAAGAGGATGCCACATGGGAAGGTGAACAGGTATTGCAGCATCCCAGTTTGCAGTTGCTTGAGGACAAGCAATCTCACGCGGGGAGGACTGTAATGTCCTCATCTGATTAGGCATGGAGGACCAAAACCGCTAACCTATGTGATTCCTGTGGGTTCGAGTGGTTATTGACAGTTAGGGAATCATCTAAAGACTGATGCCATCTATAGAAAATCTAGGGCATCATCATGTTATCACCATTAGGTCAAGAAGGGCCACTAGGGCCAAAGGCCACCATCATGCATGCCATCTAAGCATTATTTAATGATGCATGCACTCATTTAAGTCTTCGGACGCATGCATGCAAGTCAACTGCAAATTAGAAAATAAAGTGACCTAATTAGGTCAAAGATTAGGGTTTTCGCAGTTGAAAGTTTTAAAAGGAAGATAAAGTGAAATGAGACTCACTTTTGATGATTATTATTTTGGAGCTCTTCAATAGCAGCACAACAGTTGGGGTTGGAGACGACGTCTTCAGCTAGCGGGGTTTCGGCAGTGAGATATCTGCCCTAGTCTCATTCAGGGTAAGCTATACAGGTTCACCATTTGCTCTTCCATTCATTCATAGTTATCCAGTATACTGCAGAGATTGTTGCAGGGGCACGTGTGCAGCTGTAAGGGGTTTTCAACCAGAATGCCCTAATCATTTGCTGGGTCTTCAGATCTCAGTTTTACTTCGAAACCCAGGCACCATTCTCATCATCGGCATCTCACTCCAGTACCCGGTGATTGTCAGATCCGATCGTGCTCATCCTGAGCAGTTATTAGCCATTTCGGGATTAGAGGGGCGTGAGCAGCTGCACCTCTAGAACAATTCGCTAGCCTACCTAGAGACATCAGAACTTCCGCATGCGCCAGGCATTCTCTCCGGCACGGGAAGGCTATCAGTCCTGCAAATCAGCAGCTTCATCGGACACCTCCTTCACTGAAAATGTCACCCTTAGTTGATCTGGGGTTCGTGCTGCTGGGGTTTCACCGGAAGCAGAAGATATCAGTTCATCTCCGATTTAGTTCTTGATGCATGCATACTCTCTCAGGAGCAGTCCAGCGAGCTTATCAGTGGTAAGTGTTCATTCTATCCTACAAACCCTAACCCTAATTTTTGCTATAAAATAGGGATTTTTGCATGGCAGTTTGCATGCACGGTTGTATCAGCATATTTGTTTAGAATTAGAAAATATCGAGATTTGGGATATTACAAATTCCCATAGGTTCGAGCGAGTACTGCATGAGAGGGAATTGACTGAGGGCATTTGACACCTGGAGCAGGTCAGGACATTCATTCAGTGTTAAAGTCATTAGTCGGATAAAAGGAGCCTTATTTCTTTAGGCTTAAAAGTCAACATTAAAATAGAATTGCATGCATGTAAAAGTGAAGCAGGAACCCTAAAAGTGACATGCAAACCCTAAAAGCACATGAGACTCTATTTAAGAGGGTTATGAGGCTAAAGAGAATATATATTATTATTGTTGATTGATTTGGAGTTTTTCAGCAGCAACACAACATGCAGCCGCGGCAGTTGGGGTTGAGGACGGTGTCCAGCTAAGGAGGGTTCGATAGTGAGATATCTGCCCTAGTCTCTTTTTGAGATAGATCATCCAGGTTTATCCACATCATTCATCATATACATCAGTATCCAGGGATCTAGCAAACTTAGAAGGATTATTGGCAGATCCACGTTTTGTAGCTAGAAATAGCTGGGAAACCACAGAAGGATTCGCTGGGACCATAAAACCCAGTCTTTCCTTCGCATGTCAGCTTCCTCTTTCTCAGCAGGCCTATCCTACGGTATAGAGTGACTATCAACCATCAGTTTGCTCACTCGAAGCAGTTAGCAGCAAAATATAGAGGTTGGGGGGCGTGAGTAGCAGAACAACAAACCAATTCGCTGGGGCACTTAGAGGCAACCAAACCTCTGCATGTGACAGTCCATCTCTTCGGCAGTAGAAGACTAACAAGTTCGCAAAGTTTCAG
The DNA here is from genome assembly GCA_001517045.1 of Pseudotsuga menziesii. NCBI lineage: Eukaryota > Viridiplantae > Streptophyta > Pinopsida > Pinales > Pinaceae > Pseudotsuga > Pseudotsuga menziesii. The sequence continues at coordinate 494,097 of LPNX010562504.1, read as the reverse complement.
CAACCTTTGACCCTTACTCCTCGAAAAACGTCACCTTCAGTTTTAGGGGTGCACGTGTGCAGCTGGGCGTCAACAGCAGGAGGGTAGCACTGATACTTCACCCTTTTGACACTTTATGCATGCAACCTATCTTAGGAGTATTATCAGCTGAGTTATCAATGGTAAGTGTTAAATTCCTTTCTGCAAACCCTAACCCTAATTCAACTATATTTTAGGGTATTTTTGCATGGCAAGTTTGCATGCATAGTTATTCCGCATTTTTGCACAAGATTGAGTGTACGAGTTAGCATTATATGCAGTATCAGTATTTGGGATATTACAGTGGTATCAGAGCATGTTCCTTGCCAGCTGTGGGCTTGAACAGGAGAAGTAAATAAACACAGAAGAAGACACTTTTGTAACCTATAGGAGAAGGAAGAGTAGGTACACGGATGAATTTGATGATATATAGCTAGAAGATACCAACTCAGACATGGACCCAAGAGGTATACACTTTGACAGGGGAAAAGGAACAGGAGAAGATGAGAACAGGATGGAGTTTCGCAGCTTAGTAAACGCATTGCAGGACCTAGCCAAAGGGAAAAAGGACGCACTGCATGCAATAAACAGATTGTCGGCGAAACTAGAACCAGGTAATAACAATATACCTCTCTCACCGGTAGATATAGTGTCTACAAGTAGTAGTGGGAAGCAGGCATACACCAATATGCAAAACACACCAGACATATATAACAGAGCTTCTAGTCGACCGACCATGCCTCACTTCTTGGCAGATGCAGTAGCAGGACTAGTCATGCCAGTAGAGCCTAGTGAACCATTTGGAGCCTATTTACAGGCATACAGGGACTTAGGGGATGAGTTCCATGCAGCCATGTCCTTTTCAGATTTCTGCAACATGAAGAGTAGTATCAGACCCAGGAATTTCAACAGGGGATTCAATCATAATTACGAGTTGCAGAAAACCTTGGGTAGGTTGACCATCCCAAACTTTGATGGGGCTCGCGGAGGTTCAGCGAGGATATGGGTTCAGAAGTTGGCTACTTATTTCCAACTCAACCCCATGACAGAGACATATGCCATTAAATTAGCTACACTCCACCTAGACGAAGAGGCTCATGAGTGGTGGTACCATGGACTAGTGACATTGGGTCACAACACCATCAGTTCCTACAGTGAGTTCACATAGAAGCTCATGGAGCAGTTTGACAGGAAGGACCCAGAGATACACTTCAGAGAGTTGGCTCAACTCAAGTAGACAGGTAGCGCCGAGGCCTTCATCTGAGAGTTTCAGAGGGTAGTTGTTATGGTGATCGATGTGTCAGAGAACATGCTGATTATGTTGTTCACAGAGGCCTTGATAGAACCAATACGGGGACGGGTGAAAGCCTACAAACCCCCACTTTACAGGATGCAATCAGCAGAGCCAGATATCTCCAGGACTCAGTCCCGAAGAACAGGTTTCCACTCAAGACCAACTTTCCAGTCAGAGGCAAGGATAGGAAACCTTTCGAGCCGGACATACCGAAGAAAACTTGGTTAGACGATGACACAAAGAAAGACTTGAGACGGAAGAAATTGTGTTTTACTTGTCAAGAACCGTGGGTTCCAGGACACAGGTGCTCAGGAAAGGCCAAAGCCCATTACATAGAGGTATATTCAGACAGTGAAGGGGAGGATTACGAGCAGGAAACCATAGAGGAATTGCGGGTAGCAGAGGAGGAGTCACTCCAAGGGGATACACCAGAGGGAGTTATTACTACATTATCCGGGGTACCTAGGTTTCATACTCTCAGGGTCAGAGGAGTAGTACAGGGCCAGAGAGTAGGAGTATTGAATGATGGGGGGGCAACCCACAATTTCATTGATGCAGCATGGGTGGCTAAGAGGGGTATTCCGACAGAGAAGTTTGAGAGATTTATTGTAGCAGTAGCCAGAAACTCTAGCATGGAGTGCAATTATTGGATTCCTAAACTGAATGTCACATTAGGCAACTACCAGATGACAAATTCATTCTATGTAGTGAATGTGGCCGATACAAATGTAGTATTAGGCGTCCAATGACTTATACAATAGGAAAATATACTACAGATTACAGGGCAATGGAAATAGAATTCTAGGGACTAGATGGGAAACGGGTGGTTTTGAGGGGTGTTAGAATATAATCCGTTAGGGATTATTGTAAATAAATAAAGAAAACTGAATAGTTAGAATGATGATTATTGTCACATCATCTCATCAATCACATCAACATCACCTGTCTCTTCAATCTGTTCTGCGGTTGGTCAATCTCTGCTGCTCATCCTCTTCTCTGATCATCATTCTTCACTGCTGCTCATCCTCTTCTCTGATCATCATTTTTCACTGCTGCAACTCTGCTCATCATCATTAGAATGTCACCATCATCTTCTGTTGTGCATTCCTGGATCTCTGCTGCTGCTGAGTAGTGTGAAAAGGCCTTCAACACTTCCTCATCATAAAATTAGTGTGTCATCCAGCATGCATCTCACACATACAGATATGCCACTGTATATCATTGTATTTTTACCACAAGTATGTCATCATATCATAGGAGTATCATGTCATCATTGTGTGTAGGCATCATCAACTTACAGGAGTATGCATCATCAACTTAGTGAATTCTGTTCACATATCGTTGTTCACTAGTACATACACTCATATCATCACTATATATGGACTGTGGGAGAACCCCAACGAAAGGCTTCAAACAATGGACTGTGTGAGAATGATATTTCGGTTCTGCATTAGATAGATGTTGGATTAGATTAGGCATTCATGGCTTCAATAGTCCCCAGCTCACAGCTCTCTACAGGTCATAGTTGTGGACATGGATACCAAAGAGGTTCACAGTGCACACATTCAACTGTTGAGTGGAGACAACCACCACCACTCTTCAATTCTTTAAAACTCCATGCACATACTTCAATTCTTCGAAACTTCAGAATACTAAATAACATACCTTGCACCAAATATCATTTGTACTGTGGAAATACCACACATTTAGACTGTGTATATGAGAGAAGAGAAAAATATTGTAGATGACCCTGGATCTCTGCTGCTGGTCACCAAACAGTTCGGGACTGTTTAAGCACACTACTCTTCAATGTTCATTGTTGGTTCAAACCAATTCGAACTGACTGTGGAAACCCTCCACAAAATTCAGATTGTTTATACCCATTGCTGCTGCACTTCGGGACTGCTCCTCTACTGGTCTTCTACAAACTTGGGACTCTTAGTGTACTTTTACTGCTAAAAACCCAAAAGGAAATGTCACTGCTGTAACAATGCTGGTCATCAACAATTAAGGACTGTTTTTAGTGTGGAAATGCCTCCAACACAAGTCACAAACTTCACCCCAATGTCTGCTGCAAATTTCAGACTGTTGACTGCACCCTCAAGCTCGGGTCTGTGCATGCTGCAAAAGGAGTGTGAAGAGTCTTCAAAAACATCAGACTGCTGCCACTGTAAAATTTGGATGCCTGTAAAAAATATCAGACTGTTGCTACACTTCTCCTTCATCCGAATTCTGCCTCAGACAGTTAGCGAATTCTTCCTTCATCCTCAGAGAACACACCCAATTATCATTCACTTAAAAAACAAAAAAATTTACTGCTGCTATATTTTTCTGCGTTTTTCTTCTGTGGACTGCTGCCACCCGAATCTGCGTTTTTTGCCAGTCAACCATCCGAAAAATCACAGAGCAAGTTCCGAAATTCACACATCAAATGAGTGAGGGGGCGTTGACCTATTTATACACATTTTTCATGAATTTTTATTGGGCCGACATGTCAAATTTTTTTAATTTTAATTAAAAAAAATTCTTTTGATTGGTTGGTTACCCCTCCAAGATGGTGTAAATCTGCCTTGCCATCTTCAAAAATTAATATCTCATCAACCATGATGAACCACGTGACATGCCACCTACCGTTGGAAACGGCATGACAAAGACTATCTCCCCATGATGGGTTTATTTGCAATCCCATGGTCCAATACCCTTAAAATCTTCAATTGTTTAGGACATCAAAGACTTTGAATTGTCAACCTTTTTNGGGCTTCAAGCATGTCATCTAACCATGTTAAGTGTAAGTAGTGGGCTCCATGACCTTTGCAAGGGAATCAAGGTCTTCATCAGGGGTTCCAAGTCTTCATGGACTTCTTCATCAAGCAAGGGGCTTTATAGGCTTCTTTAACCACCTTAGCCACACTAGGATACCCCCAAAGGTCACGATCCAGCATGATATCACCCGTGGGGTAGCTTGGTCTTCTCCTGGGGTACCATAACACTATTAGAGCATGAATGACCACAGAATGGGTCATTAATGCTTCTCCAACCCATCTGGGGTTTCTCCAACGTCCATCAAGACTTCAGGACCATCTCCAGGGTCTTCAACACCATCAACAGAGTCTTCAACATCTTCAGCAAGGTGGTGGCATCAAGATCCAGCCTTGTGGGTACAAGGACCTTGTCAACTAGGTACAAGGTGCTTCAAGGCACAAACCCACTCTGTAAGGGGTCCAATGAACTGCAGGTGGGACTTGGTGGCATCAATGACACCTTGTGGGGCCACTGCAAGTCCATGTTGGCATCAATGACAATTTCATCAACAAGTTGGAAGTCAACATACTTAAAGGTGAATTGTTTCCCCATGATAGCGACTTGATTAAAGCTAGATTGAGGAGGTGGCAAATGGCTAAATTTAAGGGATGTGTCCTCCCTCTCATGAAACACATCTCTTATGTGGCACGTTTTGTGTGTGTAATGGATCCTCCTAAGGATGACACATATTTCTTATTGATTAGTTGCATTAGATCTCCTGGACGTATATGTTATTTTTGTTTAAATGCATATTTTTCCAGGTTTCTTTTGTAGTTGACACCCTTGCGTTTAACCATGTCTTTGTGCAACAATTGATGAGTTGATACATGTATCTAGGCTCAAACGTTTGGTTGATCTTGTTTGACGACTCCAATTTTCGAGCACTTCCAAGGAGCATAGTTCGTCTGCTTTCCACCAACAAACTCCACGAATCAAAGGATTCCCATGCTTAGATCTATCTCCTCTTTCTCTTTCATTCACTTTTAAATTAAATTTTTCTTGGTCACGGTTACTCACATGCTTAAATAGATTAGCATTTCTTTTGAAAGAATATCGAAAGGCTGATTTGTTTAATCATGTATCTATTACCGACTAGGTCACATCTAGTTGGAATTTCAGTGAGCCGCCAATGATGAACAAATCATTGTTCAAATTCAAGAGTTCAGAAGTCCATTCAGGCCTTCCAATGCCCCTTTTTTACTTTTTTACCACATGTTCATACCCTGCGGGAAGTCGTAAAAGATGTGCTAGCACGGGCTTTTGTAAAAAACTTGGCTTCCTAGGACTTAATCAGCAATCTAGGTATTCCAAGGTGTTTTTTTTCCTTGGTAATTATATGTGGTTGAATAAACGACTTATAATATGCAAGTTTTTCATCGCTCCTCCAAAGCTGGTATGGTCGTCTTGATGGTTAGGCCTTAGAAGGTTATTAAAGTTCATGGGTCAATGTATATGAACATACTAGACATTATTATTGAGTCACATGGACATGTGCTAGGTCCCCCTAGGTTTTATTTTGTGTCTTGAGAAAAATAATTTTTCCCGTAAACTTAGGCTATTTTTTAATAGTTTAATTGGGAAAATTATTAATGTAATAAAAGTGTGGTTAGAAGTCGGATTTTTCCATGGGGGTGCTTGTTTTCTAACTCATAGCACACGTTGTACCCCTATACCCGCTTTTCTTAAGTTTTAAGTGATTAATTGATCACTTAAGTAAAAAATCTCCTAAAAATAAAAAAATCAATTAAAAAATTAATAATTAATTAAATTGGAGAGAATATCCAAATTCCTAAATCAGTGGATTCTTGTCCGATTTGATTGAAATCAGTTTCTATCGGCTTCCTTGATTTAAGGAAAGACATCTCCTTGATTAAAGCGTCAACTTCAGTCTTGATTTAGGCTACTGCGAGTTTGCCAGATTAAGGGGACGTTTTTCTCCTTAAAAGGGGGCATAATTGCTCATGTAGCACCCATATGGCATGTTTTGGAGATCCCAAAGAGGGGTTGTGCCTACCTCTTGAGAGGTGGCTCATTTTTCTTGAGTGTAACTCCCTCTAACTCACCCAAATCAAGGGATAAACCCACCCTCAATCTCAAATTCGCCCTCAGTCTTCTTCAGTTGGCAAAGGCGCTCTCTTGGTACCACTTTTTTATAAAAGCAATACTCTCTCCCTTTCAAACTAGTTGGAATGTGCTGGGAAGAGCCTGCCTATTGTAACCGTCGTTTATTTGAGAAATAAAAGAGACTTTGGAAGTCTATTTGTGTGGTTCTTTGTTGAGTGGATGTACATTGTATTATCATTGTGCTTTGTGGAGATAATATGTGCTGGATCCAAATCTAGCTTACTTGAAGGACTTGTATTAGTTTTGCAAGGTAAATTAAGCTGTTTGTTTACTACTTCAATTTATTTAGTATGAATGCTTAGAGATGCAAATCAAATATTTTCATTTGTTTATGAATATTTTCACATTGATTTCTAAGTATATATGCTGTTGGATTTGATCATTGGTTGTTGAGTTGTGTGAAGTACATGTTATCTTAGCTGGAGATTGAGAAGATCTTGTTTGATCTTCCTCATTTCTAACACTTTTGTTTACAAATAAAGTCCCTCGGTACCCCACAAATCAAGCGCCTCGAAGATCTCTTGTTCTCTAAACTTCCCTCTCTCTCCTCCTCAAATACTTTTTTAAAATTATCTTGTCCTTTATTAAAAAAAGCAATTACAGATATGAAGTTAAAAGTTTATTTTCATACATAGATCTTAATTACTTTTAATTTATAGAACTAGCTAAAGCAGAAAAAGAATAATCATTTTCTAGTATAGATCTACATAACCAAGTTTTCTTGCTTCAAGTTATTTCCATTTAAAAAAAATTAAAAGGCTTGATTAGGAAGATTAACTTCCGATTTGAAAGTTTCATATCCAACAATCTAGTGCTCATATTTGTTTGCCATCCCTAAAAGGCAAACAAAGACCCTGAGAAAGCAACTTTTTAGCTCACTTTCTCAGTTATTGTTTTTACTAGTTTTAACCTTTTTTTTACTTGGAAAAAAAAATCGTTTTTTTTTTCTTAATGTGCTTTTGGGTGCATTTAATAAATACTTGCTTGCTGTTTTTGCAGGTTTTACAAAAAAAGAGGAGGTGCTGTCAAAAAATCGAAAAATCGAAGTGAAAGAAAACTAATGGAGCTCCCCTTTATAAAAATTTTCTTTTTTTCATGTTATTGTAAGCCTTTGGATCCCAATTTGAGGACCAAAGTGCATTTCTTTTCACATCATTGTAAAAAGATAATAAGGCTTGAGTAGGCTCATCAGAGCTTGGTCCCCATCCCTCCTAGGGGGATTCTCGTCAGTGTCCATTTTCATTGTTTTTATGATGTTAGTTTAGTTTGTTGCTTTCTTTCACTATGTCAATTTTTATTTAAGTTTTTATTTGCAAAGTAATCCGAATACTTACCCACTGCACTTTACCGAAGTACTGAAAGTGAAAAGATTTGAGCAATGTAGTAATTAGAGAACTTTAATTTTTCTACACTGTTGAGTTTAAAATAAACCCCCTTGTTTTCCCGAGTATAGGTTCATGGATGAGGGCTTGCCAGAGTACTGAATCTGGAAAGAGGCTCTTGGTATTTGCTCTTTTTAATCAGAGAACTTTCTTCAAAAACATTTAAAATTTACAAGGCCTTCATCCTTGTATGCTCTACTTTAACTGCAGCTTCGTCTAATCAGTTTGTAGCATCAGAAAAGGATTTAGGTGACTAGTAATTAGTCTAACTTTTAATCAATCTCCCTGAACAACGAAAATCTAGCGTTGCGTTTTGCTTCGTGTGGGGAAATTGTACAGAGGAAGCAGGAACTACTGAAAAATAACCGTGTGGCCCCGTTAGGCTACATCCTTGTTGGTGTAGTGTTGAACATCCCCCTGTGACTCCATTCAGCCCACATTTCCTCATGGGCTACCACACTTTGTGAGTCTAGACATATTCCCTGTACCTTCATGGTATATTGGGAATCTCCCTCCCTGCTAATAATCTAGATCATTACCACATTAATAAAATCAACCAAGAATTTACCCATTCCTTAATCAATTCATCTAATAATCTAAAATTTACCAACCGAGACACTGCAATACTTTCACTGAGACTACACTAACAACCCAAAATTTGCAAAAAACTCTTTTCATTCTGGCACTGATCTATTTTATTATGTTTTGCATAAGTTAATTCTGCAAATGTGTCTTGAATATTGTGTATCTATTTTTGATTAAGGGTTGTTAGAGTAAATCCTATTTGCAGTGATTGGTAATCTCTAATTTCATTTCATATATTAAAACTCCTAGAAAATCTATGTTTTGAGCTTTCATAGTTAGAAACAGCCTTAGTTTTTTTATTAGGGTCCACCCACCTAGGCTTTGCTAGGAGTTGGCCTAGACGGAGGAGCTGAGTATCAAGTGACAACACTTGGCTTGAGCTTGCCCCCAAGGTCGCACCCAATGGCTTGAAGATTTCTGCCACGTTACCCGAAATGCGAATTAGGCGGCAACATTATCTAGATCTAGAAGCATAAAGTAATATTTTTGAAGTAGATCTAGTTTTTATTAAGTACTTGTGCATATTTCCAATCCTTCAGTACTTAATATTTTTATGTTCTTAATGCTTTATTTGGCACATTTGGTGCATTAAAGGTGGCTGGTTTTTCACTTTTATTGCCAGGACAAGGAGAAGTGCCGTTGGAAAATCAAAGATCTAAGCTGTTCAAAGACCTCTCGAAGCACCATTCTTGATCTTGTCTTACTCATAAAAACTTGTAAGCCTTTGGATCCAAAATTATAAGGACCAAAGGAATCCACCTCAAAAACTTGTAAAAATAAGTAATAAAAGAAAAGCAAGCGAGCTTTGAAAGCGCTTGCACCCCATCCCCCCCGGGGGATTTGTGTCATCTCCTTGATGGTTTGTTTTTCTGCTTTGTATCATTATATTTCTTGATGCTAAACCTTAGAATAGTATTGCTTTAGTTAGATTGAATTTTTTTAGCTTTTATTTTGCAAAAGTAAACGAATACTAACCTAGCCTTGTTCTCCCGAGTATGGCCTGAAAGAGACTCTTGGATGTAGTAATTAGTTTCACACTTTGCTTCCGTTTTCACAATCTCAATTGGAATAAACAATCTGCCATTTCCGTGTATGCTCTTTCCCATCGCAGGTTCGCTCTGATCTTTGGGATAACCAAAAGTGGAAGTGTACACTTAATAAGTTTCACATCTAATAAAAACTCACCATTAATAAATTCAATCCCTTGAAAACATACAAAAATCCGGTGTACACGAAGTTTGTCATTTTTTGGAAAATTCTTCGGAGAAGGTAGGAACAACTAGAAAGTGACCGCGAGGCCTCTTCTGGCTACACCCTCGTTTGGTGTAGTGTTGGACACACCCCTGTGACTCCATCTAGCCCACATCTTCTTGCGAGGAGCCGCTTCTGCCAAAATATGGACACATTCCCTGTACCTCACGGTGTATTGGGAATCCCCTTTTCCCTTAATCGTTTCATCCATAATAACTAAAACTGACCAAGATACACTCACACAACATTTCCCTTACAACACTACTCGACTCCATTGGCATTGGGCTACTTGCAATGATCATACTTTTATTTAAGTGAATATTTTGTTGATGGAATATATTGTTGTATGCTATCGAGGTTATCTAAATTCTGTGCAAGTCTTGTTTTAGTAATCGTTCATTTCAAACTCGTAGACCAATTTTATGTTTTTGTTTCTTAGCTTGAAAGATTAGAAACTTTTATAAGGACCACCCCCCTTGGCTTCGCTAGGAGTTGGCCTAGATGAAGGAGTTAAGTGTTGAGTGACAGTATCTCAACTCGAGACTTGCCCCCAAGGATGCACCCAGTGGCTTGAAGATTTCTGCCATGCTAATCCCCCCGAGGTGCTTGAAAGGTGACAACAGGTCCACTAAATGCATGAGTGATCACCAACAAACTGCTCATCAACTGCTGATCTCATGTATAGAATAGCAAAGGACTGGCTCAGGAATATGTTGAAAACTAGTTTGCAATCATGGTAGCCCCTGCTACTAAGGATGTGACAACAGGTCCATTCCAGTTCTACTAGGAGACCTAGATGGTATGAGATGACATTGATTCCCAGGTCCATTCTAGTTCTATTAGGAGACCTAGTTGGTATGAGATGACATTGATGGGTGTTCAGGAGAAGGATTAGGCTTATAGGAGCACATTGAAGGAGAGAAAACCTTTGACAAAGTTTTCAAACTTCTTGACACTGATGTGTAGCTTGTGTAGAGTCATCGATTCCATGTCTTCTAGTAAACAGGGAGCAACTAACCAGCAGGGTTTGAGAAATGCCAATTTGCACGATGATGTGAGTGACAGTGTGCCAGGGTCAGAAGGAGAACTAGTTACAAATGGCTCTCAGAGAAGTACCTTCCTCGCTAAGAGGGACTGTTAATTTTTGTAACATTGAAAAGGTACTTCCACAGGTTCTGTGTCAACAGGTGGGAATCATCATTAATGACTCTCAGACTTAGGAGATTCACTTTAGTAAACTGAACTATTAAAGTGAATGTACTTTTGTAATTACTTTATGTAAAGTGATCTAGAGGGCCCATGGTATTTGGTAGCGCATGGTGTTGGCCCAAGGTATTTGCATATTGTAATCTTATAAAAGGAATCCTAAGTGAGAGGAGGCAAAACAATAGTCACACAGAGTGAGTGGGATCTCATTGAGTGGTTGGAGGACTTTCAACCAAGTGTGCGTGTGCAGGGGTACACTTAAAGGAAAGGGGCAAAAGGCAACCGAGGGTTAGCAACTAAAAAGATCGAAGGAATGATCTTGAGGTTTGAAGGCTAGCATTGTGTCATTGCGATTCCTCAATGGGCCATTTTCCAAGAAGGGAGCCCAAGATTTTTATAATTAATAAAAATCAACTGTTTGCTTTTTTTTCCATAGTTGGGGTTTTCCAGGGTAAATCTGTGTCAAATGTGTGTGATTTCCTGAGTATTTCTGTTGTATAATTTGTTAGATCTCTATGTGTTTGCAGTTAATAATTGCAGTAAACTATTAGTGATTGTAAATCGAATCTGGGATCGAGTAAAAACTAACATTTGATCCTTAGCTTTGAGAGCAAGATATGGAAGGTAGTTTTTTGCTTCGTCATCATTTGGTCTCTATTCTGGCGCAAAGTTGTCCAACTTGTGTACTAGCCATCATAGTTTCTAATAGGGTAGAATTATTCCTTGAGTGCCTCAACAAAAGTTGCGTAAGTGGGTTTTCCCCTAAATGTTGTAGAATCATCTTTGACATGTTGCACCCAGTGAGTGTCCCACCAATCTTTGACATGGGAAAGGGAAAGGAGTACAAAGGTGATCTTCTCACCGTTGGAATTTTTTTGAACAAAGTAATAAATTATAACCTTCTTGTAGACTTAACTATTTTTCCTAAGCATTTGATTTTATTTGGCCTTCAAATAAAGGAATGTCAAAGTTAACCTGTAGCTTGTACCTCCAAAGTGACTACTTATCGAAGGTTTCTCTGTCATTGTTGGTAGTCATTGAAGGATTTGGGTGAAATTATCCATCATCTCATTCCTTTGTCATGCAAGGGCTTGGATGACAACTTGATAGCATGTCCTACTTCCTCCTCTTTCCTTTCACCTCCACGGGAGGCCACTTCAGCCAATGAGGGTAGTCTTCACCAAGTTCAGTTAGTTTGAGGCCCAACTCCTTGTAGCCTAACCTCGTTGAGGACTTGCACAAAAAAACAACAAAGAGTAGCTTCCTCCAATACCGTTGATCCATATTATTTGGAGAATGAAATGAAGATAGAAATATAGATGCAATTACACAGAGTTATAGTAGAGAACACAATGATACAATGAAACACAATTTCTATTAATGAATGAAATAGAAAAACACTGTAATATGCAAAGCAATACAATTTGGTTAGAATGGTGCTAGCTTATTTTTGAAGAGAGATGTGTCGACTCCTCTCATTCATAAGGAGGACATTACAAGAGGTTGAAATTGCCTTTAACATAAATTATAAAAATCTAAGAGGCAAAACCTTAAATCTCTAAAACCCTAAGTCTAAAAGATGAGGCTGCAAAAGGAGTGTAGGCCTTGAGGAGCCTAGTTCATATTTCAATTTCCCAAGGCCACAACTTTTGCATACAAACTCCGTTTGGGGAGTTTCTTGGACCGTTACAAAGCTTATTTCATGCTTTATGAGTTTGGTAGGCCCCACAATTGCCATCACCACTCTCAACTATAAAATATTCATGGAAAATGCCCAAGAAATGCATCACAAGTTTAGGGCTTGTAAAACTGTAGTAGAAGTGTAGAACTGCCAAGATGTAGAACCATTCCAAGTCAATGGAAGAGGTGGGTGGTCACCGATATCCACCTGGATAATCCAACCTTGCAATTCTCTATAATGTCAAATTTGCAATTTGATTCACCTGCAGCATAACCTTGCAGCACTCCTTTATAATTTGCAATTCGATTCACTTACAACCTAACGTTGTGGAGCTTCCTTTATAATTGGCAACTTGATTCACCTGCGACCCTACCTTGCAGTGCTTTTGAGGGTCTGCAACCTATCCTTGTAGTGCCCATGCATACCTCATATCACAACCTTTATTTTTTTTGTAAACTTATTTTTATTCCGCACACACGTTCAACCTGCAGCCCATCCTTCTGGTATACCTCTTATCCACATTGGGGCTTGTAAATTTCTTGCTCTATGGAATCTATCACAGTCCATTGTAAACAATTGGACTTGGGATAGATGGTTAAGGTTATCAGTAGTTGTAGTGGCATATCTAGGACTGTATCATCAGAAGTAAAATCTGATTCCTCCCGCTTATTTAAGGAATTGTTATGGTTTGGTTTTGTTTCTTCTCTAGGATTGTTTGAAAAAATAGCAACTGGTAAAATTGATAATGGTGCAGTGTTTCATACTTTCTGAGCTCAGAGTTTACAATTTATTTGTGAAGAAACAAATGTGCTTTTTGATGTCAATTCAGAAGCTGTTATATTGTTGTACAGGTCGTCGCGTGTTTTTGCACTTTGAGGCAGTCGATTCAGCATTCTACGCTTGGATAAATGGGGTATCTGTGGGATACAGGTGTGTTGTAGGTTTGTTATTGTTTATTACATCTATTTTTGCTATTTACTAATAAATATATGCTTAAGTATTAACTATTAAACTTCTTAGTAACTCCACTTCCTTTCTATTGAACATTATATGCAAGGACCAATCAAATAACCAAGAATCATAGATGGCTTCATTTGACTAGTTCACTGTACACATAACTGATACTGAATGTATGGTGGGAACCCACACAAAAGTTTCTTTTCTTTGTGATCATTCCATACACAACAAGATAGTCTAGTTGCTAAGCACTGTGTTCTGTTACTTGGAACATCATTCCAAGCAATGCACTAATTAAGTATATTTAAGTGTAATAACCTTCACTGCCTTTAAATTTTTTATATGCATTCAGTTTATCATGAAAGATAAAGAGTGCAATCTTGACTTTTAAACAGCACCCTTTGCAGAAATGGTCTATATTGGTTGCTGATCTGTTGCTCATTACTTCAACTTATTAGTCCCTGCCTTCGACAGGGTTACAACTTACTATAGTGATTGAATTAAAGGTGATAAGTTAGTGCGTTTTTTTTGTTTGATAATTTTTTTAACTTTTCGTTACTACTTTAGGTATGTAAAGTTGACAAGTTGTATTTAAAATTAATTTCTTCCTTTTGTTGTGCTAAAACCATATATAATCATGTCTTGATTTGTGTAAATGGTTCATATTACCTTTTTTTAGTGTTCTCATTGCAAAATTAGAAAGAGACATATATTGTATCTAGACATGTCTTAACAAGTTAAACATTTCTATTTCTTATTTAATTCTATCTTAATCTACATCAATATCACAAGCAATTTTTTTTGTCGCATTGTAAATCCCATTATCCAATATAAGTGCAATATTTTATTAAATTAATACTGTTACAAAGGTAGGGGTTTAATTATTACAAAGGTGGTTTTTAGGAGCAAGTGCAGTTACTCCAACAGCAGTTGCAAGAGAACTATTTCATAGATGGTTCAATTTAGAAAGTAGTTGAGAGAACTTATAATGTAACATAAAGATTGTTTATTGTATAGTTATGCTTTCATAAACCATACATGTACTCTTCTGTTTCATGTATGCGCTAAAGCTCTTTGATGTCCATTCTGTCCTTGCTAAATCATGATCACCGAAGCTTTAATATAACCAGTTATATAGTTACATTATGTTGTTTACTCTTAGTAATATGTTTATTTTTCTATTGTCATCATGTAATATGTCTTATGTTTGGACAAGTTCTATCCTCATATCCTTGTATGACTCTATGTAGCCTGGATTTCATAATCTGATTTACTGGTTGTATAGTTGAGCTAATTAAGATTCGGATTCCATTTTCATTGTACTTATTACCACTCATATATAACTTTGCTAAAAGGACACAAAGGTATTGTTGTATCACCAGTTGTATGGGATGCTATACTCTCATTTTTTGTTAGAGCAGATCAGAGCCAGATCAGTTTTGTTGAGCAGGGCAGTGTTGCAAAGCAGTGATACCCTTGAGATCTATGAGCTTGGGTATTTGTTGCCACTTATTGATATTGCCTGTGATGGATCTTGGTATTTCAGTTTATATCAGATGCATGCCCAAAGGATGTTATTTATAGAATATATGGTTTGCATTGACTGATTGACTGATTGTAAATTTTATTTTACACTTGTAATCTTCTGATGAGCATGTGAGTAGGATTTTTGTATAATATTGTATTCAGAAGCAGTGTCTGTTTTATATACATATCATTATTTGGAATAGTCTATAGAGCATTGCATGGATCACAACCTCTCCCTTTGTTCCATTTTTTTGGCCTTTTCCACCTTTCATCCATTTCACCCTTGCTTATGAACACTCCCATTGATTTGGATATGACTAAATGACTCAAGGACCTCCCCCTCTCTGATCTCTTTGGTAGGATGGCCTCCATTTTGTCCCCTGGTGTCTCGACTTTGATGTGTTTGATAGAATTATTCGAAGTCTTAGCTTTTTTTGTTAGTTACCCCCGATATTTGGTTTTGAACCTAGGAGAATTTGTCTTCCGAAGCCTTATGTTTCTCATCGGATTACCTTCGATGATTGACTATGTGCCTAGGTTTACCGCCATTTGACACCATATCCCATCCTACTTGTAAATCCTTGCAGGTTGTGTGCGAGCTAAGGTTGACATAGTTGTGAAAAGTGTGCTCCCGAGACTTGAAACAAGTTCCCATATCCTTGAAATTGGTTGGTGGTTGGAGGGTAGGTACTCCTTGAATTAAGAGGATAACCCTATTTTCTCTAAACAAGCATTACTGTGGCAACACCATCGCACCTATGGATAGTGGCTGGTAGTAGATCTAAGGACGTGTCATCACTGGTGTCCAGAAGGCATCTAGGGTCAGTACCTTTCATTCATTAGCCAACTAAATGATAAGAAAAGAGAAAATAACGAAAGAAATGATAAATAAATGCAAAAGTGAAAAGAAAATTCAAAGCAAAAGAAAGAAAATGAAATAAAAGAAAGATCTATGCAAAAGAAAAATAAAAGGGGGACTTGCTAAAGTCAAAGGGGTATCATCTTCTATCACATCATCGATATGTAAGATACCGTGCTTCCCTATTGTTTGTTTGAATAACAAATATCATAGAGGCCCCTGTTTTCCCATTCTTCTCCAAGAGTAACTCAAATCTTCCAAGACCATTAACTCACTTGATTAACCTTTGACATTTTGATTATCCGCTCCACCCAAAAGAAAGCTGATCTATGTAATGCTTTATGATGGCTAATGAGATGTTGGTGTGTGTATAAGACATTTACTACATGCTGTATGCTTTGTTATGCACTTATCCTATGACGAGACTATGCCGGGATCTAGTAACATTGCTTGTGTAAAGTATAATTCGTGAGTTTAGTTATCTTTCAATATTTATCATTCTAAGTGGTTTTTTGTTCTCATTTAGGCTTTGGATGAGTCCTTGCATCATTGGACTTAATTGCAGAATTTTGACCAAGGGTTCACTTTTTGACTTGGTCAAACCTGACTTCGACTTAGTCAACAGGACCAACCAACGATATGAGACCTTCATGATCCATATTTCATCATGCTATAGCCATTGGAGGGAAATTGGACCCCTCCAGGTGTTAATTTCAACCTTTTTTGATTAACTGGCTTTTATTATGGAATTTTCTTTAGTTTTAAATAAAAAACCCCAAGGTTGAAGATTAATTATTTGGAGCAGCCATCAAATAAATATTTTATATTGGTTTTGGTCAAGCATTTGGTTTGTACATCATGCCATATCATCAAGGATCTATTTTGAGGCATTTTGGAGGTGATTTCAGTATTAATTCTTCTACTTGGGAATTAATTAAAATTATTAATAGGCTTTTCATAAGTCTGGAATTAAAAATTCCATGTCTAGTGGAGAATTGATCAAATGAAGAAACATTGACAATTTGGAAAAATTGGCAACTTGGATCCTCATAATTTTTTTTCCAAGCAATACCCAAGTCTCAAAATCTTCATCCGACATACTATGTGGGTCTGACATGCTTTCTCCTCCAAGGGGGGTACACGTTTTTCTCCTAGGGGCGAATTTATGAATTGAGGCTTATAAAAAAACATGTAAACATTATAATAACTTGAAAATGATGTAAATGGGCACCACTTAATGATTATCCATGTATCATAGGCAAATAACATGTGATTAAGTTGTAACTTATGGGCTCATTGAGGCAGTTCACCCCCTGCAATATTCAACTATTTTCTAGCTTTGCAAAATGTAAATAATGTTGAGATTTATTTTAGCCTAAGTTGCCAAGAAACTTGGGTACGGGGACGGGGACGGGGACACCACTTTTTGAAACAGGGGACTTGGGTACGTAAGGGGTACTGTATATATATAATAAAAAATTAAATCAATTTATTTTTCATTGGTATTCAATTTCAATAATTAACAAGTACAATTAACATGCACATTGCTTCAAAGTTCATAAGTCATTGATATAAAGTGGGAATTACATATGAACCTTAAGTATAAACATGACAATAGTTGATGGAGCTTTTGGTTTTTCAAAATTAGAAATATGCACATGCATAGAAACGTCTGCACAAACATCAACAAAGTAGGTTTTCTATCATTCATAAAGGAAAAAAGAATACGGTATGTGCAACAACATTGGAACAACTTGCATAAATGATCAATAATTAACACAAACTATGCTAATAAAAATCCAATGACAAGATCCAAAGTCATAAAAGAATAAGGCAATCTTCTAGGAGAAACAGTGTAAGAATAGATACCAGCCCCTCCAAGCTAGATCGTTCCATGTCATTAACTTAAAAGCACAAACCTTTTAAGTCTAAGACAACCTAAGCTTGTCTTGCCTCTCCTCTGCCTATATCATCTCCTTTGCGCAACATGCTCTCCTCTCGCGAGATCCAACAAAATTCAAGATTCAACTCTGCGTTGGGATAAGTGGAAAGGCCCGCAGGGTCTTAAGAGGGTAGGGGGACCCATGCCTACTCCGTCCCTCTTTGTAAAGATATTTTTTTTTATTAATTTTTTTTTAAATTTTCACATACTGGAGTTTCCCCGAAGTCCCCAAAACGAGCAAAGTTTCCTGTTTTTGGGCCAGAAGTACCTGACACTTGGGGACTTCGGCGAGGACTTCAAGGGACGTCTTTGAAGTACCCTACCCGGTTTCCAGGACTTGGGGACGGTATCCGGGACGGGGACGCGAACCCAACCCCTAGGGACGGGTACCCCCGCAACCTTGATTTCAGCCATTGGTATATAACTTTTAGGATCTCATCTTAGCCTTCCATCCTTATGGCTAGGGATTTTGCTCTTCTCATTTCTATAAAAGAAGAAGAACAACCCATTGTAAAGGACTTTTGGAATTCTTGCTATAGGAATAGAAACCAATTTATTGTGCTCTTCATTTCTTCTTCTCTCTCAGTGATATGCTCATGAATTTCATTCGTTGCCATCCTCTTGAGTATTAGAATCTTGGATTAACTGGTTTGTTCTTCTTTTTTGGGATACTTGTGTAGGAAAAATGAGACAACGAATTGCCATCGAGCCTTGGTGTTTTTCGGAAGGGTGTTTTGCTTCGAAAATTTGTTTTCGATAGTTTGCCATTCAAATTTCTTGCCTTCTCTTTTTTGGTTTCTGTATTTTGTCTTAGTTTGTATCGCTGAGTTTTGTTTGTGTTTGTGTTGGCCTAAAAACCACACTAACCAAGTAATTTTTGACTTGCAAGTTGGAGACCCAAGCTCAACAAATGCGCCCCAACTAGTCTTGAAGGATTTTCAAGCCAAGGATCAAATCACTCATTGCTGGGAAGGGTGGAGAGACTTCATCAACCATTCATTTCTATTTTTCTCCATTTTTCTCCTCTATTTCTATTTTTTGAAGCTGCCATTAGTAAAAAATCTAATGTTTACCGCATTTTCCAGCCATTTTGTTTCATGCATATGTGTTTTGTGTTAGCTATTTTGTGGCTGATCTTATGTTTGTCCTTCCTAGGATTTTCTTTGCATTATTGACTCCTTAGAGCCACTAGGAGTAGTCACTAATTGATCTTTCGGATCTCAACTTATGTGCATTAAAAAGTTTAATGAATGCGTTGATCAGCTTGCTGAATTCATCAAATAGCTTTAACAGTTAATTAAATACTGAAATCTGATATAACAACAAACTAAACAGGAAATGAAACAACAAAACTGTTGATTTTTTTGTACCTAGGCAGATGTTCCCTAGGTGACTTTAATTTTTGCCTAAAGTCACTTTAAGAGGGAAAAAGGTGACCCTCACATTAATTGTCACTTAATGAGACTTTATGACTATAAAGTCACTTTTTGATAAATTTAAGTGGGTGAGTGATTTTATTTATGAGCAATAAATAAAAGTGATTTTCACTCTCATTTCATCTTGGCCATTGATTTGATTCTTTCTCCACCGTTGGATTAAGAAACTCACTTAGGGCAAACAAAAGGGTTGAGGGAGGCAAAGAGACTTCACTTTTCATTTTCAGGAGAAGAGAAGAGCTGAGGAGAGAGCTGAGCAAGCAGAGGTCGAATTGCTGAAGGAGGGTACGATTTCAGGAAAGTTTGTGCACAGATTTCGAGGAGCTGTGAGGGCACGAATTTCGAGGTACGGCCAGGGAGTACGGCTGCATTTATTGCAGCACAGAAATCGAGGTACGACCGCATTTATTGTGGCTCAGATTTCGCTGTACGGCTGCACGATTTTCGAGGAAAGGTACGGCTGCATTTAAAGCTGTACGGCTGCATTTATTTCCTGCACAGAAATCGAGGTACGGCCTGAGTGTACGGCCTGTACGATTCAGCACGAGTTTCGAGGGACTGTACGGCGTCATTTAATGCTGTACGGCCTATTTGTTGGCACAAATTTCGAGGGACTGTACGGCTGAGTTTTTGCTGGACAGCGGCATTAAATGTGGGCACAGAAATTGAGAAAAATGGACTGCTGAACATTTTTCCAGACTGCTGGTGGAGATAAGTTGTATTTGCATCATTAAATTTCTGTCCTGTAAATTTGCTGAAGAAATAATTAAATCTCTCCTCTCTGACTGGTTTTCCCCGTGGGGGTTTTTCCAGGGCTGATTAGCCAAAAATCTCTGAGTAAATTTTTATGGTGTGCATGCATTTGTTTTCAGCCTGTTAGTGTTTTTCTGCGTGTTTAAATTGTTCAGAAATTTTTTTATAAGTAGCTTCAAGCCTATGCAAAACCGGCTGAAGTGAAACACACAAAATTGTTCATTAAACCAGCAAGCAGTTAAACTCAGTTTTCCAAC